>CM053548.1:12731411-12826398 GCA_028646465.1 Rhinoceros unicornis
GTGAGGGAGTGAGTGAATATGTGAGGGAGTGAGTGAGGGAGTGAGTGAATATGTGAGGGAGTGACTGAGGGAGTGAGTGAAGTGAGTGAATACATGAGCAAATGAGTGAATGAGGGGGTGAATAGTGAGAGAGTGAGTGAATGAGCGAGTGAGGGAATGAGGGAGTGAGTGAATACGTGAGGGAGTGAGTGAATGAGGAATGAATGAGCAAGGGAGGGAGGGAGGGAGGGAAGGAGGGAGTGACAGTTGTTCCGGAGACCAGAGCGCCTGGATCATTCTGCCCCTGGGGAGATGATTTCTCTCTCTGGCCTCTTGTTGCTAATGATCCGTGGACTCGCCCTCTTGCTCCTCTGCCTTCCTTCCAGAAGTATCCACCGCCAGGATGCCCTGGGCGCGGCGTCTGGGGGTGCTGGCAGAGGAGGCGCTGCTGCGGCACCTCCTGGGCTCCAGCGGGCACACTGGCCTCACAGAGGCCCCTGGGCAGCTCCTGGGCTCGGGCGCTGGGGACAGGCGGGGCCACGCGGAGGGTAACCGGAGTCTTCTGTGACTTGCCAGGTTCGTGCTGGCCGTGGGCAGCGCCGTCTTCGATGCCATGTTCAACGGGGGAATGGCCACGACGTCCACCGAGATCGAGCTGCCTGATGTGGAGCCAGCTGCCTTCCTGGCCCTGCTCAAGTAAGACTTTCCAGATCCTTCAGCCAGCGGGGGCAGGACGGACAAGCCTGATGTCTTAAAGTTTATAGACAGGCTCAGGAAGAAAATAAAGACCCCTGGTGACTGCCTCCAGAGCCCCTGGCTCCGGGGGGATTTCTAGAACTCATCTCCGCAGTGAGGGGGTCTCTGGAGGCCCCGTCTTTATTTTTGCCTTTTTTTAATCAAGATGTAATTTACATACCATACAATTCAGTGGTTTTTAGTATATTCAGAGAGTTGTGCAATCACCACCTCTCTTTTATTCCAGAACATTCCCGCATCCCAAAAAGAAACCCCATATTCATTAGCAGTCACTCCCCACCCCCTGGCAACCACGAACCCGCTTTCTGTCTGTGGATGTGCCTGTTCTGGACATTTCACATCAACGGAATCACACACTGTCTGGCCTTCTGTGTCTGGTTCTCTCGCTGAGCGTCCTGTTTCGAGGTCCATCCACATTGTAGGGTGTATGCGAGTCCCCCATTTTGATCTTTCGTAGTAGATAGAGTTTTTAAAGAAGTAGTGTAAGGTGAGAATCTTAAATCCCACCTGGATTTTTTCCTTTTGAGTTTCAGAATTTTTTCTCCAGGACTTTAAAACAAATACAGTGAATGCCCAGGGTAGGGGGCTGCACACAGACCCCAGGAAATGGTGACAACTTTTACGAGAGTGGAGGAGGGGAGGCACCAGGCTGCGAGGAGGGAGCTGGGCCTTCTGTGTGGAGGCCGGAGGCCGGCGAGCTCTCGAGAACTTGCACGCTGTTCTCCTTGCTCAGCGGAGCCCGATTCTCCCACTTCTGGAAGTGCTAGGTGTAAATTGTAGGTAACTTTAAAGATTACCACGAACAGTTAAAACAGCTTTTTAAACATAGAGTTTAGTTTTCCCTTCCGATTATAAAAATGGCACAGCTCGCACCCCCCAAAAAAATATTAAGAAAATACTGAGAACCGTATATACAAAAATGGAGCCCCTCTCCATCTCCCTCTCAGACAACCACAACGGGACACTGGCTGGCCCCTGCAGGCTTGTGCCCCGACTGTGTCATAAGCTCGCAGGCCCCCTCTCTGCCCCACCATGTCCCCATCCCCTCTTTTTTCACCTGGTGTCCAGAATTTGCCATTGGATATCATTTTGTTCCGGCTGCTTCTGTCTGTGGATGCCCCATGATTCTTGATTCTATCTAATAGTGTTGGAGCCTGGGGGCCGGTCCCAGCGTCTCCCTGAATGCCGACAGCACTCTGTGAAACAATCTTGTTTATCGTCTTATGTACCTTCTGAGAGCATTCCCTCAGACCAGGGGCCCGAAGACTGCGAGGGGAAGTGTTTTCGGCTCTGCGGCCACATGGGCTCTGCCTCCACTACTCACCTGGGCCACTGTCACTGCAAAAGCAGCTGTGGATGATTTGTAAACTGTGAGCAGGGCCGTGTGTCAATAAAACTTTATTTACAAAAACAGGAGCCAGAGCCACAATGAGATATCGCTTCACATCCACCAGATGGCTATTATTAAAAAAAAATGGAAAATGACAAATGTTGGCAAGAATGTGGAGAAATTGAGACCCTCGTGCACTTCTGGTGGGAATCTGAAATGGGGCAGCCACTGTGGAAACAGTCTGGAGGTTCCTCAAAAAATTAAACAGAGAATCACCATATGACCCAGCATCCCTCTCCTGGGGACATCCCCGAGAGAAGTGAGAACAGGGGCTCGAATATGTGCACACTCACGTTCACAGCAGCCTGATTCACAGTAGACAAAGGTGGAAACACCCCAAGTGTCCATGGATGGATGATCGACACACACAATGTGTCCAGCCACACACTGGAATATTACTTAGCCATGAAAAGGAGGGAGATTCTGACACCTGCTTCAAAGTGGATGGACCTTGAGGACATGATGCTCAGTGACATGAGCCAGACACAGAAGGACAGACACTGTGTGGTCCTCTCACAGGAGGCCCCTAGAGGAGTCACATCCACAGAGCCAGAAAGTGGATGGTGGGGCCAGGGGCTGGGGGAGGGGAGGGGAGTCAGTGTTTCATGGGGACAGAGTCTCAGTTTGGGAAGATGAGAAAGTTCTGGAGACAGATGGAGGGGATGGCTGCACAACAATGTGAATGTGCTTCATGCCATTGAGCTGTGCACTTAAAATGGTGAGGATGGTAAATAGTATGTGTATTTTGTCATAATTTGAAAAATAAAAGTGATATCCATTAAAAAAAAAACTCAACAACAGGTGACAGGTTGCAGTTTGCTAGACCTGCCTCTGATTCAACTCGGGTGGGAGGCCGGGTGGAAGGCCGTTCTCCCGTCTCTGTCTCCCCGTCTCTGTCTCTGTCTCCGTCTCTCTCGGTTTTGATGATTACTGCGCGGTTGCCCGCCTGAGAGGGCTGACACGTCACCGTTGTGACAGACACCATTGCTGTGTGAGGGGCTCCCCCGTCTCCTCCACACGTGTTCTGGCCTGTCCCCCGGCACTGCTGACCTCGGGGCTGGGTCACTCTCTGGGGGCCGCCCGGGGTGCTGTGGTGTCGAGCAGCATCCCTGGCCGCCTCGATGCAGGGTCTCCTGGCCCCGCGGGACTCCCCCTGCTGTCGTGTGGGGTTGTGCTTGGGCTTCCGGCGCATTCTCGGGGGGTCCTGGGGCCCAGGAGAGGGCCGCCTCTCCAGGCACGTGCTCTTGCTGCTCCGAGCCGTGTTCCCACCAGCCGAGCGCCGACCCCCACGTGGAGGTGGGCCAGCGGGGATCACGCTGTCCATGAGTGTGACTCAGGCCGCCCCTCTGGTCCTGCGATTTGCCCAAAGTCCCTGAGCTTTGCAGTCCGGCCTGACATCCAGTACGGAGGGGCGGGGACCTCTCCGAGTCCCGGGGCAGATCCCACGGTGCCCACGGGCCCTCTCGTAGGGACAGAAGCAGGCCTGCTGTGTAGACTTGTTTCCCAGGTGGAGGGTGGGCGGGTTAGCTGCTGGCTGGTTTTCACGGGTGACGTCTTTGCCAGGTCACGTCTGCGGGTCAGAGGGCAGCAGACGCTGGTTCTGGAAGGTCCCTCGGGGCCGGCCTGTAGGCTGGGGGCTGAGGCGGGGTCCCACTGGCTGGGTCTGACGGTCCGAGTGGAGCTGCCGGCTGTTGGGGTCAGGCCGGGCGGCTCCTGCCTCACGGCCGCCGCGTCCCCCTCCAGGTTTCTCTACTCGGATGAGGTGCAGATCGGACCCGAGACGGTCATGACCACGCTGTACACGGCCAAGAAGTACGCGGTGCCCGCGCTCGAGGCGCACTGCGTGGAGTTCCTGAAGAAGAACCTCCGTGCCGACAACGCCTTCATGCTGCTCACGCAGGTGCGGCGGCCCGGGCGGGGGCGGGGGGCGCTGAGTCGCTCTGAAGGGCCGAGCGGGGCCGAGGCCGGCCGGCATCTGCTGAGAGTTGCGGGGCGGGGGGTGTCCGGCGGGCGCAGCAGAGCGGGCGCAGAGGGTGTCGGCGCCTCGCTGCCCACCAGCTCCCCAGGCAGAGGGAACCGGTCTCCTCCCTCCCTGGTCCCCGGCCCGTGGGCGAGCGTCCGAGGGAGCGGTGGCACAGCTGACCACCAGGATGGTCAGAGGCCGGCGCGTGTGTGTCCTGCGGTCATTCCAGGCCCTCTCCCCAGGGGTCCCGCTCGACACGGGGGCGGGGGGGGCACGGGGCCCGCCTCCTTAGGGTCCATCCTGTCGGCTGTCCTCGCTGGGTGCTGCGGCTTTAGGGGTAGACGGACCCCTGACCCCAGCGCCGTTACTGCAAGTCTGTGAACTTTGAGGGAGAGAATCTCGCCGGCCCCTTGGGCTGACACCCGTGCAGACACCCGGGCCCCCGAGACCGGAGACCTGTGACAAGTCTCGCCCAGGGGCCGGGTGTTGAGGCACTCTCCCTCGCCAGGCGCGCCTCTTCGACGAACCGCAGCTCGCCAGCCTGTGCCTGGAGAACATCGACAAAAACACGGCGGACGCCATCACGGCCGAGGGCTTCACGGACATCGACCTGGGTAGGGCGCAGGCCACGGGTGGGGTGGCTCGCTCCTGCAGGGCCCCGGGTGGGCCATCCCCTCATTGGACGGTGGCATCAGACGGTGGGCGGGCGTGGCCCTGGCCGGGGTCCGGGCACCAACACCAGCTGACGCGCCCCCGCCCCCGCAGACACTCTAGTGGCCGTCCTGGAGCGGGACACCCTGGGCATCCGGGAGGTGCGCCTGTTCAACGCCGTTGTCCGCTGGTCTGAAGCCGAGTGTCAGCGGCAGCAGCTGCAGGTGACGCCGGAGAACAAGCGGAAGGTTCTGGGCAAGGCGCTGGCCCTCATCCGCTTCCCGCTGATGACCATTGAGGAGTTTGCTGCAGGTAACGGTCAGGGGGGCGAGGCTGCTCCGGAGGAGCGTGACCCCCAGGGACCCCGCATGTGACTCAGTCACGTGTCCCCTGGCCGGGCCACCCCGGGTCCGGTGCCGGCTGTGTGTCCACCGTGCGAGCCCCCTGCCAGGAACACGTGTGTGCTCTGTGTGCCGATGACAAACCCGCGTGTCCTCGTGGAAGCCTGGACCATGCCTTGAGTGTGAACCCGGAGCGACCCGCTGTTCCCGCCCTCCTGTGTCTCCGTGTCCCCTGTGTCTTACTGTCCGCGTGTGTGTATGAGTGTCCCGTCTCGGGCTCGCGTCCTGGGGGCCGGGCTCTGGCGTCAGCGTCCTTGACGGGCCCCGTGGAGGGGCGGGAAGTGGCCGCTGCTGCAGAGCCTGGGGCTGGGGGCCAATGTGTGGACGCCCACGTCCTGGGGCCACGAGGCACTGGTGGCCCCCTTGGAACCCCCTCCCCTGGGGCTGGGCCTCTCCCTCAAGTCAGTGTCGTGGCTGCTGCCGCTGTGGCCATGGAGCCAAACAGGCCAGGAAGGTTCTGGATGGGGCTCCGTGACGCAGCCCTGTGCCTGGCACACACCCACCGTTCTGTCTCCCCCGCTCCCACCCGGTCTTGGGGTCACCAGATTTAGCAACACAGCACACAATTTTTTAGTGTAAATGTCTCCCGTGCACTGGCTGGGGCATCCTTATCCTATGGGTCAGACTTCTTCACCTGAAATTCAGACGTGGCCGTGAACCCTGCGTTTTGTCTGGCGGTCCACAGTGTACACGGTGCTGGGGTCACCTCAGAGACCGTCCCTGCGCTCTGGGGTCACTCAGTCATCAGATATCCTGTGGACCAGGCCCCGGCAGTGGGCGGTGACCAAGGCAGCCTGGGCACTGCGGACACCCGGCCGGGTCACTCTCTGGGGGGCCGTCCTGGGCACCGTGGGGGGTTGAGCAGCATCCCTGCCCCCCACACTCGATGCCAGGAGCACCCCCAGTTGTGACGACCACAGACGTCTCCAGACGTCGCCCGGTGTCCCCTGGGGGGCTGGGATTCCTGGTGGAGCTATGGCTACAGGGTTCAATCACCCGTCCCCCCAAGACACCTGTGAGCCTCGCTGGGCCCCTCCTGCAGCCACTCTCCTTGCGGCCCCCCAGACCACCTGGGTCTCAGGTGCGATGCCGCCCACCTGGAAGCACTGTCCCCTCGCCCTCGGATTGGAGCCTCCTGCGGCCCCCGTGCCGCTCCTCCCACGAGGGCCCCACTTGCCGCCGGGAGGGACGGTGTATGTGGCCCGTCCCTGTGCAGTGGGCGCCCACGGGGCTGCGGCCCTTTGTCACGCTGTGTGTTGTAGAGAATCTCCTGCTTGTGATGTTCCACTTGAAAATCCGAGAAAGTAGAAATTTGGAGCCCCCACCCCCCGTCTGCCCCGGCTGAGCGCGCCACAGGCGAGGGCTGATGTATTCTTTCTGCATTTTCTTTGCAGAGATTAAAGGCAACAATGGTTAACGTTCTGAATTCCATTTTGTACCTTCCTTATTCACGGCACCCGTGGAAACCTGGTTCCCTGTTGTTGGGATCTGTGTTGGCCGTGAGCACGGCCAGGGTCGGCCTGCTGTAGAAATGAGTTCTGAGTTGGCAAAGGACGGATTCGTGTAGAGCTCGAGGACGGTGCGGGCCAAGGCCGGTGTCCTGCGTTCTGTCCTGGTGGCGGAAGGGTGACGGGCAGGGGTGTGTATGAGGCTCCTGGCCCCCAGTTTCCACCCCTGTGGCCCGGCGGCCCCCAGCCCCGCGTGTGGCCTCCCAGTCGCCATCATATCTCTGCATCTGGGGCTCCCCCTCCCAGACCCCTCTCCAGCTCTGGCCTGTCTTTCTTGGTTGCTGTCATCTTCACGCACTGCCCCCGCCCCCGGCCCCCAGGCCAGGAGCCCTGGGCTGCTTCCAGCTGCGAGTCATCCCTCAGCCACCGATGGCCCCGTGTGTGGACCAGCAGGGCGGCCACCTGCTCTGTGAACCAGAGGTGGTCCCCAAGGGGTAGTCCCCGAGGGCGGTCCCAGTGGAGGCCGGGGGCAGGGAGGGGACTTTGCCCAATGAGCTGTGAATCAGTGCCAGCCCATGTCTGCGGGGGACCCGTCCCCAATGCCAGGGCCGCCCGGACCCTAACGGTTTGCAGGAAACCGGACGTCACGCTGAGACACTGCGGAGTGGAGGTGCCTGTCCCGGCATCGGGGTCTCTGAGCCCTCGGGGCTCACCGGGCGACCCTCCCGCGCCCTCCCGGCGCCAGGCCGGCCTGCCGCCCACCCACCGCCCCTGTGCCCGCAGGGCCGGCGCAGTCGGGCATCCTCGTGGACCGCGAGGTGGTCAGCCTCTTCCTGCACTTCACCGTCAACCCCAAGCCGCGCGTGGACTTCATCGACCGGCCGCGCTGCTGCCTGCGCGGGAAGGAGTGCAGCATCAACCGCTTCCAGCAGGTGGAGAGCCGCTGGGGCTACAGCGGCACCAGCGACCGCATCAGGTGCGCGCGGCGCGCGGATGGCGGACGGGGCACCGGGCGCAGGCAGCGAGCGCCGCCGCGGGGGTCCCTGGGGGGTGCGTCCTGCCGCCCCGGCTGTGGCCCATCCCGGAAGCCTCCGGCCCCCGGCGCAGGAGGCTCCCCCGTCCGTGTCCCGGGCGCACTGGTTGTGGGGTCTCCCAGAGTTCAGCGTCTCGGTCTCCGCCCGCGCCAGGTTCTCGGTGAACAAGCGCATCTTCGTGGTTGGCTTCGGGCTCTACGGCTCCATCCACGGGCCCACGGATTACCAAGTGAACATCCAGGTACGCGCCCCCCACCCCACCCCCCATCCCACCGTGTGCCCCGCCCCCCGCCCCCACACCCCACCCCAGTCTGCTCCGCCCTCCCAGAGCCCACCGCCAGGCCCCGCCCCACGTCCTAACCCCGGTCCGCCCCCCTCTGTAGCCCTCCCGGCGAGGGTCTGCTCTGTGTCCCGCCCCCGCGATGGGCCCCCTCCCCGGCCCCCATCGGCCTCCTCGCGGGTCCCAGGCCAACCCCGCGCCGGGCCTGGGGGTAGGGCTCTGCCCTCGGGCCCGGCCTCCGTGGGGCCCCCGGGTGAGCGCCCGGCTCCCGCCCGCAGATCATCCACACGGACAGCAACACCGTCCTGGGCCAGAACGACACCGGCTTCAGCTGCGACGGTTCGGCCAGCACCTTCCGGGTCATGTTCAAGGAGCCGGTGGAGGTGCTGCCCAACGTCAACTACACAGCCTGCGCCACGCTCAAGGTGGGCCCCACCCCGACCCCCACCCAGGACCCCCACCTTGACCCCGATCCCCGAACCCCACCCAAGACCCGAACCCCAACCCTGAGCCCTGAACCCCAGACAGGACCCTGACCCCAACCCTGGGACCCCACCCAGTACCCCCAAATCAACCCCGATCCCCAAACCCCACCCAGGACCTGGACCCAAACCCCAACCTCAGCCCTGACCCCCGAACTCCACCTAGGACCCCCCACCTCGACCCCTATCCCTGAACCTCACCTGGGATGCAGATCCGTGAACCCTACCCAGGACCATGACCCTGACTCCAAGCCTGACTTGACCCCAATCCTGATCCCCAAACCCAACTCTGATCCCTGAACCCTGCCCAAGATCCCCACCCCAACCTCCGACCCTAACCTTGACTCAGATCCTGTCTCTGACCCCTGAACCCTACCTGAGACCTTGTTCCCCCGACTCCCACTCCACTGGCTCCCTCCAGTGGTGTGGGGCTGGGAGGGAGTGACCATCATCGTCCATGTGGAGGCCTGCTGCCTGGAGGCCCCCACAGCACAGACACCTGGGGGGCTCTGCTGCCCCGCCCAGTTGGGGTTCCCGAGCTCTGTCCACCGTGGCACATCCTGCCCGACCTGTGGGGTCCTGACCTCGCCGTGACCCACCCCACAGGGCCCGGACTCCCACTACGGCACCAAGGGCCTGCGCAAGGTGACCCACGAGTCGCCCACAACGGGGGCCAAGACGTGCTTCACCTTCTGCTACGCGGCTGGGAACAACAACGGCACGTCCGTGGAGGACGGCCAGATCCCCGAGGTCATCTTCTACACCTAGGCTGCCCGGCCCCCAGCGTGTCCCGGACAGCCGGGCCCTGAGGTCATCTACCCGTAGGCCGCCCGGCCCCCAGCGCGTCCCCCTGGAGGATGGCTGGGTCCCCGAGGTCATCTTCTACACCTAGGCCGCCTGGCCCCCAGCGCGTCCCGGAGGACAGCCGGGCCGCGACATCAACTCGTACAAGTAGGTGCCCCACGCCCCAGGCCGAGCCCTGGTGGGCCCCCCACGCTGCCTGCCCTCCCCGGCCACGTTTCCGAGCGTCTCCGTGGGGCAAGTGTGGCTGCCTGGTGAGAGGAGCCGGGGCCGTCTGAGACAATCCCTCAGGACTCTGTGGGCAGACTGGCCTGCCCCCGCCCCAAGCCAGGGTCTGCCAGGCCCCTGAGTGGGGTGTCCCGCCCACCGTCCCTGCAGCTCAGGGCCGCTTACCGGCCACCGGTCCGTAGGACTCAGGCAGGATGTCGTCTCCTGTTTGTTTGTTAACTGCACACAGCAATGCAGCCTGGATTCCCCTTTCTCTGGTGGGAGCCGGGACGTTGGGGGCCCTCCTGCTGCCTGTGGGTGGGTCTTGTGTTCCTCTTGGTCTGGTCTGTTAGCTGGGGACGCTCAGGCCACCCCAACCCCGGCACCCAGGATGCTGGCCTGAGCCCTGGGGACTAGGACTCATGGTGGGGGCTCGAGCCCCCTGGAGGCCGTGCAGGCTGGCTTCCCGCCAGGCCCAGGTCCACCCTGTCCAGCCTCTCTGGACGGGCCCCTCCCGGCCCCTGCAGCCCAGAGCACAGGCCGCAGAC
This sequence comes from Rhinoceros unicornis, assembly GCA_028646465.1. NCBI lineage: Eukaryota > Metazoa > Chordata > Mammalia > Perissodactyla > Rhinocerotidae > Rhinoceros > Rhinoceros unicornis. The sequence goes on from CM053548.1 coordinate 12,741,352, forward strand.
CGTCTGCCTGGGAGGGCGATACTTCAGGCCAGCCACGTCCCTGCGGGCCCACACCCCCATGCATACTGCAGCCCCCCACCGGCCCCGAGTGAGCGCTCCACCCAGAGGTGCTGGAGGGCACAGCCCCTCCCCAGCCCCCAGATCTCCCACCCAACGTGTTTCTGCCCCAGTGATTCCTGCTGGAACCTGTGTCCTCCCTGAAGCCATGAATGGTGTGCCCTCCTCACACCGCACCCCCAAATGATTTTTTTTTAATAAAGGAAAGAAACACCCCCCAACCTGCGTGCTTCTTCCCATCGGAGCAGTGGGACCCTGGTGGCTCTGAGACCCAGCCCATCTCCCTGCGGCTGTCTCCCCCACTGTGAGGGGCCCATGACCCCGCCCGCACCTCGAATGGCTGTCTCCCGACACAGACTTCCCACCCCAGGGCAGCCAGAGCATGTGGGGGCTCTGAGGGGTTCGGGACTCTCCCTGTGCCCTCTGTCCTCCTCTGCACGAAACCTCTGCAGCAGTGGGGGACCCCCGGGGAGGGTGGGCCGTGTGGGCACAGCCACCGGCAGGTGAGGCCACACCGTGGGGCTGTGCCCAGGAGGGGCCCCTGGAGCCTCCCTGGAGCCTGCTGCAGTGAGCTGTGCGGGGGTCCTGTGGGCTCTGCCTCTGGACCTGGGGCTGCACCTGGCACAATGCAGCAGGCCCCGGGGAAGGTTCCGCTTGGTCCCCAGGCCGCACCTGTGCGGGGGCGGGTAACCTGAGCTGGGCTGCCCTGCATGGGACTACTGTTGTCATGACAACGTCCAGCATCCTGCAGAAATTACAAAGTGTGCTGAAAAACAGAAAATGGAAACACGCCCCCGCATGTTTCAGAAACTGGTGTTATCAGAGAATTCATATATTGAAGGCAGCAGAGGAAATGACGGAGGAAACAGATGCAATAATGGAGAATTTCCAGAGTTGGAATCTATCTGTATTTGACATTCTAGAACTGAAAAACACAATATCTGTAATGAAGAACCCAGTGGCTAGGAGCACAGAAGACAGGACTAGTGAACTAGAACAAGGCAATAAAAACATCCCAGGTGAAGCACAATAAAAAGTAAGGGGCGAGGCTGGCCCCGTTGCGCAGTCATTAAGTTCACGTGCTCTGCTTCAGCAGCCCCGGGGTTCGTGGGTTCAGATCCTGGGTGCGGACATATGCACCGCTTATCAAGCCATGCTGTGGCAGAGTCCCACATATAAAGTAGAGGAAGATGGGCACATGTTAGCCCAGGGCCAATCTTCCTCAGCAAAAAAAAAAAAAGGCGAACGGAAACCTAGAGTGGAGTTGAGGAGACATGGGACACAGAGGGCCGGCTCCCGTCAGCGGGGTTGCAGAGGAGAGGAGGGAGAGTGGACACGGGCGATACCTGACGGGGTGCGAGCTGAGAATGTCCCACAATGAATCAAGACATCAATTCACATAGTTAAAAATCTCAGTGACCCCCCCCCAACTGGGATTAAAAAAAAAAAAAGTCGCATACAGTCAAACTGCTGAAAACTCAAGGAAAAAACTGTTAAAAGCAGCCAGAAGACAGACAGTACTACCAAACTAGAATTCTGTGCTCTTCAAAAACGGAAGTAAAGACAAAAGAGTCAAAAGAAAATTAGCCAGATGGGAGACAGACTCCACCAGATGGGTGACTACACGACATGTAAATGGACTCAAACACCCCAATTAAAAGATCGATAGTCAGACTGGCTACAAAACCAGCTTGCTAATTACGAGAATCTCACTTTAATTATAAAGATCCAGAAAGACTGGAGAGGAAAGACGGGGAAAGTTACACAAGCACCAGAAGACAGCTGGGTGCCTGTACCAACGTCAGACCCAGTCGACGCTGAGGCATTAAGCATCACTACACGTCAGGAAGGACACGTCACAGTGACAAAAGGGGCGACTTGACAGGAAGATGTGACAGTCCTAACTCTGCACCGCAGCACAGGTTCAAAATACTTAAATCAGGAGTGGACCTAGCAAAAAAAAGAAACAGGTGAAACTAATCATAGTCGGACATTGACAGCACCACACCCCTCTCCAAACGACAGAACAAGCAGACAAAAGAAATCAGGAAGGGGGCCGGCCCCGTGGCATAGCAGTTAAGGGTGCACGCTCCGCTACTGGCGGCCCAGGTTGGGATCCCCGGCGTGCACCGACGCACCGCTGAGGCCGCGTCCCACATACAGCAACTAGAAGGATGTGCAGCTATGACATACAACTATCTACTGGGGCTTTGGGGAAAAAAGGAGGATTGGCAATAGATGTTAGCTCAGAGCCGGTCTTCCTCAGCAAAAAGAGGAGGATTAGCATGGATGTTAGCTCAGGGCTGATCTTCCTCACAAAAAAAAAAAGAAGAAGAAATCAGGAAGGATCTGGAACAACAGACTTTTGACCTATTTGACATACGTAGAACACTACACCCAACAAAGGGAGAACACACGTTCTTTTCAAGTGCAGGGGAAAAAATGACCAAAATAGGTAATGTTCAGGCAATTCTAAATGAGAATAGTTTAGGGGCCAGCTTGGTGGCGCAAGCGATTAAGTTCTTGCACTCTGCTTCAGCGGCCTGGGGTTCGCAGGTTCGGATCCCGGGCGTGGACTGACACATCGCTTGTCATGCCATGCTGTGGCGGCATCCCATATAAAGTAGAGGAAGATGGGCATGGATGTTAGCTCAGAGCTAGTCTTCCTCACAAAAAAAAAAAAAAGACTTTTTAAATGAGAGTAATTTATCTTATATAGAGGGTGTCCTCTGACTGCCATGGAATCAATTATAGGAAGATAACAAAAAATCCCCCAAAGTTTGCTAATTAAGAAACACTTTTAGTGTCTGGCCCAGTGGTGTAGTGGTTAAGGTCATGCACTCTGCATCAGCAGCCTGAGGTTCACAGGTTTGATTCCCAGGCGTGGACCTACACACTGCTCATCAAGCCATGCTTTGGCAGGCGTCCCATATACAAAATAGAAGAAGGTGGGCACAGATGTTAGCTCGGGGCTAATCTTCCTCAGCAAAAAAAAAAAAAAAAAAAAAGGAACAGTTTTACATAAGCAGAGGCTAAAAAAGAAACCATATGGAAATTAGGGAATAATTTGAACTGAATGATATCGTGATTATAATACACCAAAATCTGAGAATCCTGCTAAAGCAGAACTGAGGTGGGAATTTATACTTTATGCACAGATTGGAAAAGAAGAAAAGTTTAAAATCAATGGTCTAAGCTTTCATCTCAAGAAACTGGAAAATTGACAGCAAATTCAACCCAAAAAATGAGAAATAAAATAATAGACCAAAAAGGAAGCAGCAAACAGATTAAATACAAAACAAACCATTCGTTCTTTGATGAAACCATAGCAAAACTTTTTATTTTTTTACAAGATCAATACCAGGAATGAAAAGGGGACATCATTACAGATCCTACAGACATTCCAGAGGAGATAAGAGGGGGTTGATTTCTGGCTAGGAAATCACGGCAGACCATAACTTTAGCTGGTTAAACACAAAAACTAGAGAAAGGGCAGCCTCACTACAGAAATCATATATAGGTACAGCCACTATGCAAAACAGTATGGAGGTTCCTCAAAACATTTAAAATAAGGGCCCAGCCCCATGGCCGAGTGGTTAAAGTTCCGCACGCTCCGCTTCAGTGGCCCGGGTTTCCAAGTTCAGATCCCAGGTGCAGACCTACTCCATTCACCAGCCACGCTGTGGTGGCATCCCACATACAAAAACGAGAGGAAGATTGGCACAGATGTTAGCTCAGGGCAAATCCTCCTGAAGCAAAAAAAGAGGAGGATTAGCCACAGATGTTAGCTCAGGGAGAAATCTTCCTCAGCTAAAAAAAAAAAAAACCTAAAATAGAACGACCATATGACCCGGCAATCCCACTTCTGGGAATATATCCAAAGGAAATGAAATCAGTATCTTGAAGAGGTATGTGCACCCTCATGTTCATCGTAGCATCATTCACAGTAGCCAAGATATGGAAGCAACCTAAGTGTCCATCGATGGATGAATGGATAAAGAAAATACACACACACACGACAGAATGTTAGCCTTAAAAAAGAAGGAAATCCTGCCATTTGCAACAATATGGATGAACCCGGAGGACACACCCAGTGAAATAAGCCAGTTACAGAAAGACCAATATGTGTGCTCTCACGTATATGTGGAATCTAAAACTGAAGTTGAACTCACAGACTCAGTTAAACGGTGGTTGCTGGGGGGGTGGGGCAGAGATGGGGGGATGCTAGTCAAGGGGCACAGGCTTTCTGTTATAAGATGAGTAAGTTTTGGGGTCTAATGTGCACCATGGCAACAACAACTAATAATACTGTACCAGGACACAAGTCCTTGAAATTTGCTGAGTGGATCTTGTGCGCTCACACACACACACAGCTAACTGTGAGGTGATGGGTGTGTTAATTACCTTGACTGTGCTAATCATTTCACATTGTATTCATACATGTTGGCTCATCACATCATACACCCTAAACTTAAAAAAAATAAAATCTTAAAAAAAAAAGAAATCATATATAATTATAAATATATCAGAGATGTGGATGCTGAGAAATCTAGAGGGACTAACCCCCAGGGAGGAGAGAGCCCTCTCAGGTGAGCCAGGCTCGCCAGTGTCCCCCCAGCAGCGTCCGTGAGCTGGGCGCGGGTGGGGACGGGGCTTGCTGTGGGCAGGGCGTTCTGCGGGGAGAGAGAAGCCAGCCGAGAGCCGATGCCCATGTGGGCTGGCAGAACGGACCAGAACCTGGAGGCGCTCGAAAAGCTGGGCAGATTTTTTCCCATGGGGCTTTGCTTAGTGCCTGGGGACAAGCAGAGGGAAATCTCCTGCAGTCTTTCATGCTTAGAAACCAGAGTCCTCGAGACAGGCCAAGACAAACTTGAAGACACCTGGGCTGGAACTGAAGCTAACACAGTGGAAACCCAGCCTCGTTAGCCAGCTCGACCCCTCACGAGACCAGCCCCCACCCAGGCTGCCTGGTCGATGGAAGCAGTGTGCACTTTCTAGGGGGAAATACGTCTGCTGCTGCTTTCACACAGTGTTTGGAACGCAGTAGAAATCAGGAGACACGTGGAACAGCAAAACGTTGCCCATAATCGAGAGAGAGAGGGGGAAACAGCCTAGAGAGGCAGACCCACAGAGAACACAGATGCTGGAATTCCATGTCAAGAATTATGAAATCACTGTAATAAATCTGTTACAGGACACGGGGAAGTGGGCAGAGGGGCGAAGCAATGGAGGACTGCAACAGAGAAACAAACTCTACAGAGACAGAAACGGAAACTCAAAAACTAAAAATATTGGAAAAGAATTTACGGGGCAGCTTCAGAGCAGACAAAACACAACAGAGAAGATGAGAACATCCACAGATAGGTCAAAGCGATCCAAACTGAAGCACGGAGGAAAAATTCACAACAGAGCATCAGAGGCTGTGGGATCACCCAGGCCCACAGACAGGTGCCTAGAATCCTGGGGAAAAGGGAGAAAATGCGCCAAAGAAATACTTGAAGAGATAATAGCAGGAAATTCCCCCAAATTGATGGAAGATATCAACCCACAGATCTAACAAGCTGAGCAAATGCCCAGCAGGATAAAAACAAAGAAAACCCCACACCACAGTCAAATAACCTCAAAACAAAGATAAAGATAAAAATCTCAGCAGCCAGATAAAAGGATACATTACTTTAAAGAGAATAATGATGACAACTCGCCTCTCACCAGAAACAATGTCCTTAAAATGTTGAAAGGCAAAAAAAAAAACAAAAAAACAAAACCACCTGCCAACCGAGAATTTCATTCCCAGCAGAAACATCCTTCGTTAATGCAGTCGAAATAAAGATATTTTCAGGCAAGCAAAAGCTAAGAGAGTTTGTTGCCAACAAACCTGCACTATTGATAATAAGAAATATTCAGGGGAGCGCTTCAGGCTGAAAGGAGTCTCTGGTCGGCAGGAGAAATGAAGACCGTTGGAGAATGTTCATATGTGGATAAATACATAAAAGTCTTAAAAAACGTATTTAACGGACTGGAATCTATAAAGCAAGTACACTAACAGAACTGTGGGCTAATCACTTACATCAGAAGTGAAATAAATGGCACAGATTGCACAAGTGGGGCTGAGTGGGCGCAGGACCTGGCTGTGTGCACGCCGGCACACGCACACACACGCACGCACGCACGTCCCCGAGTTTACCCACCCGTCCACACAGTGAAAACCACCGTTTGGACGGATCCCCTGGTTCCAGTCCAGCGCCACAGTGTCTTGTTCTAGCTCCCGCTCCTCGTCTTGCTTTAACAGTTGCGTTATTTCTACTTCACGGCATCACGGAAGTGGTACCCTGGTCCCACCCTCAGGCTCCCCGCCTCCAGTCCTAGGTGTGCATTTATATGTATTAACATGCTCACCGTCCGGCAAAGCTCGTCCTCCCATCGAAGCCACAGGCAGGGCTGCTGGGCATGAGACGGGACAGCCTGGTGGCGGGGCGCCCTCTGCTGTCGCTCGTGGTCCCCAACTGTTGAAGAGGCTGCTTGGTTGTTGCCTGGCTTCCTGTTAGTTTTGAAAATTCTGGTGCTGAATCCCCTTGCCCGGGGGATTGTTTGGTCTTTCTGCCTGCAGGCCCCGAGGATCACCACGTCTTTGAAATGGGAATTGTCTTCCTGGGACTGGCCGTCCTCCAGCTCTCCCAGACCCACCCGACAGGCCCTTCTCTCCACCTGGAAAGTTGCCTGGACAGCGGTTTTAGCCTCGTCCTGATTTCTTCCTCAGAGACGGAGTCACACAGGCCTCTTTCTTCGCCTCCACCTTCCTCCCAACACCCTTCACTCCTGCTTCACTCTCTCGTGCGCCTGCTTCTGAGCCCCTTTCTCCAATCTTGGAGTCTGGAGAACCTGGCAATTTATTCTTTTCCAGAATCACTTTTCTTCGTTTCCTTGCTAAGTTCAAGCAGCCATTTTCGGTTCCGTTCTTTGCCCACTTCCGTTCTTAAGTTTTTGAGTTTCTGATCCAAGATGGTTTTCACATCTTCAAATGCTGCCCGAGCAACTCCCACCACCTCCTCGGCCTCTCGGTTACCTGCCCGGGGAGGCAGGGTCTTCTCTCCCGCCTGTGGGTGTGGAGGACCGTGGCTGGTTTCACTGTGAATTCCCCCCTTGGCTCCTGGACACCTGGCTGGGGCAGAGGGGCAGAGGTGGGCAGGCAGCCCAGACCTGGAAGGGAGCACGGGGACTTCCCTCACTCCTGAAGTGTGGACAGGGTTGAGCGCACACTTGGTCTCCCCTTCGGGTGGCTCCGTGTTATTGGGGAGAAAACGCCGGAAGGTGGGTGGGCTAGGCGGCTGCCGTGGTCGTCCACTAGCTGGGACTCCTCTTCAGCTCTTTTTAACTACCGATGATGTTCAGCACTGCCTCCTTGGCCACTATCAAGGCGGCTCGGCTGCCACAACCAGAAACAGAGCTGGGTTTACCCCACGGACGGTTCTGAGGCTGGAGTCCTCGGTCAGGGGCCGCAGGGGCAGGTCTCCTGAGGGCCCGCTTGCTGGCCCGCGGACAGCTGCCTGTACGTGCTGGCGAGAGGCGAGCTCTGGCGACTCTTCCACAGCACTGACCCCATCCCGGCCCCGCTCATGACCCAGTCACCCCCCAGAGGCCTCACCTCCTAAGCCCCCTGCCGTCAGGTCCCTCAGGACCCAGCCCTCCTGACAAGCCGGGACCCGGGTTCTCCTGGAAGAGGGAGCCGTGTCAGCCGGGTCTCCAGCGTCCCTGTGTGGGAGCCGGCGAGACAACCTCCTGCCCTGCAGTCTGTGAAATCTCCCCGCTCCTCTCCATCGGGTACTGCTGTTCCGTCCCACCCTCCCCCAAACAAGACCACACCAGCTCTTCTCTCTACCTTCCGAGACTTTGTCTCCCACCGCCCATTCCTCCGGAGCGAGGGGCCACTGCACCCTGGCTCCTTCCCAGCCTGTCACCACCGGCTAGCCCGTCCCTCCCAGGAGCAGGCCCGTCTCAGCCAAGCCTCTTGGACAGAGCGGACAGCACACTCAGGACTGGTTTCATTTTCCTTTATTTTTTTAAAAAAGCCCCTAACTTCTATGGCTTCCAAGAAGCATCAGAGAAACGGAAGTGCCATTTCTGTACACTTTGTAAAGCAAGACCCGGACACACACGCCGCTGCCGGGACGCCCCCGCTGCTCCGCCCGCACAGCGCCGGGGCCTCCAGGGGCCCCCGAGGCCGCGCCCTGACCGGCCGGTCTCCGCACGCGCCCGCGGGCCGGCCGGGCTGCAGGCGCTCGTCCCGCTGCTCGGCCGGCGCGGACAGCAGAGACCCGTGCGCACCGGCGCAGCCTGCAGGCCGGGGGGCCGGCGGTGGCCGCCCCGGGTTCCTGGCCTGCGTGCGGCAGCGGCCCCGCGGGCCACGCCGGCCCAAGCTTTGGTGCAGCATTTTGGTTGCGGGCCGCCCCCCACCGCCTTCCCCTTTGGCTTGGGGAGGCCCCAGGCGGGCTCACCCCAGGCAGCGCCGCCCGCCGCGCCCCCTCGAGAAAACGGCCTTTGGATCGAGGGAGACAGGCTGGACTTTATGACACTACCGGCGCGGACGGGCGGCCTCTACTCACTTCCGCAGACACGGCGGGCGCGGCGCCGCCGCTTCTCTCCGGGTTTTAAATAGTTAATGCTCTCGCAGGGAGGACTAGACACGGTGTAGAAATCTCGGCCCAAGTCTTAAGTGAAGAAGTGCCCCGCGGGGGCGGGCAGCTCGGGCCTGCAGTCTGCGGCGCCGCGTGGGCCCCGCGGCTGTGACGAGCTCCCGAGGAGCTGCAGCGGGAGGGTTCAGGGCCCACCCCCCTCACTTGTGTCGCTGCAACGATTTTCGCTTCCTTCTCTTGAAAAAACAGCAGCACCTGGAGGGGAGGGCGTGGAGGTGGGCCAGGGCTGGGGGGGGCCAGGGGGGCCCAGGGCGTCCCCGCCCCCCAGACGCAGCCCGGGGCTTACTTGGTGTCGTCGGCGACCTCCACCTCGGCAGGCGCGGTGATGGGGGCGTTGGAGTGACCGGCGGTGGGGTCGTCGGCATTCAGCTCCCCGTTGGTGGAGTTCAGCGCCTGGGGGAGGTGGGGGCGCTCAGCACGGAGTCACGGGGCCCCGCCCCCCACACTGTTGGCGTCCTGGCGCGCCCCTCACCTGGTTTTTGCTGTGTAGCTGGGCTTTGTCCCGAGGCTGAGGCTGCGAGGGCAGGTCGGTGTGGACCGTGCCGATGGGCGTCGGCTGCAGGGCGGAGGGACCGGCGCTGAGGCCGGCAGCCCCCTCGCGCCCGCACCGCCCAGGGGTCCCGGTACCAGGGCCCCCGTGTGCCAAAGTCCCGCCCCCATGTCCAGGGTCCCCCCACCATGTACTAGGGGCTTCCCGCCCCCCACACCGAGGGTCCCCCCACGTACCAGGGGCTTCCCGGCCCAGTCGTACTCGTAGTCGAACACGAAGCCGCTGCGGTCGAAGAGGTCGGTGAAGAGCTTGCGCAGGTAGTCGTAGTCGGGCTTCTCGAAGAAGTCCAGGCGCCGCACGTAGCGCAGGTACGTGGCCATCTCCTCTGCGGAGAGCGGCAGGGCTCGGCGGGGGCGGCGGCGGGGCGCGGGGGGCGGGGGGCAGGGCCGGGGGCGCCCCTCACCTGGGAAGCTCTCGCACAGCACCTCGATGGGCGTGGCCCGCTTGGTGTCCCCGATCTTCTGGTAGCGCTCCTTGAGCGTGTCGGCCTGCGGGAGAGCGGTCAGCCCGGCGCCGAGGCCCCCGCCCCCGCCCCCCGCCGGCCCCACCCACCTTGAGCCCCTGCCAGGGCAGGCTGCCGCGCAGGAAGTACATGAACATGTGGCCCAGCGCCTCCAGGTCGTCGCGGCGGCTCTGCTCTGCGGGGGGACAGCAGGTCAGCGCGGCCCCCGCGGCCCCCCGCCCGGCCCGCGCGCCGCTCACCCTTGCCCAGGTGCGTGTTGATGCTCATGTAGCGCGCCGTGCCCGTCAGGCTCTTGTGCTCGCGGTACGGGATGTGCTTCTTGGTCTCGGGGTCGATGTACTCCTTGGCCAGGCCGAAGTCGATGATGTGGATGGCGTGCTGCCGCTTGGTGCCCGGCCGGCCCACCAGGAAGTTCTCGGGCTTCACGTCGCGGTAGATGAGGCTCTTGGTGTGCACGTACTCCATGCGCGTGATCTGGGGGCACACGTGCGCTCGCGGGGCTGGGCCGGGCGGCCCCGGGCCCCACCGCCGCCTGACCCTCCTCTCCCCGCCCCTGCCTGACTCTCGTCCCCACCTGACCATCTCCCCTCTCCCCTCTGCCCTCCCCGGGCCCCACTCCTCTCCCCTACCCCTGCCTGACCCTCCCCGCCCGTCCCCCTCCCCTCCCCGGGCCCCGCCCCCGCCTGACTCGCCCCGCCCCTGTCTGACCCCTGTCCCCTCCACGCCCCTCCGCGCCCGCACCAGCTGGATGGCGATCATGAGCACCGTCTTGAGCGTGAACGTGCGGTCGCACAGGTCGAAGAGGTCCTCCAGGCTGGGCCCGAGCAGCTCCAGCACCATGGCGTTGTACTTCCCGCACGGCCCGAAGTAGTAGACCTGAGGGACGCCCTCTGCGGGCGAGGGCGACACAGGCTCGTGCGGCCCCTGCGCTCGGCCGCGCCCCCCGCCCCCCGGGCCCCGCGTACCGGCGGCGCTGAGCTGCTTGTAGAAGCGGTACTCCAGGTGCAGCTGCGGCGCCCGGGACTTGATGGGCTCCTGCGGGACGGCGCGGTTACCGGGGGCGGGGCCCCTCCTCCCGCCCAGGCCCGGGACCCCACCCCCGCCGGGAGCAGGATCTGAGCCCGCCCCGCGGGGCGGCCCTGGAGGGGGGGCGGGGGCAGAGCCCCGACTCACCAATTTGATAGCTACGTATTCATTTGTATAGAGATTCTTCCCTGCGGAGGAGAGACAGTCAGGTCGCAGCGCCCTCCGAGGGGCACCTCCTGCCCCCAGCCCACCCCGAGCTCGGCCCAGCTCTCCCGGGCCCCGCAAGGCAGCCGCGCCGCCGCGGGAGTCCCCATCCGCCCGCACCCTCCTCTCCTGGGCCCCGGCCCACCCGCCTTCCTGCCGCCCGTCCGCCCAGCCCCGGCCCGCAGGCCCCTCTGTGCTCCAGACCCCGGCCCACCCCAGCACCCCGCCCACCCCCAGGCCAACCCTGCCTCGGCCCCCTCAAGGGGCGGCTCCCAACTCCTCTGCGGGGTCCTCCCCGCCAGCGCGCCAGGGCCTCCAACTCTCCCATCTAAAAAAGCGAAAATAGAACAAAGAGCCCCCGTGACCCGACGGCCCGTCCTCAGTCCCACTGCAACGAAGCCCGAGATGTCCGCAGCCCCCATGCCCCAGGGCACCTCCCCTCCCCCAGCCCTAGATGCTCTGAGCCCCCCATGCCGCCCTGGGGCCCCCAGGACCCCCGCGGGTGCCCTCACCCCTTCCCCACCAGGGCCTGCCCAGTCACTCGAGGCTCAGTCCCCTTGACGCCTCCACGTAGGGCTCGCAGACTTGAGGTGGCAAAAGGCCGGACCAGGCCATGCCCCGGGGGATCCAGCCCGGCGCTGATCCTGGAGCCCCCTTCCCCTGCCGCCCATCACCGTGCAGCAGGGACCCCTGGCCAGAAGGGGACCGGGAGGCATGTCACACCCCACCACCGGACTCACCCACCTCCTGCACCCCTAGCCCGTGCTGGGACCCCGATGCGGCCCTGGCCCCAGCTTTGTCAGCTGAGACCCTGCCCACTCAGGAGCCCACGGGCGGCTTCCCTGGTGACAAAGCCAGCACGCCAGGGGGGGCACTGTCTCCCTCTCAGGGCAGAAACAGACGCAGCCAGATGGGGCCTCCCGGAGACCACCCACCAGGACCTGTGGCGCCCACAGAGAAAGATGGTGAGCACACAACCTCTGAACTGCACCAGCACGAGATCTGGCACCTCAGGAGGTCCCTAATGCTGGCGGAGCACCAGACTCCGGTCATCGCCACTGGGTGACCTGCGTGGACCACAAGGGCCATCCCAGCCCCTCGCGTGCATTTGCCGGTTACTGTGCACAGTGCCATGCACACGCGCCAGTATCTCTGGTCCAGTGGCCCCTCTCAGCACCTCCTGTCCAGGCCTTGTCCTGGGACCCCCTTCGCCGGGTCCTGAAGGCCTCGAGCATGGCCCCATGTGGTGTGCCCACTCCTCCAGGGGCCCTCACGCCGTCTCGGCGCTGCTGCGTCAGCCAACTGTCCTGTGGTTGTTATGCCAGAGAGGATCCATCGTGGGAAGAGGCCCCAGCTTATCTCACCCCACTGCAGCTGGACAGTCTGGGTGACATCTGTGCTCGGGCAGTCCCTGCCCCACCCACATGGTGAAGGAGACACCGCTGTGGATGACCTCAGGCAGCGGCCAGGTCCCTGGCGCCCGTAGTCCATCCCCTGGTCACGGCTCCATCTGGGTACCCTGAGGTCTCTGCATCACCGCAGCACCGGCCCAGGCCACAGAACCCGAGGCAGTGACATGTAACACAGACCTGTCGCATCCACCCCAGAGAAGAGACGAGGCTTCTCTCTGGTGCCCCGTAGCTGTCAGCGTGGGCAGCTTGTACACCCTTCAGATCCAGGCCAGAGGTGCTGGGTGGACTTTGGAGCTCGTGTGAGCGTATTGTTTCAAACGTATCCTTTCCAGTTGTCAGGTGCTGGAGTAGAGAATCGCAGCTGATCTCCATGCCGGTACACCCAGCGGCCCTGCCAAACCCTCCACCACTAACTGCTCACGGAGACGAGCCTGGCCTCACACGGCACGGTCGTGCGCCTGGGACCGTGTGCTGTTCTTCCTTCCAGTCTCTCTCCCTTTAAGAGGGTCCCGTTTCCTGCCCCCGGCCTGCAGCTCAGGCTCCACGGTAACCATGAGGCTCTTCAGACACTCGTGAGCAAGAAAGAAAGCTCCCTTCCAGTCCTGGTTCCTGGGTTTGATAAACAATAGGGGTGCCTCTTGTGTCCCCCCCAACATTTTATTAGGCAAGTTGCAAACACACAGAGAAACAGAACCACGCAAACCCGGAAGCTCACTGCCTACATCACACAATCGACGATTTGCTGTCTGTTCCACTGCCGATATATCTGCGCGTCCACCACCCATCACCCTCTTATCTTTAGACGCATCTCGAAGTTGCCGACCTCGGCCCCTGGCCCCCGAAACGCTCCAGCCTCAGACCAAGTTCAGTAGTACTCACGGTCCCTGTCCTTCCCTCAGGAGGCGCCATGTACCTGTGGAACGCACGCATCTGCAGGGCACGTGATGAGCCTGGGCCAGTGCGTGACCTGGGCCACCCCACCCCAGAGAAGGTCACTGCCCCTCTGGGTTGGTCCCCGCCTTCACCTCCGAGAGACACTCCCCCACCATGGAGTCGCCCGGCACGTCCTCTCCTCCCTGGCTCCTTCCACAGGGCACAATGCAGTCGAGATCCCCCGTGTTGTGGCATGTCCGTGGCTCATTCCTGTTCACTGCTGAGTGGCACCATGTCCCACCAGGGGGACGTACCCTGTCCCCAGGGATCGCTGGGTGGTCTCTGGCATTCCACTACAAGCAGAGCTGCGTGAACGGGACCAGACGGGCCAGCATCTGTCTGCTCTCATGAAGCGCCGTTCCAGTCTCTGGCCTGTTTGGGGGTGGAGTGTCTGTCCTTTCACGATCGGGGCCTCATCCCATCAGGTCTCCTGGTCCTGGCGCTCTGCCAGTCGGTGCTCTGACAATACCTCCTCTAGTCTGCGGCTCACCCGTTCACGCTGGGCAGTGCTCCCCGAAGCAGACATTTTCAACACTGATGACGGCAAATTGATCCTTCATGGTGACTGGTAGTTTTATTTTGTGTCTTGTCGAAGAAACTTCCTGTTTTAAGCTCCGGGAGAGCCAGAGTCCTTGGAGTCCAGCCTGAGGTTAAGGTGAGTGTGCATGAGTGTGTGTGGGTGTGTGTGTGTGTGCGCGCGTGCATGCACGCACACACAGGCCTCTGAAGTCTGTGGAGTTATGGGCTCCCAGGGGAGTTCATGTGCTCTGGGCTCCGAGAGCCTCACCACCACCCACGTTAGGAGTCTTAGCTGTGCGTGCAGGCGGCGAGAGCCTGCACGACCTACAACAACAGCCCCCCGGGGAACGTGAGCAGAAGGAAGATTCCGGGGCCGCATGAGGTAGGAAGACGTTGGAGCTGCAGCCATCCGGGCACGGAGGCCTCCCTAAACTCCGCTGACACTCAGCGGAGGACCCAGGAAGCCCACAGCTTGGGAGAGGGGCGACTCTAGCCCCTGAGGAACATCGGCCCTCAGCCTGCCCTAATGGAGCCAGAAACCGGTCCCCGAGGGAACTGAGACGAGCCACCAGGTCGAAGGGCAATGCAGACTTTCCTGTGCCGCCGCCACGCTGTCCAACATCCAGTGAGACGCCACCAGACGCGGGGGAGAGGAGGAGGGCAGGACTGTGACAGGGAGAAACAGTCAGAGGCACCGTGTGCTATAAGTCTGTTCAAGGACTTAGAGGAAAAGGGGCGAAATGAACAAACAGGTGGGAACGTCCAGAGAGGAAGAGGAGTCAGGCGAGGACAAGATACCGTGTGTGAAATGAGAAATTCCCCGGGGGGCTCCCGTGACAGGCTGGACACTGCAGGAAAGAAGAGTGACCGTAAACAGGGCAATAAAAACTCCCCAGGCTGCAGCAGAGAGAAAAGGGGCTGAGAGAAAACTCAGAGCTCGAGGGACCCGAGGGACGGCACCCAACCCTCCGAACAAGATGTAAGTGGAGTCGGAGAAGAGAGTAAACTGAGGCAGAAAACACATTTGAAGAGATAATGGCGAAGTTTTTCCAAATTTAATGAAAAAGTGTCAATGTTCTTGAAAAAGATTCAAGAAGCTCAATGAACCCCAAGGAGGATAAACACCAAAGAAAACCAGACCAGGGCCGGCCCCGTGGCTTAGCGGTTGAGTGCGCGCGCTCCGCTGCTGGCGGCCCGGGTTCAGATCCCGGGCGCGCACCGACGCACCGCTTCTCCGGCCATGCTGAGGCCGCGTCCCACATACAGCAACTAGAAGGATGTGCAGCTATGACACACAACTATCTACTGGGGCTTTGGGGGAAAAAAATAAGATTAAAAAAAAAAGAAAACCAGACCAGAACAAGGCAGAACCAAAATCTGAAACCAAAGATAAAAAGAAAATCTAAAACAACCAGAAAATAGACACGCTATACGACAATGTTCAACATTAGTCATCAGGGAAATGCAAATAAAACTCGAGGTGAGACACCACCTCACACCCACTAACACGCCCCAAACGGAAAAGCCTGGCAACCCCGAGCACTGGCGAGGACGTGGGACACCCAGGACTCTCCTGCGCTGGAGGGAGTTTAGAGAGAATGATGGCTTTGGGATCAGTCTGGGGGTTTCTCACAAGCTCACCCCTCCGCCGTGACCCAGCGCTTTAAGGAGAACACACATCCACGAGACCCAGAGAAGGACGCTCAGGGCAGTTTTATTCACAGCAGCCAAGACGTGGGCACAGCCCAGGGTCCCCGAGCAGGAGAGCGGGTGACAAAACGGGGTGCGGGTGTACAAGCGGACAGGGTGACAGGGCGACCAGGCACCAGCACCCAGGACAACATGGACACTTTCAAGGTCACGCTGAGCAAAGACACCAGGCCAGAAAAACACACACCCCAACGTTAAAAACGTTTTCAGGGCCGGCCCCGTGGCTTAGCGGTTAAGTGCGCGCGCTCCGCTACTGGCAGCCCAGGTTCAGATCCCGGGCGCGCACCGACGCACGGATTCTCCGGTCATGCTGAGGCCACGTCCCACATACAGCAACTAGAAGGATGTGCAACTGTGACATACAACTATCTACTGGGGCTTTGGGGGAAAAATAAATAAAATTATAAAAAAAAATAACGTTTTCAGCTAAAAGCAGTTACCCGCCCACGGCCCCCTGTGCATGCTCTCCCGTCCGTCCACACAGACCTGCGCTGTTGAGGCTCCCGCTCCCGACACCCAAGGATGACCCATGACGGCCGTCAGGGTCCCCAAAGCCATATGGGGACCCTCAGGCTGCAGGTGAGTTCTGGGCCCGGGGGACGTGCGCGCACATTTGTGTGTGCACGTGTGTCTGTGTGCACACACACACACATCCTAACGGACACACACGCACATCCTAACGGGGCAGTGGGGCCGAGTGGAGGAAGCTCCGTCCAGGGGAAGTTGAAGTCGGCCGCTCTGCTGGGCAGGCCGGGCTGGGCGTGTGGGCCCCACACTCTGGGGAGGGCACCATCGCTCCCGTGCCCGGGCAGTCTCCATCACTGAAGGTGACGGCCCAGCGCCCGCCCTGTGCCCCTCCCACCAGCAGACAGAGGTTGGCCCCCAGCCCTCAAGCACCTTTTAGCTCAGAATCCCCAAGCCTGGGGTCACCCACAGCCCCGACAGCCAAGTGCTGGACCTGCAGATGCACCCGGACCGTTCCATGCTGGCCCTCCCGTGCGAGGGCCCGGACCCCCCAGCAGAGCTGTCTCTCACACACGCAGGGCGAGGCCGAGCTCCCACACAACCTCCTCCTCAAGGAGTGGACACGCACACACGTACCTGTGTTCCCGGTCCCGACAATCTGGGGGCCGTCTGCGTGTGGCTGCGACCCATCAGGCGGCCTTCCCCCCGCCCCCTGAATGCGAATGAGCGGGGCTCACCTAGCCGGAGCTCCCCGAAGTTGCCACAGCCTATCTTCTTCCCGACCCGGAAATTGGGGCCCACCATCAGGACCCCTGAGCTGGTCCCCGTGCTCCGGACGCCGTGGCTGGTCCGGCCGCCGGCCTTGGACATTCTCCGGCCCTCCTCCGACTCCCCTTTCCCTCCTTTCTTGTCAAAATCCATCAGTTTGTGGTACCCTGGCCTCTCCACGGTGACTCTGCTGCCGTGCAAATCCCGGGTCTGTGGAGACCTGAGGACGCGGGTGGCTCTGCGGGGCTAGTACACCATGACGGCCGGCGGACTCCCGGCTAGTGAGAGACAGGCGCCCGTGAGGGCCAGGCCGCGGCGCTCATCTCTGTGGCCTCGGGGTCGTGCGCAGGGCGAGGACATATTCTGCTGACAAGTCCCGCCACCTCAAATCTCGTGGCTCCTGGCTGGCGGAGAAACAGAGGCAGGGTTAGAAGGCTGTGACCCCCCACCTGATTCCCCACCCACGACGCAGCCCGGCAGGGGGACCTGGGAGGGCGGTGTTAACTGAGGGCGACACCACAGGGGGACTCATGCAGCGAGACAGCATTCTAGAAAGATCTCTGAAGGCGCAAGAGCAACGTGTGACCTTCTGAGGGACAGAGGAGCGGGTGACTCAGGCCCTTGTGAAGCCCACATGTCAAGGTGGCGTGAACGCTCTGTCGTGTGACCGTCCACAACACTGCTCGAGGATGGCGCGAGGAGGGGTGACGCCAATCGAGCGAGACCTTGGAACCCTGGAGCCAGGAGGGGAGCCCCACGCCTGGGCGCAGAGACGGGGGAGCCACCCCGCCCCCGGCCCCCTTCCCCAAGCCCAAGGGCCGCTCCTCGCAAGAGGGAAGGTGACAGATGGCAGAGCAGAAAGCGCCCAAGGCTGGGAGACAGGCCCACACAGACCTCGGGGACCTCCAAGTTGTCCCCTGACCCCGGGACGTCAGAGTCCCCAGCCCACTTCCAGGAGCCTGTGACCCTGTGGTCAGCTGGTGACTGGCCACTGTGGCAAGAGCAAGGCTGGCAGAGAGCAACCGGGCTAGGCCGGCCCCGTGGCTTAGCGGTTAAGTGCACGCGCTCCACTGCTGGCGGCCCGGGTTCAGATCCCGGGCGCGCAACGATGCACCGCTTCTCCGGCCATGCTGAGGCCGCGTCCCACGTACAGCAACTGGAAGGATGTGCAGCTATGACAGACAACTATCTACTGGGGCTTTGGAGAGAAAAAAATAAATTAAAAAAAAAAAAAGAGCGACCGGGCAGGAAGAGGCTGCAGAGGGGGTGGCGGGCGCCTGAGCAGCCCCCCAAGACGCACGGAGGGGCCCGCCATCCAAGCCGGGCCTGACACAGGGTGGGCACCCTGAGAACCAACCCAGGGTCTTCCTGCAGCTCAGCCCCCTCCCTCTGACCCACCCTGCATCTACAGGCCCTCCCTGAACCTGCCCCCATCCCATCCCAGCCAGTCAGCCCGCTGCTCAGACTCTGACGCTGTGACACCCCTCAACCCGTGACCTGCCCCCACCCTGAGGCAGAAGCGGGGCCCTGGGGCTGGCGATGGGGACACGAGAGAGGGGGCCTCTGAGAAGCACACCAGGGACAGAGCCCTCTGTCGGCCCTGGGCTCCTGGGAGCCAGAGCGGGTGGGGGTGCTCCACAGGAGATGCCCCGCCACACACGTACAGAGATGTAGGACCACACATGCAAAGGATCCAGGGCATGGTGCACACGCACGCCCTCCCGTGCTCACACACAGGTGTGCACACACTCATGCACTCCCCCACACGTGCACATAGCCACGCATGCGCGCACACTCTTCTGTCCTCACTTGTGCACACCATACACACCCACATGTGTGCATGCACTCCCCACACGTGTATATACGCCCTCCCTGGCTTGCCGCCCACGCAGACTGCCCACCGCCTGAGGGTTGGCTGGGGCTGGTCCCATCCTGGCCGCCTGGCAGGAGCTCAGGCCCACAGCTGCCAAACCCCATGTTCCCGGGCGGGCAGGGGACTCGCTCACATCTCCCAATGACGAGAACGATCTGTGCGGACACTTCAGCCCCGAGAACCCACCACAGAGTCCTGGCCCGACGGGACCCTGGGCCTGGCTCCAATGCTGCGGGCGCTCTCCCAGCGGCTCTCTCTGGTGAGCTGCCAGCCCAACTCCCGGGCAGGCGATGGCCATCTGGCTGCCGGGTCCCCCAGAGCGCCCGCCCGCCCGCCTGAACGTGGCTCCACGCACTCCTTCTGGCTGTTACCACCCAGCACAGCGGCCGGGGGTCCGGCCCACCCCAGCCTGAGAACAGCACCCTCCATGGTGTGCGAAGGACACACTAGTCACCATGCTCAGAGCAGAGATGCCCGGCCCAGCCCAGAGTGACCTCTCGCCCCGGGAGCCCCGGTCTCCCCGCTCCAGGCAGCTGCCCATCCGTCTCCATCCCCGTCGGCTCATGAGAGGCCGAGCGTGAGGCGTCGCTGCAGGGACTCGGCCTGCCCTCTCCGGGGCCTGGCAGCAGCTGGGCCGACAGGAGCCTCACTCAGAGGGGGGTGGGCTATGAACCAGGGGCTTGAGGCCAAGGTTGGTAGCGGGCAGCAGGCCGCCCACCCCCCGAGCTGTCCTGGAATTTCAAACATGAGGGGCCAGGCTACCTCCCCACCTGTGACCGGTTACCTGTGGGGACGACTGTTGGACGTCGGGGATCTGGGAGTAGACCTCAAACAGCGGTGATGAAAACGCAAGTATGTAAACTTCCAAGTAAATAATTACAATAAAACGAAGGTAACAAATACTGGAACCCCCACCCCCACCCCCCACTTTACCGCAGGTCACTTTGTCTACGTCCAGGGTCATCTCCATCCGTCCTGTCCAGGTGAGACAGGGATGACGACACACTGCTCCCCACTCTGCCTGCAGCCCTGGGGAGGGCACACCCTCAGAACCTGGCAGGGCTGCAGATCATGGCCCTTCCCCGCCCTGCCGGACCCCACGTGAGGAGGCGGCTACCCCGGCAAACACAACTGAGAACGGGCCGAGGTGAAGCCGTCACGAAGGGAACCGCACCAAACCCTGCAGAGGCGTTCCCCTAGGACGCGACAGCTGTTGGCTGCTCTGTTTTAGGTCTCGGTCCTTAAAGCGAAACCTATCAACCGAGGTTTGCGTGGAACCCAGGCTGGTCGCCAACAGAAAAATCTGGAACATCGACCGAGCATCCTGAGAACTAGCGGGCTCCGCGGAATCCACAAGAGGTCCACATGTTTCACTATCATTTGTGAAGAGCGTGCCGTAGAATTCGTAACGGACTCCAAGCGTGCCGCTCTCCTCCTGGGGAGCTTCCGGAGCCCGACACCCCGCCTCGAGGAGACGCAGGACAGGGGAAGGAAGCCTCGAGAGGCGGGCAGCAGGTGGACCCCCCAGCTAAGGGGCTTACTCTGCTCTGGGCCAGGTGGGCACTTGGAAGACCCAGTCCCAGCCCAGACTCATGCTCTCTGCCCGCCTGTGTCAGGAAGAGCGGGGCCCGGCCTGCTTCGGGGGGCCGCCGCTCTGGTGGGCAGCAGGGACCAGAGGGCTGAGAAGGTGCAATGGGCATGTTTGTCAGGAGCAGGGGCCGGACACAGAGTGGGGGGTCTGCAGGGATCCCCACCTTTCCCGCTCCACCGATGGCACCCTCCACCCCACTGGGCACAGCTCGGAATGCTGCAAGGGGGACCCAGCCTGGGGGACGGCAGCCAGGCCCACCCAGGAGGGAATGTGATGCACGGGGCCCCGGGGGGCGTGCGCACCTGGAAACAGGCGAGAACGCCTCCAGATGCTCCCGGGGTCTCGCCTGAAGGCACATCTACGTAAATGGATCGTAATCTCAAGTTTGCTGCTCAATACAAAACCCTGCTGGACCACAGCCTTCCTCTGCTGAGCCGCCCCGGGCCCCCCCCCGAGGCCCCGGCAGGGCACATCCTGGGGGCAGCGGAACTTCCTACAAGAAATGCCCGCACTCCCCTGAGCGGAGCAGGGAGGCCGCGTGCTTCCGTGTCTGAGTCCCTGGTTTATCGTTATTTACGTTAACGAGACATAAATCCCGTACCACACAACTCGCCCTTTCAAAGGGAACAGTGCAGTGGCTTTTACTGAACCATGGTTTATATCAGTAGAGTTGGGCAACCATCACCACCATCAATTCCAGAACATTCCACCACCCCAAAAAGCAACCCGTCCCCATCAGCAGTCACTCCCCACTCTCCCCTTCCCCTAGCCCCCGGCAACCATGAATCCACTTTGTTTCTCTGTATTGCACTACTCTAAGTACGTCATGTGAGTGGATTTTACTGTATTTGTCCTTCTGTGTCTGGTTCTGTCACTGAGCATCGTGTGTTCAAGGTCTGTCCACGGTGTGGCTGTGTCAGGGCTTCACTCCTCTTCATGGCTGCGTCATGTTCCACCATGTGGAATGGACCACATTTGTCTGTCCATTCACCTGTGGATGGACACTCGGGTTGTTCCCACCTTTGGGCTACTGGACTCATGCTGCTCTGCACACCTGTGCACATGCTTCTGTGTGGACCCGTGCTTTCATCTCTTGGGCACAGTCCTAGGAGTGGAATTGCTGGGCCAGACGGAAACTCTGTTTTAATAGTTTGCGGAGCCTCCAAGCTGCTCTCCAGTCGGCTGCTCCATCTTCTGTTCCCGCTGCTGTGCACGAGGGTTCAGGTCCGCGGTCTGCAGCACTTACTGCTGTCTGGTGTGGTTCTGGTCGTCCCGGTGGCTGTGAGGGGGCGTCTCACTGTGGCTCTGATCTGCATTCCCCTGACCAGTCCTGCTTCATTTCCAGGCACACGACTCTTCCTCGGGACTGAGACGGCACCCAGCCTGTGCCGGTGCTGGCCACAGGGAGGAGGCCAGACACGTTTACGTGAAGAGTGACTGTGGCTGCGGGGAAGACCGTGAAAAAGGAAGCCAGCAGGTGACGGCCAAGGGGCCTGAGGGTCTTCAGCGGGGCGCAGGACACCTGACCACAGGAGCCTGTGCACACGACTCAGTTTTGGAACCACTGAGACGGGAACAGAGCAGCAACAGGGAGGAAGCTGACACTCCTCGAGACGGCAGCCAGCCATGGCAGAATTTGTGCAAGACACTTGTACTTGTAAAAACTTCTAGGGGCAGAAAATCCAAGGCACGGCCCCTCGTCCACCATGTAGAGACCTGCGCGCACACAACGACCCCGTGCCCCTGCTGTTTCCGGACGAGACACTGGACACACCATCCTCGTTCCTCTGAAACCCTCCCGATCCCACAGTGAAGGGTCACCGAAATCAGTGTCCTGCCCCACCAACAGACTCATAGAGGTGGCTTCCAGTCAGATTTTCTTTCTTGCCAGAGAGTAATTACACACATACATTTGTGCGCACACACACAAAGGCATATTCGAAACACAAAAGCGCATCAGAGTTGGATGTAAAACCCGCATGCATTTCAAAGATTATAAGGAGACACCTGGCATTCACATCTCCCCATCTGCACTTTCCTGAGGGGCCCAGCCGGGCACGCCCCACCACACCTGGCGGAACCAGAGGAAGCATCCTGCGTGTGGAGCCGCCATCTCAGGGGGAGGCACACAGGAGGGGGCGTGCAGGAGGGGAGGAAGGAGCATGTGAGGACGGTCCCCAGGCAGACAGGCCAGGAGGACACACGGTGGGGGCAAGTGTAGACAGAAGTCTGGTCTTTGTCCTGGGCCTGGCATCTCTGCGTGACAGGAGGGTCTCTGCTCCTCATAGGAGCCCCTTCCCACCACACCTGAGAGCGTGCCGATGTGTGACGGGGCTGGGCCTGGTCACTAGGAACAGAGTCGTGGGGAGACCTCCTGGACCACGAGATCGGGGAGCGTCCGCGCTGTGAACAGAGGTGTGGAGAGGTGGTCCCGGAGGGCATGTGCTGCCAAGTCCCACTTCCCGGGGGTGGCTGTGCCCGCGGTCCCCTCTGTAGGTGGGGATACAAGTCTGCATCCAACTCTGTGTGCACTGGCTTCTATGGGGCAGGAAGTACCAATACCGCTCTGCCCCACAGGACAGTTGAGGAGCCCCTCGGGGGTCCCCACTCGGGGCTGAGTCTCTACTCCAGCCCCCAGTCCCTCCTGGAAGGCTCCTCCTCAGCCGACAGCACATAGCGGCCCCCGAAGCCTCCATGCCCTGCCCTAGCAGGCTTCCCTTCTGGGCAGTGACCCCACCTGCTTTCAGGTCCAGGCAGGAGGCGCGCTCAGCCCCACACCCGGAGATCTGCAGAGGCCCCGTCCTCGTCTCCACCCGGCCTCCTGCCCAGGAGACAAACCCATTCAGAGGCCCCCGCAGAGCCACCATCTGAGGGCCAGAAAGCCGCCAAGCCTCACACGCTCTCAGGCTGGTTCTGAGGGTCCCCTGGGTCCATATCCTCACCCCCAGCACCCTATGATGACAGAGGGGTCTGGTGACATTCTCCTCTGAGGAACCCTCTCAACGGCCATCTTCCATGACCCTAGTAAGGCCGCAGCCTCTGGCATTTAGAGAGCATTTACACGTGCTCAGGGCCTGGCCAACACCCTCCATTCCTCAGCGTACACCCTCTATCCTCCGTTCACAGAGGAGGAAACTGAGGCCCAGAGCGGCAGGCGTCCATGGTCACTCGGGCAGGGCGGGCCCTGCACTCGTGGTCTCACCGTCCAGAAAGGGGACCTCCAACCAGCAAGGATGCACATTTACAAACACACTTCCAGCCACGGGGGGATGGGGGGGGCAGAGGAGGCCCCTCCGCAGAGAGGACGTGTGTGACCGGGCATGGGGAGAGGACGGGCCCACATAGCTGACTTTGAGGAGGGACGTGGCACTGTGGAGCGCTGCGGCTCAGTGAGCAGTGGCAGAGCCGGCAACCAGGTGTGAAACCGGAGAGATGCTCACGCACGTACCGCCCCACCTTGGCACACACGCGACCGACATGACTGCCCCCACCAGCCCCCTCACATCACAGCGGGTGTGCAGTCGCCACGCGAGAGGAAAGCAGGTGAGGGGCCCTTGACCCTGACTCCTCCCAGGGACAACCCCAAGGACGCCAGCCCCTGCTCCCCCAAACAAGAGCTGCCGCCCCAGCCCCAGCAGGCCGCAGACTGGCAATCGCTCTGGAAGGCGTGGACCCGGCACACCCTGGGGGCTGCCCCACCACCCACTGGCCACACGGGGCCTTCAGGTCCTCTCCTGGGACGCTCTGGAGCCAGACGGGACCTGCGGGGGATGGCCGGAGCAAGTCACACACTGGCCTGTGGGAAGCGGCCGAGACCGGGCGAGGACCAGCGCCGAAGGCCCACCGGGGCCCCGCCACACACACCTGAGTGTAGCGGGGTAACCCGCGCCCTCGGGGAAGTGGGAGTGCCTGACGTCGGCCCAGGCCCAGGCCCGGAGCTAAAAATAATCACCCCGGGCAGAGGGGGCCTCCCGTCCCTCACCCGGCCCTAAAATAAGCCCAGGCTCGACCCCACCAACACGGCCCCCGGGCCCCTCTGGAGCTCTCGCCACGGGCGGGCCTCCAGGGACGCAGGCGCGGCCCAGCCCTCATGGCAACTTAGCGTCCCGCTGGGACGGCTCCCGCCTGCTGGCCCAGGCCGCGGCTGACCACTGGCCAGTCCCAGGCAGCTGCGTGTCGCCGGTGTCCACCCTGAGCGTGTCCTGGAGAGCCGGCCCCAGGGTCCGGGCCGTGCTCCTCCGCGAGTGCCCCCTCAGGGGAGTTACCTGCCGTGTTCTTTTGGGGGTCCTCCATCTTGTCGAGGCCAGGGGCCGGCCCCCCTTCTCTGCCGTCTCCACTCAGTGATGTCACAGTCCCTGCGCTGACATCACGGCACAGCCCAGCCCAGAGCTGGGCCCAGTCTGGAGGCAGGTGCGGGGCGGCCGCCCTCCCGGGTGGGCCACGGCGCACGGCCCCACGGAGGACCCAGCCACCAGTCCCCACTCAGTGGCAGCTGACTCAGGAGGTGCGATCCCGGCCGCGCCCCTTCTAGGCCACGCTGGACACGCATGTCCCTCCCCTCAGCCCAAGCCCACCTCTGTCCCAGGGGCTCCTCCCAGGATCCCCCCGGGCTGGGGCCATGGTGGCCCGAGAGGGACCCGGGGAGCATACTCCCATCCAGCCGAGGCTGCCAGGCAACAAGCGGAGTGGCACTGGGCGTGCCGAGGGGGCACGAGGTCGCCTCTCAGGGACCAGGAGGAGCAGGCCCCCGTCCACGGTGAGGGCAGGCTCAGCAGTGGGCACGAGCTGGCCAGAGGCCCCGGCAGCGCCCCGAGAGGGCGCGCAGAGTTCCTGCCGTGAGGATGGAGAACCGGTGTGCGTGACGGGGCTGTGGGCCACGGGGCCCAGTCACAAAAGACACGGCAGGTGGACGAGACGCACCGACACTCCTGGGAGAGGGCCGAAGACGTACAGGTGACGGGCACCACAGGGCGACTCGGGCAACGTGCTCTCAAACGGCTCAGGAGAAGCAGTGCCGGCAGAGACGCGCACGCGCG
The DNA here is from genome assembly GCA_028646465.1 of Rhinoceros unicornis. NCBI lineage: Eukaryota > Metazoa > Chordata > Mammalia > Perissodactyla > Rhinocerotidae > Rhinoceros > Rhinoceros unicornis. Next base: position 12,766,649 of record CM053548.1, read on the forward strand.
GGAGGCAGCTGTATCTGTCCCTGGTGTGGCCTGAGTCCCCAGACACGTCCTAACCCCCCGGAGTCTGGGGATGTGGCCTTGTTTGCAAATCAGGGTGGGCTCTACCCATGACTGGTGTCCTCGTGAGGAGGGGACAGAGACGGACACACGTGACGGACAGAGGACACCAGGGGGACTGAGGAATCCGAGGAAAAGCGTGGACTCTGGTTCGCAAAATGCACCCCCCCGGCTCACAGGCTGTGAGCACACTGGCACCAACATGAGGGTTGAGCACAGGGCACTCGGAACCGTCCTCACAACTTTTCTGTGAATCTGAAACTGCTCTGAAATAAAGTCCGTTTAACAAGAAACAAGACTGCCCTCCCCTCCCGCTCTGTCCCACCTGATGCAGCGCCCCACAGCAAGGCCAGGCAACACCGTTTCCCCGAGCCCCCCTGATGATCGAGAGCTCCACAAGGACACGGGCGCCTTCCTCGAGGGGCACTGGGCAGGAACTCAGCGACTGGTGACCAAATGAGATGAAACAGACCAACAGATGAAGAGAAAGAGAGGCAGGGCCGGCCCCGTGGCTTAGCAGTTAAGTGCTCGCGCTCCGCTGCTGGCAGCCGGGGTTCGGATCCCGGGCGCGCACCCACGCATCGCTTCTCCGGCCATGCTGAGGCCGCGTCCCACATACAGCAACTAGAAGGCTGTGCAGCTATGACACACAACTATCTACTGTGGCTTTGGGGGGAAAAAAATAAATAAATAAATAAATAATTAACAAAAAAAAAAAAGAAGAAAGAGAGGCAAAGTCACAAAGGAAGTGCAAGAGGCCTCACAGACAACGTCTCTAACAACAACTGCCAGAGTCACGGCAGGAATCAGTCGGCAGGTGGCGGGACACACGGCCGCAGGTGTTAGCGACAGCCATCCTGGTGCCACCGCGCCCCGCCCTCTGCGAGGCTGCGCAGCAGCTGTGCACAGAGGAAGTGGCAGATGCTGCAGCCCACAGAGCCTGTGCCTGCAGGTGTTGGGGGCCCCGGAAGTGGCCTCGGGCTCTGAAGGGCAGGAGACGGGCGACAGGCGGGGAGGAGAGTCAGGACGCCCCTCTCCGCCTTTCCCACCCTGCAATCCTCTTTCCTCCCTCACAGCAAGCACGTGCCACCTTCACCATGATGCCCCTCGGCAACGCTGGGGACACAGCTCGGGGGAGGGAGCCCTGGGCCAGCCCGGCCCACTCTCAGGAGCGAGCACTGGGGAGCGAGGGCTCCTCCCGCCTCCCCTCTCAAAGCTGGCAGGGGCGAGGGGTGGGTGCGAGCGGACGCAGGCACAGGCCCGTAGGTGGGAGGACACGGAAGGCCGCCAAGGCAGCGGCAAACCAGGCCACGTGCACAGAGAAGGACACTGCCCCAGCTCACTGGTTTTCCTGGGGTGGACCGAGTGTCACCCACAGGGGCCTGGCCCTGCCCAGGGGACCTGACCTCCTGCAGGAGGGGGCAGGGGGGTGGCCAGCTCCCTCGGGGTGGCACATCCCCCAGAACTGGACACGTCACTGGACAAGTGACCTTGGCAACTCTTCTCAGGGCCAGGAGGGCCAGCAGCTGGGTCACCACAGGGGACACTGAGGCAGTGTCCTTCCCGGAAGGAGGCCGAGCACATGCCCAGTAGGCCCGGGCACTGTGCTCCTCACTCCCACCACCGCCGGCCGTCCGCCCACTCAGCTCCCCATTGGAGCCTCCTCGGGGCTTTCCTACAGGTCCATCCTGCCCGGATGTCCCCACACGCAGACGTCACTTCCCCTCCCTCCCAATGGCAGAATCCTCACCCAAAATTCAAGGAAGCGCCCACTTCGGACCGGAGGACTATGACCTCGCCCGGAGGCTGAGCCCCTGGGCCTTGGGGACACGGGCACAGCGGCTGGGGGGGGGCGGGGGGCGGCGTGGCTCTGTTTTCTGTGGCACAGCCTGGGATGATCTATTTTCTCCGTGGAGGAGACCCACGGCCACTCCCGAGGGAGAAGCGGGTCCACAGGGTGTGGCCGGTCCTGCTGACGAACACACTCGTGTGTTTCAGGGTCTGGAAGGATTTCACTGAGGCGTGAACGGTACCCATCGCTTGGATTCTGAGTGACTTCTCAAAAACGTTCTTTACGCTTTGCTGTAACGTTCATTTTCTTCATGGGCACGGGTGGGTTCTGCTATTTAAAATACCGAGAGCAGGATGTTGGGCTTTCTGGTCTCACAGGCTGGGAGCCTGTTGGTCACTCTAAAACTCCGGACACACCTGCTCAGAGGGGTGAGGGCCCCAAACCTCGCCATGCCCCAAGGCCAGAGGCCCAGCGGCACACTCAGAGTTCCCGGCTCTCTAGAAAGTGCAGGGCCGCGGGAAGGCGGGCCTCTGGAAACCCGTCAAGGTTCCCAGACTCTGAGGAGGCAGCGATGCCACGACAGAGGGTCAGCCCTCAGCCAGGAGAGACAACGTGAGGAGACGCCAGGACGCAGACACTGGAAAGTGAGTCAGGGGGACGTGAAGAACGGGCCCCTCACCCAGCGGTGGGGGTGGAAATGCTGGAGCCACCGCGAAAATCAGTCGGCGGCTCCTCAAAGACTTAGACGTGGAGACACCAAATGACCCCAGAGTCCCCCTCTTCAACATCCACCCAGGAGAACTAAAGATATTCATCCACACAGGCCTGCACATGCGTGTTCTCAGCAGCACGACTCGCAACAGCCACAAGGTGGAAACGCCCCAACTGCCCATCAGTAGAGGATGGATCCACACAACGTGTCCACCCACACACTGGAATATAATGCAGCCATGAAGAAGAGTGAAGCCCTGACACAGCTACACTGTGGGTGGACCCTGAACACACGATGCTCAGCGAGAGAACCAGACACAGAAGGACACACGGTGTGTGATTCCGTTGATGTGAAATGTCCAGACGAGGCACATCCACAGACAGAAAGTGAGTTCGTGGTTGTCAGGAGCTGGGGAGGGGGTGGGGAGTGACTGCTGATGGGGACAGGGCTTATTCTGGGGTGATGAGCATGTTCCAGAACTAGACAGAGGTGGCGGCTGCACAACTCTGTGAATGTACTGAAAACACTGAAGTATACACGTCAGTGAATCTTACCGTCTGTGAATTATGCCTCAACTAAAAAAAAGCAGAGTGTGTGCTCTCCCAAAGGGCAGTTCTAAAGAGCGTGGGAGAGCGGGCGGCTCCGGCCAGGCCTCCCTCCCAGGTCGAGGCCCGGCGCGTGCAGCTCCAAGTCCACAGCACGCCGGGCCCACCGCCAGGGCCACACCTCCCGCTCTGGGCCGCATCTGACCACACCAGCTCCGCGACAGACACTGCCCGTAAATATTTCGGAGGCATCGAGGGGTGTGCTTGCAGGAAGTAAGAGACAGAAACTGGCGAGACGGTGGGGAGAGGAGGAAGGGCTGACTCACCACTGGCTGCACGAGAACGCGAGACACCACCCCTCTAGCTCGGGCCTTCCCAGCGGCCTGGGCACGGCCCCCAACACCACCCAGGACGGCTCGATCCCAGCTGCAGGCGCGGCACGCCCCATGCTCTCCATACCCGGTCAGGGCGACGGCACGGCTGACCTGTGCACACACGCGGCTCTGCCTCAGCAGGCCCACCGAGTCGGCCCCCAGGGCACAGTGAGGGCTGCCCAGAACGCCCTGTCTTGCCCCTGGCCAGAGACGCAGCGGGGCAGCCCCAAAGAGTAGGCAGCACCCCGACTCCCCATCCGCGGCCACCCAGAGCCCCAGGGCACCGATGCCAGCTGAGGGGGCTGGATGGAGCAGATAACATGCAGGGCACCCAGTGTACACTGGATCTCTGATAAGCAATAAACCGCTTGCAGTTTAAGCATCCACTTGGTCTTTGGCACATACTTATATTAGTCAACTTCTGGTTGTTTGTCTGAAATTAAAACCTAGGCAGGTGCCCTGCGTCTTCACCTGGCTACGTGGACACGAGGATGCCCTGCTCCCGGGCCCTCGGGGAGCTGGTCAAACCTCCCCAGGACTTGCCGTTGGCCAGGGCGCTAACATTTTGCACTCAGTTCTGTGTATTTCTTAAAACCAAGCATTTCCAAAGAAAAATCAGGTTCCAAAGAGTGATGAGCTGTGAGTGTAAAATGCACACCCAAATGAAATACCCAACTGTCTCAGTGAGTCTAACGCACCTATCACACATGTAAGCGGTCACATCCCACGTACACTGAGTTGAATACAATGAATTTCACCTGTTGCTTTTTAACGAGGCTGCTGCACAGTGTCAACTACCCACATGGCTCGAGTCCTGATTCTGTGGGGGGCCAGGGGCCGGCTGCCTGCATCCCCGAGGTCTTGAGTACCTGGCCACCATCCGAAACACTCAGCGGCGCCCACGAGCCGGGTCTGAGCCGGGTCCCACAGTGACCGTTACAGACGGGGGTCTGCGGCCTGGGCGGCAGAGGGGCCTGGTGCACACTGCAGCTCGCCTGGGCGAGGGGCACAGCTGCAGGGCTCATCAGGGCCGGCCGGGCTGGACCCCCAGCTTTGAGGGAGGACCACAGGGCGTCCACCCGGCTCTCTGCTCTCCGCAGACCAGGGGAAACGGCCTCCCAATCAGCTCCCCATCCTCCACGCTGGGCAGAGGCGTTCCCAGGGGCCGGGCGCCTCCACCTGTAGAAGATGCCCCAAGTCCCCGGGCAGCAGGTGTCACCCCTCCCCTGCAGCCTAGAGGCTGGGAACAAACCAGGAGAGAGCTCCACACTACAAGGGGCGTAATCTTCAGGGGCACAAGGCGAGGGGAGAAGTGCTGATGCCGGCCGGGCCACCACTGGCCGCAGCTCCAGGTCCGAATGAGTCTGTCCCTCCAGGCCACCTCCCTGCTGGCTGTCAGGAGGAGTGGCCCCCCTTGGTCCCCTCTCCTCTTCCTTCCTTAGTTTTCCAGCACCTGGGGGCAAGGACAGGCTGTGCTCGTGGACCCCAGGCCGGCAGGCCCGCAGCTCACAGCAGCAGCTGCAGGTTGTGGGAAATCTCTAGAGCAGGTTCTCCCCTAGGGCGACCCTGCCCCCCTCACACTGGGCGATGCCTGGGGACATCTGTGGCTGACACGACTGGGGGTGCTCCAGAGAAGGACCCAGCCCCATGTTCACAGTGCTGAGGGGGAGACACCCGGGTCTAGAAAGTGTCCTGAACAGAAGTTTCCACTAGGCCCACTGAAGCAGCTTCAGGGAAACAGGGGGGGCCCACGAATGGGGCCAGCAGTGACCCAACAGCACTGGGGGGTGGGCCCAGGTCAGTGCTGGGCGCTCCCAACCCCGCCCTCCCCGCCGTGTGAAAGCAGAGACAGAGAGAAGGTGCTAGCAGAGCGGAGGGTGCCCGGGCGTGACATGAGGGGTCCCAGGAGCTGTCAGCACTGACCTGGGCCCACCGCCCATGACTACCACTGCCTGGCCCCACCGCGATGTCCCAGCTGGGCTGCCCACTGGCCTGGCCCTGGGACCACAGCAAGCAAGGTGGGCACAGCCACGGGGGAGCGCCACAAAACACCTGCCATCTCAGAGTTACCTCCGGGACGAGGGCCCGGTGGAGGCTGTGGCCCCCCCGCAATGACACCCCCTGTCTGTCCACGGAGGAGAGAGTTGCCTGGTCTCCAAGAGGTGAATGCATTCCTCGGATCCACTCAGAGCCGGCCGTCACCTCATTCAGGAGGACGGGGACTTCCAGATAACCGAGGAGTTACCTTTAAGCACGGGTTTTTTTTTAAGACTCAGGTGAATCATGAACCGACATAAACTCATGACACACGACAACATGTCATAGCTACTTTCACCTTTTAAATAGCGATCGCCTGCCCCAGGACCACCTCAGATCCCGCCGTGACCAAGGACTGTATTGGGCACCTGGCCCGCTCCTGGCGGGAGAGGCTCTGAGCCACGTGAGGACGCCGGGCAGCTCGTCCACTCTTCCAAGAACATTCTCCTGGACTCTCACTTGTGGACAGGAGCTGCGACGGGAGAGAGGGCCCGCCACAGGGTCAGGCACAGCGAGCCAAGCCCAGCGTGCTCCCGTCCCTCATCCACTGGGGCAGCTCCTGGACACCCGCTGCCCCAAGCGAGGAGTCCTCGCCCCCCGCCCTCACCGGGCACCTCCTCGCGCCCACACACGCTCTGCCGGCTCCGTCCTCGCCCAGCTACCCTCCCCGGCGAGACTCGCCCCTCCATATCAGCACGGTGCTTTGGAATCTGTGGATGTGATCTGAGAGTGAACTCCGCATCAGGGCTCTGGCGTGCTAGTTAACCTGACTGCTGACACACGCCGAACGCAACTGGCAGGAATGACCCTGTTGTTCACCAACACGTGGCTGCCAACTGTGGACACCGCCCAGCTCCCAGAATGAGAGGACCCATCCTGGGGGGCGGGCTCGGAGCAGGGGACCGGGGGCTGCCCTCTGAGGGTGAACAGGAGGTGTTCTAGGGGAGGGGACCTCAGACAGGGCCCGGAGAGAGGCCGCGTCACAGCAGGACCAGGTGGGGACACGCCTTAGCGGGGCCCCAGAACCATGGTCTGTTCCCGTGTGCAGGGAGCTGCGTGGGAGTTCTGAGCAACAAAAAGATGTGCCGTCGTTTACCACCCTCCTGAGAATCCCTCCGACCCTCTGCACGGACCCCCACACCAACCCCCACACCGCAAGGGCCCGGTGCCCACACGGACCCCCTCACCGCAAGGGCCCCTCCAACCCTTCGCACGGACCCCCACACCGCAAGGGCCCGGCGCCCACACGGACCCCCCACACTGCAAGGGCCCAGCGTCCGCATGGCCTGGACCAGGAGCTTGTGCGGCAGATGGGGCAGGAGGGTGACACTGAGGCGAGGCCGACACCCAGAGGCTGGGCACACAGATGAGTGCTCACTGCCAGGCGGCCCACATTGGGCCCGGGGACCCCAGATCCTCCCACTCAGGCCAGTTCCCGCGGGCACCCTATTTACATCCTCACTAGAGCAGGTCACCGAGGCCCTGACCTCCTCATCCGTACAACGGGGACTCGGGAGGCCGCCCGGCACAGGCCCCCAAAGCTCTCGGATGGGGAGGGGCAGGCGCGGAGCTGCCCGAGGCAGGGCCTTCCGGACCCACCGGGCCCCGGCTCAGGCGCCCCTTCCTCGACGGCCCGCTGAGGGTGCCTCGTGCCATCACGGAAAGACACCACCTGCGGGGACGTTCCTGACCAGACGAGTGGAGCTCTCCCAGGCACACCCCACTCTCTACCTCGAGACAGCAGGGCCTCCAGTGGGCGTGACAGCGGCCACCAAGCCCAGGCCAGACACCCAACACTGATACTGGCTGACCCCAACCAGCGTGCCTGGGCTCCTTCACAAGGGCCAGTCTGCCGCCGAGGGTTAAACTACGGCGGCCGACCCGCACACACTGACCCGAGCATAACCACGGGAGGCCTGCAGGCACCCAGCTCCAACAGCACCCCACGGCCCCGCCTCTCCTGCTCCCTCCCCGGCCCTCTGCTCACCGTCCAGCCCAAGACCTTGATGGACCTCAAGCTCCTTACAGGAGAGGCAAGGCCCGGGCTGCTCAGGCCTGGGTTTTTAGGGTCCAGAAAGTATCCGCCAAGACAGAGACCCCACCCCACCACAACCACAAGGGACCCCACTGCTTCTGAGGCCACCTGGGGGAGCTCCACGGGGGCCCAGGAGGGGCAGCGAAGTCAACCATGGGACGAGGTGGGACGAGGTGTTCCTGGCAACCCAGAGGTAACGCCACGGTGCAGCCTCACGGGGACAGGCCACGGGGGTACCCAGGTCTGCCCCCAGCTTGCTCAGACCCACCGGTAGGTCCCCATGCACACGAGTGGTCCCGCAGCTGCCTGGAACACCTCTCGGCTGGCTCACCTCCCAAATTAATGGCTGGCGCGGTGGCTTCCCCAAAGCTGGGATGAGCAGATAAGGGTTTCAATTTCTAAAAAACCTCACCTACTTCCTCTTGCAACCCAGAGGTAATTACTGTGTAATTAAGAGGAGGAGGGTCAGACGGAACTGGAACCAGCAGTTCAAAGAAGTCTGTCTGCACGCAGCTCTGTCATCGCCGCACAGGGACATGCCCAGCGCCGGGCGACGAGACGCTCATCCCCAAGGCTTCAGAGAAATAAGGGGGAATCAAAATCAGACAAGAAGCTGCTTCACACAAGAAGGGCCAACTGCCAACTGTGGACAGGAAAACCAGACCCCTGCAGATGTCTGCTGCAGACCACCAGGGGTTCCGCCCACAGCTGGGGTCAGGGGTCCAGCCAGCTCCTTCCAGACCTCCCTCCTACCCCCCCCCCGCCCCGCCCCACCGCACAGGCCACATCTCCACCTGCCGAGGGCAGCACACAACTGGTGGTCCTATCTGGACCCCGGACCACCCCCTGCACCCCTCCCACTGCGTTCCTAGGCGACAGGGCCCCAGACGCACGCCGCAGGGGCTAAATAAAACATCTGGGCCCTGGAGACTCCGGTGCTGAGCCTGTGTGTGCTCCTGGGGGCGCTGCAGCCAGCCCCTGCCCATCCGCCTGTCCATCTGCCTGCAGAGCCCAGAGCGGTGCCTTTCTAGGGCACGATTTGGTGGAGACATAAGCGAAAAACAAACTACCGGCCACAACCGCAAACTTCCCTCTTTCAAACCTGCAGCCCCGTCTCACAATCTCTCCACCACCCCCCCACCATCAGAGCAAGTTCCCCGGCGCCCGTCTCCCCCTGGACTGGAGCCTTTGTGCGTTCCCACTCATCTCGCACACCCACTGGCTACAGGAGCCCCTGGGGGCCCGGGAACGCCATCTGAGCCTGTCCGTGTTCCCCAGGGCGAGGACAGAGGACCCAGGAACTGGAGCCCCACTGGATGGACATGTGGAAACCCCCAGAGTCCCAGACAGTGGCCAGGCCTGGGTCCCCCGTGGAGGGAACCGGGGACAAAACGCTGGACTCCACCTACGCCCATGGAAGCCTCCAGGACCGTTTCCTGCAAACAATGCCATCCAGAGGCCCAGGGAATAACCCAGCTGCCCAGCCCACCCAGGCCGCCAGCCTGGACACCACCAGGCTTTCCCTTACGCCCCCAGACCCTCACGTGAAAGCTGCCCCCCAGAAAGTTGGGGCAGAGGGGCCAGGGAGATCCGTGTGGCCGCGCCCGGGGCACAGCCTTCTCAACCCCCTCCCTGATCCAAAGTGTTTCCGGAAAACAAAGCCGGTGGCGAGGGCGGAAGGGGGAGGGTGCAGCCGGGCGGAGAGGCTCGAGTTCCTAAGCAGCGCCCCGCAACAGGTCACCGCAGACGAGATCCCTCCTGCTGTATGCCCCTTCCCCGCCCCAAGCCCCCCCACCCCCCGGCTCTCTCCGAAAAGCCTTCAGGACCACAAAGGGGGCAGTGTGTGCGCCGGCGTGGGGAGGGGCGATGGGACCAGGTGGGCAGGGGCGGACATCCAGGGGACAGAGCTGGAGGAGTGGGGTACACGGGGAGTGGACAGTGGGCTTGAGCACTGGGGGCAGTGAAGGCGGAGGTGGCGTGGGACCAAGCGGACAGTGGGAGCAGTGGGGTCTGACCTGGGGGAACAGTCAGGCTGCAGTGTGGGGATCAGTGGAGGTAAGAGGTGGCAGGGTTTGAGTCTGGGGGTCACTGGGGGGAAGGTCTGGAGTACAGAGCGGAGAGAGTGAGGGGTCGGGGTCTAGAGCGTGGGGGTCAGTGGGCTGGAGGATCAATGCGGCTGGAGCGTGGGGGTCAGTGGAGGTACGGGAGTGCAGGGGTCCACAGGGGCGGGTCCGAAGCGTAGGGGTCAGCGAGGTGGAGGGGCGACGGGGTCCAAAGTGCAGGGGTCAGCGGGGGTGCGGGGGTCGGCAGGAGTGGGGCCGCAGGGCCGGGCGCGTGGCCGCGCACCGGCGAGCGCGCGCCGTTACCTCTCGGCCTCCGCCGTGGCCGTGGCCGTGGCCCCGCGGGCGGCCAGCCGGGCTGGCGGCCCGGGCTCCCTCAGCAGCGCGGCGCCGACCCCCGCTCCGGGCCCCGCTCGCGCTCCGGCTCCGGCTCCGGCGCCCGCTCGGGCCCCCGCTGCCGCGCCGCCGCCGCCGGCCTCCGCATGTTGGGCGCGGGCCGTCCCCGCCGCGCGGGCGCCCGGTCCCCGGTCTCGCAGCGTCGCCCGCGGCCCGCGCTTACGCCGCCAGCGTCGCGGGGGAGGGCCCGGCGCCCACTGCGCAGCCGCCGAGCGCCGTGGGGCGCGCTGACGTCACAGCGCGGGGCGGGGCCCCGCGGCGCGCCCGCCGCTTTGCGGCAGCGGGTGGCGCCGTGCGACGGCCGCCGCGCTTTGCGGCCGCTCGAGGGTGGCTGGGCTGCTGCCCGCTGGGCCACCGGAGGCGCGCGGCCGCGGGGGTGGGGCGGGGGCGCGCGGGCGGGGAGACCGTGGGGCCGCGTCCACCCTCCCAGGGGGCGGGGCTCCTGCCGCCCGCCGGTGCCCGCCCGTCGTTGCCATGGCAACGCGTGGCCGGTCGCCTCGGCACCGCCCCGCCGCGCTTCTGTGACGTCACGGTCTCGCCACCTGTCGTCACGGCCGGGCGGCGCCGCGGAGCGTGGTCAGCGCGGGGACCGGCCGACTTCCGGGGCGGGTGGCAGGAGACGGGCTGGGTGGGGCCGGGCGGGGAGAGGACTCCAGGAGCTTGGGCAGGCCGTGTCCCGAGAAGTGGTGACGTAAGCACGAGCGAAGGAGGGGTCAGCACGGCCCGCGTCCGCCCGGGGTCACCCGAGGTGGCTGGTCCACTGTGCTGCCGGGCCTCCTGGCCGTGCACGGGCCCTGGCGCGCAACTGGGGCTCAATAAGTGCAGTCTGCAGAGTGCTGGCTCACGCACTGTCAGCCCACCCCCGGGCTAGGAGGAAGCCCACTCCTCACGCCCCCCGTGGTCCTGGGGCGTCTTAACGTTGGAGGAGACTCATCCATTCGAGTATTTCTTAAGTGCCGGCCAATGGCTCTGAGAAGAGAGCGGTGAGCTGGACCGTTGGCATCGCTTCTCAGGGAGTCCCGTCCTGGGGGAAGGGGCACAGGACAGTAAATAAATGGACACGCTGGTTTCAGATGTAATAAGGTGGCGTGGGGCAGAGTGGCCCAGGGCCCAACCCTGAAGGCTAAAAGCTAGATGTGATCAGATGGGAGGAGGATTCCAAGATCTCTGATTATTGTCCTCCTGTCCCTTAGCCAGATGGGATGCTGAGAAAAGGGGAGAGGAGAATTAAGCTGGCATGGGACAGCGGAATGGCAACGGTTTAGGGGCCAAGCCAAGCCCTGGGAGAGGCAGGCTTTAGGGCTTGTTCTGCCCTAATCCTTCTGCAGTCTCACTTGCAGTGTCACCGCCTCCAGGGAGCCCACGCCCCCTGTTGTCCTTTCTTACTGCATCCTGACCCTTTCCAACTGGAGCCGTACTCTAAAGGAGTGTTTGTTTAAAACCAGCCTCCTCCACCAGCCACGCCAGGCCAGGGACTGCGTCTGCTTTGCTCGCTGCTCTGCCTGTACTCCATGGTTCTCCCAGATGTTCTGGAGAGTTCTGGAGGACTCGGGGTTTTATTTCTTCAAAATTCCCAGCCCCATCTCCCCTCTTCTCTCCTACTCTTGACGTTCAGGAAAATCTGCCCTCAGGTGCTCAACTCCCAGGGGTCAGGGGTTAGAGGGCATGGTGGCCTCTCTCCAGAGGTATTTGAGCCTCAAAAACCTGAGCTCCAGCCTTGCCCCTGTAAAGGCAGGGTGGCTTGTGCAGCTGAAAGAATGCAGAAATTGAGGCCAAGGCTGGGGTTGTGCCAGCCAGAGGCTGTGTGACGATGGGTAGGTCACTGACCCTCTCTGGTCTTCTGCGTCTTCATTTGTAAGTTAGGGCTTATGACAGCCCCCTGGGGTATATCATGGGACACCATGAATTGAATAAAGAACCGCCAGCATAGGACCTTCTGCCTCAAAAGAACATATTTCTCTCTAATCACCGGGATCTTTGAAAAAGCAAACGGCCTTTTGTGCTTCCTCATTTTTAACCCACTTCAAATGTGGTCCACATGTTCCTGCTTCCTTTTTTGGCTTTGATCATAGGGACACCATTTGGGAAAGCTAGGGTGGGAAACAGCCCTTTGGGGGCTCTCCATAACATAATAAGAACATTGTATGGAGGATGAGCTGGTCTCATGGCCCAGAAAGTCAAACAATATCCCAGCCTCCCAATAAAACCCAAACAGCTATGGGGTGGGGGGAGGAGATGGGCAGGATGCACCCCCTTCTGTTCTGTTCCTTTATGCTTGTAAGAGGCAGGTCCATCTGTATCCCCCTTCTCAGAGACCCCAGGACAGGGGTCTGCGTCCTGGTGTCCGGCGCCAGCCCACAGGCAAACCAGGCGCTCTGGTTCACTTTTGTCAAATTGAATTAGTGCTCCTTGCAGCCAGGCCTCTCCCACCACGGGGCAGGGACTTTGCTTTGCACATTCCCATTTTCAAGACGTGGAAACTGAAGTTTGGTGAGGCGAAGTGACTTTCCCACTGTTCCCTCGCTTCGAACTTCCAACACTGCTGCCCTCCACCGGTGGGTAGTGCTGGCCCCCACTGTTCTGAGGGTGGGCCCAGCAACACCACTCCAGTCCCAGTGGCTGCGGTGGAAGAGGGCATTCAGCTGAAGGTGAGGCCTGGGGCCATATGCTCAGGAGTGATTGGAACAGGTCAAAGTTCTCTCTCTTTGGATGTTGTGCATTATGGAGGGAAAACTGAGGCCAGAAGGCACATGAGAGGTGGTGAAGGGCAGCCATGAAGACACTGAGGCCTCCAGGGTACAGAAGCTCCAGGGGTCTCCCCATCCTCTGAGAACAGCCTCCAGCAGCCAGGTCTGTACCATGTGACATCCCAGCCTTCTCTGATTGGCCCAGAATGAGCCAATCAGATCCTTCTCGGGGATTGCTGAGCAGGAGGAGGCGAGGGTACCTGACTTGTGTTAAAGGTGACCCAGACAGTGTCTTTCTGCCATTGTGTGGCTTCTCGGGCATCCCCTCCTGTACTGTGGAGGTACAGCATAGGGTGACCCAGTATCCGAGTATTTCTAGGTCTCCTGGGACCTGGGACTTCCAGTGCTAAAACCACGAAAATCCCGGCAAACCAAGATGGCTTCGTCACCTGATCATGGGGCATGCAGTGTCCTACCTGTCACCAAGGAGCCCCAACAGGAGCTTTTTCTTGACCCCTCTCCCCCGGGGCCAAGGCCTGGGCAAGGGAGAGAGTCGAAAAGCATCACCACAAAAATTCACATCCACCTGGAACCTCAGAATGTGACCTCATTTGGAAATAGGGTCTTTGCAGACATAATTAGTTAAGTTCAGATGAGGTCACACTGGAGTAGGGTAGGCCCCAAATTCAATGACTGGCATCCTTATTAGAAGAAGAGATGCACAGAGAGAGAATATGGCCACATGACAACACAGGCAGAGACTGGGGTGATGTGGCCACAAGCCGAGGATGCCTGGAGCCCCCAGAAGCTGGGAGAGGCAGGAAGGACCCTCCTCTGGAGCCTCCGGAAGGAGCACAGCCCTGCCACACCTTGATCTCGGGCGTCTGGCCTCCAGAATGTAAGAGGATAAATTGTTGTCTCGAGCCACCCAGTTGTTGTACTTTGTTCTGGCGGCCCCAGGACACTCATACAGATGTGGACCCAGATTTGGCCACTGTTATGGGTTGAATCGTGGTCCCCAAAAAGAAATGTTGAAATCCCAGCCCCTGTACCTGTGAACGCGACCTTATTTGGAAATATCGTCTTTGCAGATGTAATTAAGTTAAAATGAGATCATCCTGGAGAGGGTGGCCCTAATCCAAGACTGGTGTCCTTATAAGAAGAGGGACATTTGGACACAGACACACAGGGAGACGGCCATGTGACGACACAGACAGATTGGAGTGATGCATCTACAAGCCAAGCGATGCCAAACACTGCCAGAGCCACCAGAAGCTGGGAGGGAGCATGGGACAGACCCTCCCTCAGAAGGAACCAGTCCTGGACTGGCGACGTGGCTTAGCGGTTAAGTGCGCGCTCCACTACTGGCGGCCCGGGTTCGGATCCCCGGCGTGCACCGATGCACCGCTTCTCCAGCCATGCTGAGGCCGCGTCCCACATACAGAACTAGAAGGATATGCAGCTATGACATACAACTATCTCCTGGGACTTTGGGGAAAAAAAAGGAGGAGGATTGGCAATAGATGTTAGCTCAGAGCTGGTCTTCCTCAGCAAAAAGAGGAGGATTAGCATGGATGTTAGCTCAGGGCTGATCTTCCTCACAAAAAAATAAATAAATAAATATTAAAAATAAAAAGAAGGAACCAGTCCTGCAGACACCTTGGTTTTGGACTTCTGGCCTCCAGAACTGGGAGGGAATAAATTTCTGCTGTTTTAAGGAACCCTATTTGTGGTTCTTTGTTACAGCAGTCCTAGGAGACGAATACAGCCAGTCAACCGTCCTGTTTGGGATATGGGGTCTGAAGCATGAGAGGGAAAGGAAAGCCAGCTCACGCCAGCTCACGCCAGGGCGAGGCTGTGGGTCCTGCCCTCTCGCCCTCTATCTTTCACAGAAGATGATGTTCCACCTCGCACCTCTTGGTCCTCACAGCCACCTTCGCTCCTGGTCGGGGTCTGATTTAGGGTCCCCAGCCACCCATCAATTCCATGGGCTTCTGAGTTCCCATAAATAAAGTGACTCTGAACAATAAATTCCAATGAATTCCTGGCTGCCTTGAAACGCTGGAGTTTATTTCTGGTCCTTGCGGCGAGGTGCCTGGCTGACATGATGGGTGAACAGAAGCCACGAGCAGAGGGGAGAGATTCTGGGTCGTGGGGGAGGGAATTGGTGGTGGTGGCTGGAGTCCTGGGAGCAGAGATAACGATTGACTGGGTGACAAGACAACATCTGTGTGAGTTTCCTGGGGTGGTCGCAATGAACCACAGACAGGGCAGCTCCAACAACAGACATTCATCTTCTCCTGGTTCTGGAAGCCTGAAGTCCGAGATCAGGGTGTCGGCAGGGCTGGGTCCTTCTGACGGAGAATCTGTCCCATTCTTTCCCAGCTTCTGGGGGTCATTGGCAATTCTTGATGTCCCATGGCTTGTAGGAGCATCACCCCATCTCTGCCTCTGTCTTCACGTGGCCTTCTCCTTGTGTGCATATCTGTGTCCTAATGTCCCCTTTTTATAAGGACACCAGTCACATTGCATTAGGGCCCACCCTGCTCCAGTGTGGCCTCACTTTAACTCAAATAATCCCTCCAACCCAGTGGCATAGTGGTTAGGTTTGCGTGCTCCACTTCTGGCGGCCCAGGGTTTGCAGGCCTGGATCCCGGGTGTGGACCTACGCACCGCTTGTCAAGCCATGCTATGGTGGCGTCCTACATAAAGTAGAGGAAGATGGGCACAGACGTTAGCCCAGGGCCAGTCTTCCCCAGCAAAAAGAGGAGGACTGGTGACTGGTGTTAGCTCAGGGCTAATCTTCCTCACACACACACACACACACACACACACACACACACAAATAATAATAATCCCTCCTGTAAAGACCCTGTTTCCAAACAAGGTCACATTCTGAGGTCCTGCAGGCTAAGACTTCAACATATGATTGGGAGTGGGGGACATAATTCAACTCACAACAAAACACACACACACATGTACGCACCTGGAACACACACACACGCACACATGGACATGCACGCAGACCAGCGCCCTCCACTCTCTCACCTGCGGGCAGAGTCAAGGCCCCAGCCCCCCGCTGGGTTGTTGGGAGCTGGAGGATAAATGCCCCAGCTCCCCCACCCGCGTGGACGGACAACCCGAGACAGGGTCTCAGTGCCTCCCAAGGGGTCTGCAGCTGTGACCGGCCCACTGCCACCTCCCCACCAGCTCCTGCCCTCCCACCTCCCAGAGAAACCTTTTGCCTGCTATGTTTGTCTTGGGGCCAAAACATCATGTTGCAACAGAGGGAATGCAGCAGCCGACGGGGGCATCGAGCCATGCTTTATGAAGCCAGATGTTCAAGAGATTGCCAAAATGAAAACAAGGCCGCTCATCCTTTTTTTCTTAAAAAAAATTTTTTTTAATGTTAAAATGTAACGAATTTTTTTTAATGACATTAACAAATGTTAATGTCAGCTAGCTGGGGGAGGCAGGAAGGATCCTCCCCCAGAGCTTTCAGAGGGAACATGGCCCTGCCGACGCCTGGACCTCGGCTGTCCAGCTCCAGAGTTGGAGCCCCCAGCCCGTGGGCCTCCACTGCGGCTGCCCCAGGAGCCTGATCCACGCCCAGCGCTCCCGCCATGGCCTTCCCGCCCGCCCAGCGCTGGGTCTGCGTTGATGGAGGCAGGGCATCCACGAGCGAATTACCCTCCCACGCTGTAAGCTTTCTCTGAGAAAAGAGGTTCAGAGTAAACCCTGCACATCAAACGTCGTCCTGATCAATCATGCGTTTTCTCTGCAGCAGAGTGAAGTCGCTTCCACTTGACTTCCTGTTCTTACTCCCAGAAATTACTTACATCAAGATCGACGCTTTCCTATGTAACTAGGACTCGATCCCTCAATCAGATTAAAAAAAAACCTCGGGGGCTGGCCCGGTGGCGCAAGCGGTTAAGTGCGCGCACTCCGCTGCGGCGGCCCGGGGTTCGCCAGTTCGGATCCCGGGCGCGCACCGACGCACTGCTTGGCAAGCCATGCTGTGGCGGCGTCCCATATAAAGTGGAGGAAGATGGGCACGGATGTTAGCCCAGGGCCAGTCTTCCTCAGCAAAAAAGAGGAGGATTGGCAGATGTTAGCTCAGGGCTGGTCCTTCTCACAAAAAAAAAAAAAAAAAAACCTCCATTAATCTTTCTAATTCAGTTGCTGCTGTTGATTCCCATAAACAACGATTTTGCCAGGTCAACTCTGGCCACTGAGGCAGGGGGTCTCGCCCGAGGTGAACGTGCCCCCAGGGGACACTGGGCGATGTCTGGGGACGTCTGTGGTTGTCACACAGGGAGTGCTCTGGCATCGAGTGGGTGGGGCCAGGGATGCTGCGCAACTCCTTACAGCGCCCAGCACAGCCCCACAGAGAGTGACCCGCCCCCATGTCCCCAGTGCCGAGGGGGACAGACCTGGAGCTAAGGGAAGGCTCACAAGAAATGGGCAAGTAGCCACCAATCACTAGTGACGGGACCTCGTCCACCAGCCTCCTGTCACTAGAGGTGGCCTGTCCCTGCTCCTGGCCAAAGTCAGCACCTCCCTTCCGGATCCCACTGAGGAGTCCTCTCAGCCCAAGCTTCCCCCTACAGGAAACCTCCCCAGGCATCCCCAAGTCCCCTCCCCCATCCTCGCCTGAGGTCCCCACGGGCTGTGCACCCGTGGCACCATGAACGCAGCTCTCGTCCCGGCCCAGGGACACTATCCCCTACGGCCATGCCCCTTGGTGCAGCCTCAGCAGGGCCTGGCCGGCGTCCGCTCCCACCCCGGGCCACCTTCTGCTGTTCCTCCCTCTCCGAAGCCCACGGTTCCCCCTGCAGGGGCTGCAGGTGGCCCCCAGAGACAGTCCACGTCCCGGGACTGGTAACCTTACTTGGAAACACGGTTTTTGCAGATGTAATTAAGGATCTCGAGATGAGATCATCCCGGATTAGGGTAGGCCCCAAATCCAACAATGGTGTCCTTACAAGAGCCAGAAGAGCAGACGTAGACACAGAGACACAGACAGAGAAGCCGTGTGAAGACGGAGGCAGAGACGGGAGGGACGCGGCCTCGAGCCCAGGGACACCTGGGGCCCCAGAAGCTGGAAGAGGCAGGACGGACCCTCCCCAGGATCCTCTGGAAGGAGCATGGCCCTGCCACACCTTGACCTGGGACTTCTGGCTCCAGAACTGGGAGAATAAATCCCCGTAGTTTGAGCCCCGCCCACTCTCCATCCTCCAGGCCTGCGTTGTGTGGCCGGCACATCCCGGAGCACTGTGCTCTCAGCCTTGTGTCCTCGGTTCCCTGACTGCTTTGCTCCTTTCCCGGGGCTGTCACATGCTCTCCCGGCTCTGGGGTCGCTGGCTTCTTCGGCATTCCCTGGCTTGTCGATGCGTCACCCCCATCTCTGCCTCCATCTTCACATGGGGCTCTCTGTGTGCGTCTGTCCAGATGTCCCTTCTACAAGGACACCAGTCACACTGGATTAGGGGCCACCCTCACGCCCTCGTTGTAACTGACGACACGTCTACGACGACTCTCTATCCAAATGAGCCCCTTCTGAGGTGCTGGGGTCAGCACCTCCACATGTGAATTTGCGGGGACAGTTCAACCCACCAATTGCTCTGGGCTGTCACGTTTCTCTGTGTGGGTCTGGTTTCCTTCTGCTTTGTGGTGACAATGTCCTGTGGAATAAGAGACCCCTGCTCTCCCTCCCACGTCCACCGTGGTGGTGCGTGGACACGGCATGAGGAGGAGGTGTTTGGGCCGTGCTGGGCTCCTCTCGGGGCGCAGGGAGGTTCAGGCGCCACATTGGGGCAGGGTCCATAGGTGGGGACAGCCCGTGAGTGAGACCCACTGCGGGGTGTGTGGGGGTGTCGGCCACCTCAACGACAGGGCCCGGCGTCGGGTGCACAGGCTGCTCCTGGTTTATTCTGCTCGAGGCCGTGTGTGCTGGGATCCTACGACAGGAGGAAGGCCCAGGTGGGTACACATGCACACACACACACATGCCACAAACAGCCCCCTCGGAGGGAGGCTCAGTCTGATGCAGAAAAAATGTATTTATTTCCAGGACGTTTTCAGGTAACAAAAACCACTAACTACCATGTATTAACAAAGGCGCCAAGTACGGTGGGGGGCACAGGGGAGGGTGCTGTGGGCGAATCCACGGTGTTCCTCCTATGCCTGGTGACACCTGGTGAATGGACTGTCACCATCGGCGTTAGGGTCATGACGAGATTCAGCCCCACGGTTAGCACAGCGCAAGCCTCTCAGTGCAGGAGGCTGGCTCGGGGGTGTTACAGGACGCCAGGAGACCCGAGGCTGGGGTCTCCATCCAGAGGCCTCGTCCTCTGGGGACCTGGACGCAGCCACTTTCTCCAGGGACCACGGCACAAGTAGCTAAGGCAAGCAAGCGCGGGTGTGGGGAACAGGTCCGGCCCCATGGGCCGGGGGCTTCTGGACAGGCGGGCGTCCCGCGGGGCGGGGTGTCGTGAGGAAGGGGCCGAGGGGCAGCATCAGGGCGCCCGGGAAGCCTGGCCAGCACGGGCTAAGAGGCCACCAAGAGGCCTCCTTTGGTCCATCCGCTCATGCAGGTGCTGCGGAGACCCCCCGGGATGCTTGGTCCCCTGGTCTGGAAGGAGCTAGAAGAATCGGAGGAGGGGAGCAGAGCAAAGTGACGGCTGTTCAGATTCCTCAATAAGGCACAGAGATGGGTCACGTCATCTCCTAAAAGGCCGCTCTCCTGAGAAACTCAATCTCCTGCTTCCTGCAGATCCAGAAAAGGGCCGTGTGGCCCGTAGCCCCTGAGCAGCCGGCCCAGCGTCACCCTCTGACACCCGGCCTCGGGGCAGGCAGTGACCTCAAGACGCCACCTGTTTTCCTCTGCACGCTGAGGGTGGGGGTGGGGGCAGAGGCCAACGGTCCCTCTCCTCTCCCAAAGGGATTCCGTCCCAGGTTTTGTCCCAGTACGGGCGGGGGGTAGTGGGGACTCTCTCCTGTAACCACACCAGGGCACTGGAGTTCTAAACCGTTACAGGGGAAGGGAGCACGTCTGTGGACGCGAGTGACCGTGGGCAGGAAGGCTGGAGGCAAGCTGGCCCCACCACAGCCAAGGAGCGCAGTGCAGAGCGACTGGGGTGGATGGACAGATAGACAGGGGCTCAGATCACTGCACAGAGGTGGCAAATCTGGCTCTGGCCGTCCCCAAGGGCTCATCCTCGTGAGCCTCCTACTGCAGGTAGGCGGGGACTTGGCAGGACAGAGATATGGACGACCCCACTATACATCAAGTCCCTCTGTCACCCGGAGGGGCCCAGAATCTGGTGCCAAGGCCTCCCTCTTCCTGGGCATGGGGCGACCGCCGAGACCCCAAGGGGAGAAGTTGTGGCCACTACACGGTTTTGGGGCAAACGTTTTGGGGGCAGAAGGAGCGTCCTTCTGCCAGACAGCAGAGGCTGGACAGCTCTGGGCAGTGTCTGCAAGGAGCTCAGCTCTTGGGAGTGAGATGAACGTGGGTGTGGGTCCTCGAGAGCCCCCAGAGTCCGCCCGCCCGGCTGGGAGCCCTACTCCACCAGCCCCTTCTGCCGTCCCAGCTGGGGGAGGGCCGAGCCGCTGCCTGGAAGGGGCAGGGGTACAGGCTTAGGGGCTCAGGGGACCCAGGGTGGCAGCGGGAGTGGAGGGGGGGAGGCAGGCCGGCTGCTCCATCTAAGGCCACTGGCTGCCGCCGGCCGGGTAGCTGGGCACGGTGGGGTACTCGGGCAGGCTGTTCCCCGAGAAGTTGTTGTACTGTGCCTCCCGAGACGGCGGGTTCCGCCAAGTGCCCGTGCTCCACTCCGTCTGCGCCTTCTGGAAGCTTCCGCCGGCCCCCCGGTAGATCCTGTGCACCTGCAGGGGTGGAGGGCAGGGGGGCAGAGAGCAGAGAAATCAGCGAGGGTGTGTGTGATAGAGAGACCTGCTCGAGCTTCAGGTAACGCTTTTTTTAAATGGATTACCAAAGTAACAGAAGGGTCTCTGTGGAAACCAGAAAACGCACAGACGCCGAGATCGGGGACTCAGAAGGTCCCAGTCGCCTCTCGCTGTGGATTTCTGCTGCCTCTGTGTGGCCCACACCCAGCCACAACCTCTTCTCTCCGGCCGGCAGGTTGGGCCTGTGTCTCCCTGTGGACAGCTCGCCCGACACTCACCGCCTTGAGGGGCGGCGCCCGGCGGAAGAAACTGGGATAAGGATTCCTCCACCACCTCCTGATGCAGGCGCGTCAGGCCCGGACCCCACACAACACAAACAGCCGTCTCTGGGCGGGCAGTTATCTCCTCGGCAGGGAGCCCTGGCGACCGACCACCGACTCCTCACCGTCCAGAACGACTGTGCCCCTGGGAACCCCATGCTGCACTGTTTCTAGAAACCGTGGCAAATTCAAGAACCAAGACAGCAGCGTTTTCACTTCAGGCTCTTGATCATTAGTGAAGCTGAAAGCTTTGTCATTTCCCGCTGGAATCGTCTTTCTTCTTTCCTGCGAAGCACCAAACCTGGGGTGCTCCTGCGGATCCCGACAGAGGGGGCCTCTCTGCCTTGTTTTGAGGGGGCGCACTCTACTTTGAGCCCCGAAACCCCTGCTCCCAGGCATCTTTGGCTGGTATCAGCATTCGGTTTCCCAAGTAGAAGATCCCGGCTGGAAGGTGGTCAGCTCCCCGTGGACCCCGTCCTGGAATCTCGCCGAGACCCACCGTGGTGTCTCTAAGCACGCTCACAGTTTCTGCTCATCTCTCCCCTCCTGTCCCTTCGATCATCCAGACAGCTGAAAGGATTTTGGGGCGCAAATATGGGGGCGCCGAGCTCTCCTCTGTCTCCCAGACAAGGGCACGGATCAAATAGCCCAGACTGTGACTGTGCTGTGACCACCGGGATTGCACAGCAAGGAGGCTTGAAGGGGCTCCAAACCCAGTTTCTAAACATCACCGGCAACCCTGTTGCGTGGCGCAGGGCCGGCTTCTGGAGCAGCGCCCCCGTGCATGGCAGACGGACAGCCAGGACGGCCGCCTCCGGGAAGGCCGGGGCGGACGCACCGTCAGCCTCGTTGTCGCCCATTGGCTTTCACGTAGTTCCGGAACAACCCTCACGTGGCTGCTGAATTCGGGACTGCAATGCAAACGTTCCCCGCTGGAAGTCTCCATTAGGCGGAGCTTCCCGCGACGCTGGAGACGGTCGGCACTCGGTCGGCACCTGAGTGCTCGGGATGAGGTGGCTGCGATGGATGCGCTGAATTTTTAATTTTATTTGATTTTACTTAATTTGAATTGAACTGTAAATGGCAACACGTGGCGGGGCAGGCAGGGTCCTGGCCAGAGCAGTTGCGGGTGCAGACAACGGGAGGGTTGTCTGACAGAGATCACCCTACTTCACGGACACTCAGTCTCTTACACCTGAAATGTCCCCCAGCAGGCGTGGGGGCTGAGACGAGCCCCCGGGGCCGGGGGGTCGGGAACAGGAAGCGTGGGAAGAGGCTGGACGTCCCAGGACCCAGAGGACTTACCTTCATGATCACAATGGCCATCATGGCGGCCGACATGGAGAACATGATGGCTGGAAGCAGCATGATCACGGCGGCCCCGACACTGGTCTGGAAGAACCCGATCGCTGCCAGCCAACCACTGCAAGGGGAAGAGAGCGTGGGTGCCAGCACGTCCACCAGACCCTGCCCACCATTCTTCATATGTAAAGAGCTCCGAGAAATCAACAAGAAAAAGACAAACAACTAGCAGAGATGAGCAATTTGTACAAGGACTACCAGGAGGCCAATAAACATAAGAAATGATGCTCAGGGCCAGCCCCGTGGCTTAGCGGTTAACTGCACGCGCTCCGCTGCTGGCGGCCCGGGTTCGGATCCCAGGTGTGCACCGAGGCACCACTTCTCCGGCCATACTGAGGCCGAGTCCCATGTACAGCAACTAGAAGGATGTGCAGCTATGACGTACAACTATCTACTGGGGCTTTGGGGGGAAAAGATAAATAAATAAAATCTTAAAAAAAAAAAAAAAAAGAAAGAAATGATGCTCAAACCCACCAACAAAGACATGCAAGTTAGAACAAGGCATCATTCTTCTACCATCATAATGGCAAACCTCGTGTGTGTGAGGGAAGGAGATACAAACACCACCTTGTCAGTAGGAGTGTACGCCCTTTCACCCCAGCTACTCTAATTCTACTTACAAGAATTCATGCTACAGCAGTTGTTTGTAATAATGAAAAGCTGGGAGGAACCTAAATGTCCACGGGCTGGGAACGACACAAATACAAATTATGCTACAGCCACAGATGGAATACTGAGACGCTAAAAAAACAAGAGGAAAGAAAAAAAGTTGAAGATCTGTCAGGTACAGCAAGATCCTAAGCACCCCGTTACGTTCTCAGACCATATAGAAGAACATCCATCTTGTTACCCACGTTTGCCGCTGGGAGCGGGGAGACAGGAAATATGGAATTTTTGAGAATATTTTTTCTTAACAGGTAATAAAACCACATGGCTTAAGATCTAGGAAACTTAAAAGAATATACACTAAATGGTCTCTCTCTCGCCAACCCCCCTCCCCAGCCCAGAGGGAACCAACGTAACCCATCTGCCATGTCTCCTTCCAGAGAGCGTTTATAAAAATGTGTGCGTGTGGGTAACATCTCTATACTACACGCGTGCACACGTGTACACGTGAACACAGCACACACGCTCTACGCACAGTGCTCTGCACTTGCAGGGGCAAGGGCAGCGGCCGGAGGGCGCAGGGGGCGCTGGGTGGGATGGACAGGCAGCTGGCCGGGCAGGTGGGGCGGCTGGACGCTGTCCTGTGGGCAGGGGCTCCCGGGAGGGGAGGAGGTGCTGGGCCTGCTGGGGGCGTCACTCTGGGGACGAATGATCTCCCACCGGATCTGGGCCCCGGAACATGGAGCTGGGCGGTGGGGGCCCAGCCCGCGGATCGTGGTCTCCGGGGAGGGTGGGCGCGCCCACGGGTGGGGATGTAGAACAGGGAGCCTGCTCCGCGGCAGCACCAGCCTCCCAGACACGCCCAGGAGCCAGCTGGCGGCCGGCTGCTCCCGAGAGAACAATCTCATTTAAGACCCGGGATGACGCCACTCAGGAACAGAGGGTGATAAACCGGCCTCGCTCAGCTACAGACAGTGAACCAGCCTGCTGCATCCCAGCTGCACCCGGAAGAGGCCGAGGGAGCAGCGGTGGGGAGCAGGGAGGTGGGAGAGGGGCCTGGAGACGGAGAGTGGGCACCAGGGAGGGACAGGGGCACCAGGTGCTCCCCTAGAACAGAACCAGGAAGAGGGGACAGAACACGAAAGGATAGCACAGGATGCAGCCTGCAAAATCTGTGGGGGAGTCTGGCGGATCCTCAGAAGATTAAGAATTACTAAGTCACCCAGCCGTTCCACTACCGGGGGGAAGACCCGAGAGAAACAAAAACACACGTCCACATGGAAACTGATAGGAATTTCAGAGCAGCACTACTAATAATAGTAAAAAAGTATAAACAGCCCCGTTGTCCATTGATGGATGAATGGATAACACACAACGTGGTCCATCCACACCGGAATACGACGCAGCCACGAAGAAGAGTGAAGCCCTGACACAGCTACACCTATGGACCTTGAACACACGATGCTCAGTGAGAAAACCAGACACACCAAAGGACACACGGTGTGTGATTCCACTGATGTGAAATGTTGAGAACAGGCATATCCACAGACAGAAAGTGGGTTTGTGGTTGCCAGGGGCTGGGGGTGACTGCTGATGGGGACAGGGTTTCTGTTTGGGGTGATGAGAATATTCTGGAATTAGATAGTATTGATGGTTGCCCAACCTTGTGAATATACTGAAAACCAGTGAATTGTACACTTTTTAAAAGGGTGAATTTCTGGTCTATGAAGTGTATCTCAATAAAGCCATTATTCTAAAATCCCTGACTGTGGGAATCTCTCCAGGACGATGGAGCCCACAGATGAGGGAGAGCTTGAGAGAAACACCACCGGGGAAATGCGCACCCCTCACCTGCAGCCTGATGTGAACAAACCTCTAAAGCAAAACTTAAATAAAAGCCACACAGAATCCTGAACAGGGAAAGGATGTTCATGGAAATGCGGCGGAAATCCACACAGAGCCCGTGGTCTGGGAAGGGCACCGCTCTTAGCCCATCTCTAGTTGTGGCCGAGGCCTGTCAGGGGCTAACAGGGGAGACGGCCACGCTCTGTCCTGTCTGCACCTTTCTGCAAACCTCAAAGTAGCTGGACATAAAAAGCCTGTTTAAGAAGAAGTAGCGGCCGGCCCAGTGGCACAGCGGTTAAGTGCACACGCTCTGCGTCAGCCGCCCAAGGTTTGCAGGTTCGGATCCCGGGCGCGCACCGACACACTGCTTGTCAAGCCATGCTGTGGCGGCGTCCCATATAAAGTGAAGGAAGATGGGCATGGATGTTAGCCCAGGGCCAGTCTTCCTCAGCAAAAGGAGGAGGATTGGCAGATGTTAGCTCAGGGCTAGTCTTCCTCACACACAAAAAAAAGAAGTAAATTTAAGAGACGTGGACGGTGTGAACACTTCTGAGCACCTGGCCATACTAAAGAATTACGGTTGCCTTCTTAGGTGTGACCAGCATCATGCTCATGTGTATATATATTTTTATACATTTTAAAAGTCCTTCTCCTTCACAGTTTCTCGGGGAAGGTGTGCCGAGGAGACGATGGAGGACTGGAGTGTGCGGGGAGGGACAGAGATGCAGGACACGGGAGCGGCGGGGAGCTGCGACTGTGGAGCCGGAGATGGGACAGGGGCTGAGAGCCACCCCTCTGCGTGAGGATGAGCCTGGAAGGCTCCACAGCAAACCGTTCTCACCTGGAGCTGCTCCTGCGCCCACCAGGAAGGCCCCCGGCGCCGGGACCATGCACAGCCCGAGGTCGCCCGCCCCCTGGTGGTGAGCCATGGGACTGCCGGCCGCCCGGGGCCAGGATGGGGGAGACCCCAGGATGGGGAGACCCAGGCTGCACTGTCTGGGGCGAACGCAGGCTGGCGGAGCTGCAGCTCTGGTGTCCCAGCTCCCCACCCGGTGCTCCCTGCAGCGACCCCAGGAGGCCGAGGGCGCGGCAAGCGCAGTCTCCTCCAGGCACCTGAGCCAGGCTCAGAGGTCCATGTGCCAGAACATTCAAAGAACCCGGAGCCAGGAGGGCCAGCTGCCCGTACACTCACAGGAAGTGAAGGGGCTCCGGGTGCCGAGCCTCCCAGAGCCCTGCCCTGCCTGGGCCTCCGTCTGCCCATTTGCAGAATGGGAGTGATGTCGCCCCTGTATGAGGAGCAGACGAGTCAGTGCACGGAAGGGTCTGGACCTGCTCGCACAAGCGGTGGTATTATTACTATCATCATCATCCTCTTAATTTTACAGAAGAGGAAAACATCTCGGAACAGTCCCTTTCCCGAGGTCACCACCTGCTCGGGTGCCCGTCCCTTGCCCTATTCCACTCACGGAGGAAAAGGAAACTCCTGAGGGGGCCTTTCCACAAGCCAGCCCCCGAGGAAGGTGCACATTCCACCTGCCCCGCGTGGAAATGGTGGCGGTGGGGGCACCGGACAGAAAAGGGCTCAAGAGCAGATCGGAGGCTGTGACCTCGGAAAGGCCAGCTTGCCAGGCTGGCCTCCAGTGGCATCTGGGACTGGACTCTGGGGGCTCCCCCGCCCTAAACTGTCTGTGCACACACGAGGTCTACACCGAGCACCTGCTCTCCTCCTGGGTCTGGACTCTCATCTGTGCCGGGCGGACGCCCTGCGTGACTCCAGTGGGAACCCTGGGCCTGGGTCTCTGAGCCCTTGGAGACGACACCTCACATGTGCTGTCACCTCTGGTTTGGGGGAATTAGGCACGTCCTGTGGGACTCCCCTGGGGGAGGACTCTGGAAGCTTCTGCCTGGTCTCCCTGCCCCTGCCCCATGTGCCTTTCCTCTGCTCATTTTGTCTCGTGTCCTTTCTCTGTATAAACCACGGCCATCAAGATGACCACTGCGGAGTCCGGGGGTCCTCCCAGGGAATCCCCGCACCTGGGGGAGGTCCTGGGGACCCCAAGACAACACCTCACTGGCCCTCCAGACCCAGATCTGGGAGGGTGTTAGCCAAAAAGAAACTCAATATTCAGAGCCCATCTGCTCACCATGCGGGGAGGGGACGACGTCAGGGAGATGGGGGCAGGGGAGACGTATTCTGGAAATGAGCTGGCGAGAAGCAGCTGCCTCGAGGCTCTGTGCAGAGGAGGCAGGAGGACACGGCGGGAAACAGAGAACACGGAGGGAGCTTCAGGGAGCCGGGTTCACGAGGCTGTGAACACCCAGACAGGCCACAAAGACCGAGAGAGCGGACAACTGTCTCCAGTGAGGAGGACAGATCGTGGCGGCACCCCCAGTGGACAGAGGAAAAGAGCGACAGGAACGAACACCAAGAAAACCACGGCAACCCGGCGCCCCAAACCAAGAGCTAGACAACCCACAAGTGGAGCACGAGAAACTCCCAAAGACGCGAGACCAGAAAACTTCCCGGAATTGGGGAGCTCTGACCACACAGACGGATCGAGCTCCCGACATGCCGAGAAACACCAACCAAGAGACCACATCAGGACACAGCCAGGCAGCACCTCAGCCGTCTCCCGCCCAGCACTGCACGCCGAAGATTCCCGCAGGGTGGGCAGGACGACAGCCCCAAAGACGTCCCCGTCCTGGTCCCGGGACCTGTGGACGTGTCACCTCACATGACAGAGGGTCTCTGCAGATGGATAAAGTCAAGGCCCCTGAGATGGGGATGACCCTGGATCCCCGGGGCCCAGGGTCACCACAGGGTCCTCATCAGAGGGAGGAGGAGGGTCAGAGGCAGAGAGAGACGGGAGATGCTGCCCCGCGGGCTGTGCAGACGGAGGAAGGGGCCCCGAGCCCAGGACGCGGCCTCTAGAAGCCGGAAAAGGCAGGAGACGGTTCTCCCTGGAGCCTCTGGAGGGCCAGCCCTGCCCACATCTGGATTTTAGCTATTGAGACCATGCAGGACCCCCGACCTCCAGGTCCATGAGATGACAAGTGTGTTTCAGTTTAAGTCACTAAATTTGGAGTAATTTGTTACAGCGGCCACAGAACCTTCACATAATACCACAAAGGCAAACAAATTGCAGACAGACACCCCACCCTGCTGGCTGGCACCTCCCCGGAGTGTTTACAAGAGCAGGCGGAAAACTTCTACCCCCTTCCGGCTGTTACAAGTTTCGGGGTCTATGTGTTACAGCATGCAGCCCTCGCTGACCGATACATGCGTCTTCCTCGTGTGTCTACAGTTCACACGCGTCACGCTGGCACGTTTATCGACACGGCCCCTGCGGGCCTGGCTTACCATGCGCCCCACCCGGAGAAGCCGACTGCCTGGATGACGGTCAGAACAAACTGGGCTCCAAAGATGAAGAAAAACGCCATGAAGTTAAAGGAGCTGTCAGCTCTGAAAGAAAAAGAAAACAGAGCCATTACCGAGGCCCTGGCCTCTCAGAGATCACGACCCGAAGATGGAGGTGTGCAGCGAGACGGCAAGACGAGGGCTTCCTTCCTCCTTCAAATAATGACAAACCCGCCGACTCACGGATTACCGCACCTGTGCTCAAACTGGGTTCTGACCGCAGGGGCCAAAACACGGCGCCTCTGTAAAGATGCTACATCGACAGACCCCTTACTGGGAAGGAATTGGGGCCATCCTCCTGCATCCTAAGGGCTTTACTGCATCTGGTGTGGCACAGCCACGTTCACGCGGTTATCAGAGGTTAATCTGGGAAGATGGTGCCTCTCAGATTCGAGATGTTGTCCACACTACACCGGTTTCTGCATGCTGCCCTGAGGCCATGGGGCGGCTGCAGAGGGCCCTCCCCGAGGCCGTTCCCAGTGCACTGAAGGGAGGGCAGGTGCTCGGGGGACCTGGAGCCGGAGGAGGGGTGGGAGGAGGCAGGGAAGCTCTCGTAGTGCAGGGCTGCCCCCAAGCTGTCTGCAAAGCCCCGCAGCATTGCAGTGTTCCTGCACACGGCTGCCCAAGATAGCCGGGGACCCCAAGTTACAGCCCCTTCTAGCGTCTGCAAATATGGGCGGGTTTCTGGAGGAGGGCACCAGGGGCCCTTTCTGACTCACTCTGACAGTATGGGATTCAGGGACCATCTAGGGGCAAACATGGCACACGCCTGGATAGCAGGGCCTGGTGGGGGCGATATCCACAGCAGCACGATTCACAACAGCCAAAAGGTGCAAAAATCCGAGTGCCTCAACAGACAAATACGTCCATCCACACACTGAAGTATTACTCAGCCGTGAAAAGGAGTAAAGCCCTGACACAGCCACACCGTGGACGGACCTTGAACACACGATGATGCTCAGTGAGAGCACCAGACATAGAGGGACGCACGGTGTGTGATTCCATTGATGTGAAATGTCCAGGACAGGCAGATCCACAGACAGAAAGTGGGTTCGTGGTTGTCAGGGGCTGGGGAGGGGATGCGGAATGACTGCTAACGGGGATGGGGTTTCTTTTTGGGGTGATGGGATGTTCTGGAAATGGAGGTGACGGTTGTACAACCTTGTGAAGATATTAGAAACACTGAGTGGTTAAGAGGCAGTTATTACAAAACGGGCAGCTTGATTTGATCTGCAGACTGGATATAAACTGTCATCTAAACTGGACAAGAGAAAGGGACGGTTACTAATCCCGGGGCAGGGTGACAGACGCAGACCAGGGCCCCGGGCCCAAGCGCCCACATGGAGCTGAGCACACACCTGGCTGGGCGTCCCGGCTACTCTCGGTTCTGAGCTGACCAGCAGCCCCAGACACCCCCCCAGGCCCCCTCGGTGCAGGCCGCCCGCACCCGACTCACCGGAAGGCCTTGTACGCGGGCCGGAACCAGCACACGTAGCTGCAGGGGGAGAACAGCAGCAGCCAGACCAAGGCCAGGCCAAAGTTGGCTCCCGAGCCACCGCCGATCCACCAGGCCAGGCAGGCGACAAGGTTGACGCCCAGGGTGGCGCAGTAGACTGGGGAGGGGACGAGGACAGTGAGCCGGGACGCCTCCCACCCCGCTGGGAGGGCCGGGCAAGGCTGGGATGCCAGCTCCCATCGGCGCAGGGACCGCGGGGCCGAGGAGGGCTCAGGGGGACAGGGTTCCCGCCCAGCCGGCCCCACCGGTTCTGTCCACCACACCATGTCCCTGCCGGGACGGAATTTTATCAGAAAGACGAGATTTATTACAAAAACCTCAGGCTCTTGCCACCCAAGGACGGGGCAGCTTCGCGGCCTGGACCTGTCCCGGGGCTGGGTCCCTGGGGTGGTGCAGGGAGGCCCCCACCCCCCCACCCCTGCCCGCCCGCTCACACAGCCACAGCCGGTAGATCCTCTTCACCAGGACCTGGTGCTCGATGGGGATTTCGTCCGAGAAGTTCTGGTAGAAGCACGGCTTCAGGGGGATGAACTTGGGCAGCGGCGGGAAATTGTTCTCCTTTTCTGCAAGGACAGAGAACACCGTGGAACAAAACCAGGCTGGGTCAGCTCAGTCACGGCCCCAAAGACGTCCCCGTCCTGGTCCCAGGACCTGTGGACGTGTCACCTCATTTGGCAGAGGGAACTTTGCAGATGGATTAACTTGAGGCCCCTGAGATGGGGGACGACCCTGGATCCCTGGGGGCCCAGGGTCATCACAGGGTCCTCATCAGAGGGAGGAGGAGGGTCAGAGGCAGAGAGAGACGGGAGATGCTGCGCTGCTGGCTGTGCAGATGGAGGAAGGGGCCCCGAGCCCAGGACGTGGCCTCTAGAAGCTGGAAAAGGCAGGAGACAGTTCTCCCTGGAGCCTCCGGGAGGACAGCCCTGCCAACACCCGGATTTAGTGCAGGGAGGCCCGTGTGGGACCCCTGACCTCCAGGACTGTGAGACGATAAATTTTAAGTCACCACGTTCGTGGTCATTTCTTCGAGTGCTCACAGGAAACACAGACTCCACGGCAGAGCCCAAATGCTGTTAACACCTGAGACTCCAGGGAAAGACTCAGAATGTACGAGCTTCCTGGGGACGCTGTAACTAATGACCACAAACTAGGGGTTTAAAACAACAGAGATTTATCTGCTCCCAGTTCTGGAAACCAGACATCTGAGATCACGGTGTCACAGGGCCACGCTCCCTCCGGAGGCTCCATGGGAGGGTCCTTCCTGCCTCTTCCAGCCTCTGGGGCTCCAGGCGTCCTGGGCGTGTGGCCGCAACGCCCTGATCTCCGCCTCCGTGGCCTCATGGCCCCTCCCTGTGTCTGTCTCCAACCTTCCCTCTCCTCAGAAGGACATCTGTCATGCTGCAGTAGCCCCCACTCCAGCGTGACCTCATCTTCGCTACTTACACGCGCAAAGACCCTATTTGCAAACCAGGTCCATTCACAGGTCCCGGAGTCAGGACTTGAACATGTCTTTTGGGGACACGATTCAACCAAGAGCACGCTCCTGAGCACGGCTGAGGACACGTTTCCTGGGCACTGACGAGGGCCGGACAAGGAATAGAGCAGACAGACCCCTGTCCTCCAGGGCTGCCACCCCACAGTGGGGGACCACAATAATTGTAATAACTGAGCAACTGTGCGCTGTTCTAGAAGGTGCTGTAAGGGAGGAGAACTAGTGAGCAGGCAGGGGCCGCCAGGGACGGGTGCTGGGGGCGGCAGTCAGCTGTGATTTAAAAGGGAGGTCAGAGAGGATCTCACTCAAAGAGGAGCATTTGAACGAAGACTAAGGAGGTGAAGAAGGGAGCCCAGTGGATTCTAGGGGAGGGTACTGCCAGTGCAAAGGCCCTGGGGTGAGCACCTGCCTGGCTAGGAGCACTGAGACCAGGGGTGGGAAGCCAGGAGGGCCAGGCAGACCACACCTTGTCGACCACTGAGAAGCCTCAGGGATTTACCAAGCGTTACGGGATGCCATGGAGCATCCTGAACCTGAGGGGAGGGGGATTCGATCTGCTCTGAGCTCGCCCCCTTGCCGCCTCCGTGATGAGACAATGGGAGGAGGCCTCCAGCCTCACCCCCTCCCGGGAGCCGGCCCACAGGGGTCTCGCCAGCACGGAACCACAGTCTGCGGGTCACGAACCCCTCTCATGTCCCCGTCCAAGCCCTGCGGCCGGGTGCCCAAGGCCCCGACAACAGCTCCCACTCGCCCCCCAGCCCTGAGCCCTGCTCTTTCCTCGGGCACCGGCCCCCCTCTCCTGGCCTGACATCCGACCCCACACCTCCCGCCACCCACAGTGGGGACGTGGCGATGTCCCCCGCAGCCAGTCCCGCCAGCACACACTGTGATGGGAGGGAGGCTGAAAACCACCAGCCGAGTCGCCCGGCCCGCTGAAACCTTGGTTTCTCGGCAAATAAAGAGACTGGGGAGACGCCCTGTGCAGTCTTGGGACTGGGGGCCAGGGTTCCTGCCCCAGCCCTGCCCCCAGCCGGCTGCCCCCAGCCCGCCTGGCCGCACTTACCGGCCCATTCCCCCGCAGGATGGGGCGGGCAGCCCCGCGGGCTCTTTGCGACCAGCCTCCCACCACCTTCCGTCAGGGAGGGAGGCTGTGGTCTCACACGTGCAGGTGTGAACCCAGGTGCCCAAACCTCGGCGCCCACCGCAGTGTCAACCACAAAACGAGCCCCAAGGCAGAAGGTCTGCAGGGCCAGACCCTCGCTGGGACGGCTCACATGGAAACTCGGCGTCTCCTTCTCGTCTGACTCAGCGCCAGGAGGCGACCCCGACACCCATCATGAGGTGTGAGCCCGTGGGGGTCTCGGTGGGTCCCACTGCCCAGGGACACTTCCCAGAGGAACAGAGAAGCCAGAAAGCCCGCTGCAGGGCCCTGGGCAAGACTCACCGGACATTTCTGCTGTGATGACCGGCCGGGGCGGAGCCTGCAGCCACCTAGAGGGGAGACAGCCATAGTCAGGGGGTCCCCGCGAATGCCGGTGACTCCGACAGCGGCTGCAGGCCCAGGCAGCCACCAAGGGTGCTAACCACCAGGCCGTCCACGGGGGTGTCTGGGCTCTTGCCCACAAGGCCAGCCCCAAATGTCTGATCCCAGTGGTCACCTCACCTCAGAGCCTCCTGGGGAGCATCTGTACTGATGGGGGGTCAGGCTGCAGCCCCATCCACCCATGGCTGGAGCCAGGACATTCCTGGGCTCCCGGTGAACACCCCCAACTGCTCCCCCCCCTTCCTCCCTTACCCCCCAAACATCCCCCACCCACAAAGGATGGCTCTGAGCGCCTCCTTACGGCCACAAGGCCCGACTTTCGAGTCACCAAGAACTGGGTTCACACTTATTGCTGTGTGACCTCAGGCAAGTCACACAACCTCTCTGGGTCTACAGTTTTTGCCCCTGTGAGTCTTGCAGGGCTGAGGACCCCACTGCAACCCGAGTGAAGTAGCCGGGGACCAGCCAGGCACCCAGCAGCCCTTCCTAGAAGGAGCCACAGGAGTTTGCGTCATAAAGCAGCCCCACACACTATGCTGCCTACAACGCACACAACTGAGCAGAATTCGCCGGTTCCACAAGGGCTCTGGGTGGACGGTGCCACCTTCAGGAAAGGGCTGGGCCGACGGGGCTGAGTCCACTGCCTGCCCAGTCCTCAGGGCACAGGTGGGCCTGAATGGTCCCCCATGCCTGGCACCGCAGCAGGCGGGCACCCGTGCCTGGAGGCAGGCGCTGGGGCGGGAAGCGGGGGACGCGTTTCTCACCCAGAGTCCAGGTGAGAGGTTCCAATGACACTGAGTTCCCCAGGGCCCACCCCTTAGCTCAGTAACGGCCCCGCCCGGACCCTCCGTCTGGCCTGGTCCAGCCTGCCTGCAGGCCTGGTGGACTTGTGCCCCATCCCAGTGTCTGTCCACTACCCCGGCTCCCCAGACAGAGATGCCCCCTGCCC
The DNA here is from genome assembly GCA_028646465.1 of Rhinoceros unicornis. Taxonomy (NCBI): domain Eukaryota; kingdom Metazoa; phylum Chordata; class Mammalia; order Perissodactyla; family Rhinocerotidae; genus Rhinoceros; species Rhinoceros unicornis. Next base: position 12,800,303 of record CM053548.1, read on the forward strand.
TGCCCCAGGGGCTGGGAGGAGGTGGCTGCATCCCCCTCTGAGGGCTCCAGGGTGGGCCCAGGGCAGGGACATCTCAGGGCCCTGCAGTGCCCGTGCGGTCAGACAACGCACACCTGCTGGACGGACAAACGGGCCCTTGGAGTCCTCACACTTTGGTTCTAGTCCTAGCTGCTCTGTGGCAAGACCCCTCTGGCCACCTGTGAAGCAAGGGAAACGGGACGGCCTCAAAGGAGCCTTTCGGTCAGCTGAGTCCAGGCCGGCGGGCTACACCCCAGTGAAGACACACCCTGGCCAGCCACACCCTTCAAGACCCAGGACGCAGGCAGGGAGGCGCCACCCGGGGCCTGGCTGTGCCCGCACTCAGCTCAGAAGCTCCCCTTCCCCTGTACAAACCCAGGCCCTCAGCAGAAGCGGCCGCCCTGAACCAGGGACCCTCGGTCACCACGGCCCCACGTCTTGGTCAACAGACACCAACCTGGTTTTGGGGATGTGTTTATTTCCACACGTCAGATCTGCTTCCTGACACCCGAGACAAAGGGGACACGAGGCCAGCGGACCGCAGGCTCAGGGCTGAAGGCGGCTGGAGGAGTGAGGCCCGAGTGCCTGGCTCCACAGCCCGCTGGACCCCTGCTACGCTCAAGCCCGGAGAGAGCTCAGTCCGGGCAGAAACACGCCCCCACAGGCCGGTGAGAACAGCATGGGTCCTGGCTCCAAGGCTGGGAAGTGTGAGCGTCTCTAAAACTCTCCAGGATTGCGGCCCCCTGGACGACAAAGAGGGAGGCGGGGGCCCGCCCGTGGAGTCCGAGAGGAGGCTGAGGCCAGCGGGGAGCAGAGGAGGTTCCCGAAGCCAGTGGGCCAGGGCCTAGGTGTCGGGGTCCAGCCGGCGGCACTGGGCCTCCAGCACGCCACGGAACACGAGGAAGCGGTGGTTGAGGTCGGGCCGGGCGTGCAGGCGGAAGCGGGTGCCCAGGGCGCCGTCGGGCGAGGGTGCCCCGTAGAAGACGCGCCGCACGCGGGAGTGCACCAGGGCCATGGCGCACATGGCGCAGGGCTCGCGGGTGACGTAGAGGTCGTAGCCAGTGCACACGTAGGGCAGGCCGTCCGCGTCCACGTCCTCATCCAGCTTGCGCACAGAGCCCGCCCGGACGGCCTGGGCAGTGGTGGCCGGGGCAAAGGAGCAGGCGGGGTGGGGCCCGAGGTCGTAGGCACCGCGGCCCTGGCCCTGGGCCACCAGGTCAATGCACACCATGGTGGCGTGCAGCAGGGGGCTGGCCGGGCCGCTGCAGTCGTGGGCCGTGGCCAGCACGCGGTCCAAGCCCGGGTCCACCACCACGGCCCCCACGGCCCTCAGGCCCCTCGCAGCCGCCTGCTGCGCCGCCCGGATGGCCCGCTCCATGTGGCCCTGCATCGTGGCCCGCTCCTGCGCCGAGAAGAGCCGCCCGGCCAGGGCGCGGGTCACCTGCCTGTCTTCGTGGAAGGACGTGGGCCAGTGGGCACGCGCCTCCTCGAACTGGCCCCTGGTCAGAGGCGGCCGGGCGGGCACGGGTACCAGGAAGGGCTGTCCCAGGCCCCGGGCGTCCACGGCCGGCCACGGGAGGAGCTCGGCGAGCGAGCGCGTGCCCATGGCCGGCCCCGCCAGGCAGAGCAGCATGTCCAGTGCGTGCGGGTGGCTGGCGTCGCGGCTTGGCCGCACCCTCTTCAGGTGAGACTGGGCGGGCAGCGGGTGGACGGCCGACACCTCCTTGAGCAGCCGCGAGGTCTGGCGCTTGTCGAGGACGGGCGCGGCGTAGGCCAGCACCAGCTCCACGTCACCGGACTGCTGCTCGGACAGGACCGGCAGGGCTTGCCACGGCACGGGCTCCGGCTGCAGGCTCCCGGCCTTCTCGTCCCCACGCTGCTCTGCGGCGCCCGCGGCGGGGTCCATCCTCGGCAGGACTGTGGGAGACAGAGACCGCAGCAGAGCATCATCCGTCAGCCGCGGGAGGCGCGGCTGAGCCGGGGAGTTCGTCCCAGGAGCGCGCCGCATCGGGAGGCTCGTCCGGAGCTCCGGCCCAAGTACAAGGCGTCACAGGCCACGCTCTCGCCCACGTCCTACTAGCCCTGGGTTTGCACGGAGTTTATGTATTTATTTATTTTTTCCTGAGGAAGATCGGCCCTGAGCTAACACCCGTGCCCACCTTCCTCTACTTTGTATGTGGGACGCCGCCACAGCATGGCTTGATGAGCGGGGTGTAGGTCCACGCCCAGGATCCGAACCTGTGAGCCCCGGGCTGCCGAAGCGGAGCACGCAAACTCGACCACTATGCCACACGGCCGGCCCTACACAGAGTGTAAACTGCCACCAATTTTTTTTTTCTTTTTATTTGAGCTGTGCCATGAGCTGAAACACCCTGTATCTCGGAGACTTAATACGGAAGACAGAACGTAAATTGTCTCAGCTGTTTTACGCCGACTACATGCTGAAATAATAATACTTTGTGTGTCTCAGGTTACATAAACATATTCTTAAAATTAATTTCGTCTGTTTCTTTGTACTTTTTAAAAACGTGTCCTCTAACTGCCTGTACTGCTCGTGATGTGCCCCCCGGCTCACTCCTCGCCCCCCGGGCCCCAGTTTGTTTATTGGCCAGGCCCCTGGGAGGGCACATGAGGTCCTCTCCCACCACGATGCGTCCTGAGCTCGCAATACAAGTCTGGCAAATGTACGTCGCCGAGGTGCTGGGGGAGCTGTGGGAAGTGGCGGTGCCCCTCATGCACCCCTGACGCCTGTGCAAGGCAGGGCCCACAGGAGAGCCCATGGCGCCGACTCTGAATCCTGCTCCCGGCACACAGCCTGCCCCGGGCCACAAAGCTCCCACTGTCTCCAGGACAAAAAAACAGACACAGTCTCGTTTGTCCCTTCCAACTACAACCTCTGTCTGACTGAAACAAAACAAGCCACAAATAAAGGAGGCTGCCAGAGGAACACTGCTGGCTGAGCCGCCAGCCCCTAGGGAGGACAGATAAAAGTCACAGGACGGTCACCACCCGACCCAGCAACTCCACTCCCCTCCCAGGTATGTGCCGAAGAGAACTGAAAACACACGTCCACAGAGAAACCTGTACACATGTGTCCACGGCAGCACGTTCACAACGGCCAAAAGGTGGACACAACCCCAGACTCCATCGACAGATGACTGGATGCACACAATGTGTCCATCCACACAGTGGAACATGATGCAGCCATGAAGAGGAGTGAAGTCCTGACACAGCCATACCGTGGATGGACCCTGAACACACGATGCTCAGGGAGAGAACCAGACACAGAAGGACACACAGTGTGTGATTCCATTGATGTGAAATGTCCAGAACAGGTACATCCACAGACAGAACATGGGTGTGTGGTTGTCAGGGGCTGGGGAGGGGATGCAAAGTGACTGCTAATGGGGACGGGATTGCTTTTTGGGGTGATGGAATGTTCCAGAACTAGACAGAGATGATAGTTGCACAACCCTGTGAATGTACTAAAAACCACTAAAACGTTTATCGTCAATGGGTGAACTGCACAGTATGCGGACTGTACCCCAGCAAAGCTGCTGCTAAAGAGGACGAGACGAGAAGGACGTGCGGCGGGTGCTGGGTCAGCAGACCCCAGACAAGGTTGGGCGCCTCGGCTGACACGCTCCCACAACTGGGCTCCCCTACTCCTCCACTGACCCGGGAGGGAGCTCGGGGACTGCCCCTGCTCTAAGGGACTAGACAAGGCTCTCTGAGGTGGAGGGACTTGCCGGGGGCCACGCGGCTGGGACGGGCAGGGCCGGGATCTGACCTGGCAGCCAGATGCTCACCAGCTCACCGACTCGCAGGCTCCGGCCCCTCTGCAAGATGGGTCCTTACCGCTTCACAGAGAAGAAATATAAACAGGCTCTGCAGAGGGTGACGCCCACGGCCCACCTGCAAACTGCGCCCACACACAAACTCTCTGCTTGAACACACCAGGGGATCTGAAGCGTGGCCGGGGCCGCTGCTGCACCCCGGTTCCTCTTCTCGGGTCACCCCCCAGCTCCTGGCTCCCCACCCCTCGCCCTGCTCTCTCCTGGGGCCCTGCCCAGCTCAGCCCCTTCCGTCTGCTTCCAGCTCCCTCTGCCAACACCTCCCGTCTGCAGGGGGCGGCCGCAGCCTCCTCAGGCCCTCCGTTTACATTTAAGCAGTAGTGCCCGAGTCTGCCACCTCCGTCCAGGGCAGGGAAGGTTCAATCGCGAAGGCAGCCCCTTCCCCACACGCCGCGGCCCCTGCAGGGTCTGGCTGGACCAGGGAGACGGGACCCGTACCAGCCTGTCCCCTCAGTGGCTCAGGACCACCCACGCCCCCAGCACCCCCCCCAGAAAATGGGCGTGCTCTGGAACTCCTGGGGACAAGGGGCAGCTGGTGGCACCCAGGGGCTGTGGGCCTGGTGTCCCAGCAGGTGTGGACCCTAGCTCCAGGAGGGAACAGGAAATGGCACGTCTCCAATGAGCCAAATCAGGCTCTGCAGGCCTTATCTTATCCGTGGACGGGGAAGGAAAGAGCCTGGACAGGGTGCGCCGTGGCCCTGCCCCAGAAGTCCTCGTCCAGCCCAGGTTTCCCGGCCGTCAGACCTCAGACACCTGTCCTAACCCCAACCCCAGCTTCCCCCTCTGCGAAACGGGAACCATCCCTGTCACACAGCACTGTCTGGGGCACAAAGTGAGAAAGAAAATCCACGCGAGGCCTGGCAATGACCCTACAGCTCCTTGGGGGCCCAGGGCCCTGACTGCGGCGGGTGAAGTCCAGGAAGGCTCCTCGGAGGCAGTGACCCAGAGCTGGGCCCGGAAGGCCGGCAGAGCCGGGCAGGGAGTCCCGAGCAGAAGGAACAGCCAGCGCTGGGGTCTCAGATGCACCCACTGCCCCAGGGGGTGCTGGTTCCAAATGCACTTTCCAGGACTCGGTCCCCCTGAAAAGGCAGGTGCCCGCAAGTGTGTCCTGTGCAATCTTTGGGACACAGTTATACTAAAAAGCAAAAAAAATCAGTAGTTGTTGATACGGAATTCGAATTTAACGGGGCGTCCTGCGTTTTTACTTCCTGAACCTCGCCACCCTACAAGAGGACCTTCTGTTAATGAAAGTTCGAGAACCTCGGAAATGTGGGGTGCGGGAGGGGACCCCTTATCCCCAGGCCACAATATGAAAAAGCCTGGAAAATTCACACTTGCAATAAGCATCAGGGAGCATTATTAATGTTCGGGAGGGACCCTGCGCCTAAAGAGGGCAGGAAGCTGGAAACTGGGCAGCCCGGAGGCAGGGGGCCGGCCGCGGTGACCCGAGGTCAGGCAGACCGGAAGCAGCTGGACCCACGGGGCCTCCACGTCGGGCCGGAGGGACGCGCGCACGCGCAGAAGGGCGACGGGCGAGGGGAGCGAGGTCCCGCGGCCCGGCCGTCCCGCGCGCACGCGCACAGGCGCCGCTCCCCCTGCCCGCCCGAAGCGCGCGCGAGCCCGGCCCGGCTGCCCCCTCGCTCCCCCGGCGGCCAGCGGCCCCCGCGGCCGAGACCCCGGTGGCCGCCCCCGCTCGCCCTCCGCGGGAGCCTGGACTGCGAAAGCCCGAGACCCCGTGGCCCCGCGCTTACCTGAGGAGACGGGCGCGAGCGCTGCGCTTCACCAAGTCTTAGCAACCGGCCGCCCGCCCCCCCTCCGCCTGGCGCCGCGTGGCACGACGGGAGCGTAGTTCCAGGGGCGGGGTCGGCGCGCGGCGGAGGCGGGGCCCGGACTACAATCCCCACAAGGCAGCGCGCGCGGCCGCCTCCCTCCGGACCTCTCCAGAGCGCCGCTCCCGTGACCGGGAGTTGAGCGTTGAGTTAAAGGTTCGAGACCCGTCGGGGCGGCCGAGAAAAGTCGGACGCTGCGGGCCCTTTGGGAAATCAGCAGAGTAGGGAGACTGAGGCAGAGAGGCACACGACACCCGCTGCAGTCACTCCCCGAGCCCAGTTTGCTGCTGCCCTGTGGTTCCGGAAGGGCTGTTCTTGGAGACCTGGATGGAGTAGGGTTCCAATTCTGGTCTGGGGCTCAGGCTGACTCCAGGCCTCAGTTTTCTCATCTGTACTTGACTCTCCTGGGCAAAACATGCTAATTTTATGAGCAAATCCAGTTATTCATTCTAGTCAAGCAAAGTTAACCCAGTGATTCTCAACCACGAGCAATTTGTCCCCCCACCCCCAGGAGACACTGGGCAATGTCTGGGGACATTTGTGGTTGTTACGACTGAGGAGTGCACTTGGCATCAAATGGCATCGAAACCTGGAGGCCGGGGATGCTGCCCAACACCCGACAGTGCAGAGGACGCCCCCAAAACAGAAGCGGCCCCAAACGTCCACAGTGCAGAGGTTGGAAGATCCCGGTTTAACCCCACTGCTGAGTCAGGAGAAAAATTCAGGTCTAAAAGGGCCCTGAAGGGAAAAAAAAATGCGATTTTTCCATTTTCTCCTTGCTCCCCTCCTGCAAAAAACAAGGAATTCTCCACCAAGATCCATCAAATGTCTACCTGGGAGGGGGTGGCTGGAGAGGAGACCCCACTTCCTGGGGTCCCCACTGCCGCCCAGCTCCTCAACCCTGCAGGACCCTGAGAGTCCATCCCTGTGTGTTTCTCCTCTTGGTTTGCACAGCATCGTCTGGTGCCCGATCTATTCCTGCAGCTGGTCACTTAATGTGTGCTTTAGTTTTTCTTTTTTTACACACTTCTCCATCCCTGGATGTGCTACTCAAGCTAGCCAAGAGCCCCTGCTTTGCTGATTATTACCAAAAAAAAAAATTGGTAGCCTGTCATTGGGATGTCATTAAAAGCAATGTGTAAATTTTCTGCATGTAAAACAATGAATCTCTTCACTGTATATTTCTGGCTACTTTTAATTTCTGAAAATACAAAAAGACACAGAGGTAGGGATGTAAAATGATGCAGTGGCTGGGGAAAACAGTTTGTTCTGCAAAAAGCTAAACATAGAATTACCCTGTAACCCAGCAACAATTCCACTTCTGGGTATAGACTCAAGAGAATTGAAAGTGGGGACTTGAACGGATACTTTTACACTGTGCTTATAACACCATCATCCACAAGAGACAAAAGCCCCACCAGTCAGAGCATTTCCCTCCCCCTGGTCACAGTGATTGGTTCAGGAATGGACACGTGATGCAGTGCTACCAATGAGAGTCAGCCCTGGGACTTTGTCTGAAACATAAGCAAAAAAGTGGCTCTCATTATGATCGACTTAAGCCTGGAATTTCCAGGAGTCATTTTTGCCACCCAGCTGTGGAGCTTTGCTGAGAATGAAGCCAAAACAGAAGAGAGCAGATCCCAGAGAGAAAGAGAAGTCCATGCCTTGAAAACATTGTTTAAGCACCTGGATCCAGCCCTATGCCTGAATCAGGAAGCCTTTGGGCTTTCCTGTGTTTTTTGGTTTTGTTTTGTTTTTTACTTAAGTTAATTTGAGTCATGATTTCAGTCCTTTATAAATCGAGGGCTTCGACTGATAAGGTCCCTTTTGTTTTGACATTGTTCACCATCCAGCACATTTCACAAGTAACATGACCCTCAAAACTCACAGTGACAGGTTGGTGTCCAGCACCAAAAGGTTGGAAAAACTGTGTTTTTCGGTTTCTCAACTGTAAGCTTAATGGCAGCAGAAAGCACATTCCTTTTAGCTAGCTGGTTAGCTGCTGACGGGCTGGGTGGCCATAAGCTCTTCCTTGTCTGCAAGGCAGTCAGCAAATGAGTTGGGAGGAGGAGAGGGGCTTCCCTACTAGCCTCCTCTATTTCCGTGGGGCTGGGGCCAAGGTCAACGTTCCTTGCGCCAAGCTGTGGCTTGTGTTTATCTGGCTCATCATCCTGTTGACTTTCCGAGGTTGCTCCGGGCAGCTATATGGGCCCCAGGTGTTTCCTGCTTTTGCAGCAACCCTCAGACAAGACTTTTCCTGGAAATGTGTTGGGGGGACTTCCTTCAACTGCTCAGGGAAGGCAGGTTAAAGCCTGCTAGAGCCTGACAAGGAGGGGAAAGTTGCTGTCTCCTGTTTCCCAGACATTATAGGGCACTTTACTGCCCCCAGCAGGTCTCTCAATAAATTAATCCCTGCCTACCTATCCAGACTCTAAGAGGGCTCTGTGACCCTATCTCACACACACACACCCCCCCCCACACACACAGAGTTGATCAGCTGCCAACGATCTGTCATCTATCAATTCCTTCAGGCTGGGAAACATTAGTTTCCGAAAAGCAAAGTCAAGTGTCTCCAAATTCTAAAACCCAACCTGTCTGTTCACAGCCCTTTAACCCTTAGTTTGCACACAATTATAACCCCCTAGGGTGCTCTGCTTTCCCAGGACCCAGAGGCTGAGACAAATGATAATAATTAATAATGGGTACCATTTACTGGAACCAGACCATTCCAAACACTTTACGTCATCTCATCGGGTCCTTACAACAACTCTACAGGCTGGGACTGCTGGTACCCCCGTGTCAAAGATGCAGTCCTAACTGCCCAGCTCTCCCTCACTGCCTCGCTGTCTTTTTGATGATGTTACATTTATGCTTAGGTTTAAGCATGTGCCTCCCCCACTAGCACCCCAAGGCAGGGTTTGCGTCTGTCCAGGTGTCCACTGTGGCTCTAGCATAGCCAAAAACAGGGCCTGGTCCAGCTAGGGGGACATAAACATTTGTCCCCGAGGGCTGCAACCTTGGAATGACCTCTTCATGCATCTCGGGGTGAAATGCACCCCACGGGGCACCCAGTTCCAATTCATTCCCCCTAAAACCATGGCCACGAGGGACTGAGGTGTCAGGAGGGGCCCCATCTCAAATAGTCCCTAGTGTCTCCTGCTCTCCCCTTTTATTTTGTCTTCTCAGCACTTACTATCACCTGGTGACATCTTATATCTCTAGAATGTCCGGTCCACGAGGGCTGGAAATTTTGTTCACTGCAGTATCCGCATTGTCTGGCTCAGAGTGAGCGCCCAATATACGGGAACAGAGGGTGTTATTATTATTATGATATTGGCAAGACAAATGGGCTCGCCCACGCATCCCCCAGGAGCCCTGCAACCCCCTCCCCGACCCTCCAAGGATCAAGCAGGCACTGTCGCCACCTAGCGACCAAAGGCAGCATGACCCCGATCGCCGGCTTCAGGCAGGATAAGCAGCTGGTTTATTCGAGCGCTTCCCCAGACATGGGCACTCACAGCCGCCTGGCTCCTCACTCTAGAGAGAGGCAGCGCCTGGCTCCAGGTCGCTCAGCGAGGCAGGGGCGGCGCGTCAGCAGTGGGTCTCCAAGCGAGATCCCCCCATTAGCAGCACCTGGGGCCCTTTAGAAATGCAGATTCTTGGGCCCCACCCCAGACTTGCTGATCAGAAATTTGGGGCCGGCCCGGCCATCTGTGCTTCAACGGCACTCCCCCAGGGGATTCCGGGGCACGCTCAAAGTTTGAGAACCAGCCCTGAGCAGCAGTTCTCGACCATAGTGGCTCTGTCCCCCTCTGCCACCACCATATTTGCAATGCCTGGGGACATCTGTGGTTGTCACACTGGGGGTGCTCCTGGCGTCGAGTGGGTGGGGCCAGGGATGCTGCTCAACCACCCACAGCGCCCAGGACAGCCCCACAGAGAATGACCCGGCCCCAATATCAATAGTGCCAAATGAGAGAGACCCAACATCAATTATAAGGAAAAAATCTGATTCCGATCCCTGCTCACTATGGACACCAGAATAAATCTCCGATGATCAGATGGTACAAACCACGGTGACCCCCAGCGTCCGTGAGTCACTTCCTCTCTCCCTCCCACTCAGTGTGTGTGTTTGAATGTGGGCAGCTTCCTGGGACCTCAGTGGTCAGATGGTTATGGAACAGAGTCTCCTGGGAATCAGTGGAGTCCCCTGACCCAGGGGGGCTCACCCAGGGTGGCTCAGCCCCCCAGGGGACACTGGGCGATGTCTGGGGACAGCTGTGGTCGTGACGACTGGGGGCGCTCCTGGCATCGAGTGGGTAGGGGCCAGGGATGCTGCTCAACCCCCCCGCAGTGACCAGGACTGCCCCCACAACCACGCATCATCCACCTTAAATGTCAGCAGGGCGGAGGCTGAGAAGTCCTGCCCTAGAGCCAAGGAGATACACTAATCATAGTGGGAGACCTTGGGCACGGGTCTTCGGGCTCCGAACCGCAGTTTCCCCACCTGTAAGCTGGGAACGACGACAGGACCTAGGCACCTAAGGTTGTTGCAAAGACCGGGACGAGCGTGGCCAAGGAAAGACCCAGTTCCCGGATCTGGGGGAATCTATGGGGCGGCAGACGCCTCCTCTTAAAACGGAGGCCCCTCCCGGACTTGGGGAGACCTACTTAGGGAAATGGGGGCCCTTCCGCAGGAGAAGGCTGTGTCCCTACGTCAGGGGCTGGGGGAGCCCCCTTGTCCTCCTGCCCCTCCCTGCTCTGTCCTCCAGGTCCCAACGCCTGGCCTGGTCTGCCCCATGAGTTGCGGAGAGTGACGCCCAACATCCCGCCCCCGCCCGGGAAGAGCGCTTTCTATTGGTCCTGGGGGAGGAAGCCGAGGTCCTATTGGCCGAGAGACCTGCCGTGGAGAGTGATGGACGGGCCAGGGGCGGGGCCTCCGGTGCCCTGCGCGCTTTCAGCGCCAGCAGCGGACTCGCCCGGGTTCGTCCGCAGCGGAGGAGAGGCGGAGGGCGGAATCCCCCTGCCCGCAATTCTGGGTGAGACCGCAGTGGTCTCCTCCTACCCCTCTCTTCTCCTTTGTCAGATGGGGAAACTGAGTCTCAGCCTTCTGTGTTTATTCAACATGTTATTTCCTCCCCCGTGGATTTTTTTCTGCATTAATTTTGACTTTTAACTATATGGCAATAAAATAGTATTTACCTCCACGACTATTTTGGGCGGCCTCTTGAATTGGGGGCCCAAGGTGAGTGCCTCATTCTCCTGACCCAACTCCCAGCTCTGCAAAGAAGGACCTAGGCAAGCGAGCCCAGGGGGTCTGCAGTGGCTGCTGGGGTCAAGTCCTTACTGCAGATCTGACCTCCGGGAGACGGGTGGGGTGGCCCTGGCTCCTCCTTTGGCCTGACGTTTAAAAATGGATTCATTAATTAGGCACAATCATTAATTTTTGTAACATCTGTATTGAGATATAATTCACATAGCATACAATTCACCCATTTACAGTGTACAGTGCAATGGTTTTTAGTACATTCATTGAGTTGTGCAACCATCACCACTATTTTAAAACATTCTCATCACCCTAAAAAGAAACCCCATACCCATCAACAGTCACTGCCCAACCCCCTCCCCAGCCCCTGACAACCATGAACCCACTCTCTGTCTGTGGATGTGCCTGTTCTGGACATTTCACGTGAATGGAATCACACACCACGTATCCTTGTGTGTCTGGTTCTCTCACTGAGCATCGTGTGTTCGAGGTCCAACGATGGTGTAGCGTGTGCCAGGGCTTCACTCCTTTTCATGGCTGAATAATATTCCACGATGTGGATGGACCACATTTGTTTATTCATTCACCCGTTGATGGACGTTTGACTTTTCCACTTCTTGGCGATTATGAATAATGCTGCTGTGAACACGTGTGCACGAGTTTTTATGTGGGTGTATGTTTTCATTTCTTCTGCCTGTATGCCTGGCAGCAGAATTGCTGGATCATCTGGTAACCTTCTGAGAACCACCAGACCGTTTTCCACAGTGGCTGCACCATTTTACACTCCCACTCACTGAGTGTGAGTGGTCTGGTTCTCCACACCCCTGCCAACACTTGTTATTATCAACCTTTTTGAATACGGCTGCCCTAGTGGGTGAGAGGTGCCATCTCACTGTGGCTTTTATTTGCATTTCTCTGATGGCTCATGATGGTGAGTAGACAATAATTACTGAATGCCTACTGTCTGCCAGGCCCTCTCCTGGGCCCTGGACACAGTGCTGGACAGCAGACTTGGTCCCTGCTCCGGCAGAGCTCATGAGCAGTGGAAGGAGACTGATAATAACCCAGTAAGATACAACAAGGCTGATATCTTTCCAATAGAGTAAGTGTTCCACGGAGAGTTGAACTCAGGTGTTGCCATCATAGTGACCAAGTGGCTGTGGTCACTGGAATGGTCAGGAAAGACATCTCCAGAGACATGATACTTCCCCTGAGCTGTGATCCATGAGATGTTTTCTGTGGGAAGAGCATTCCAGGAAGAGGGAACAGCCCGTGCAAAGGCCCTGTGGCAGGAGCTGGCTCGGCATGTTCAAGCCAGGAAGATCCCACGGGCTGAAGTTTGGTGAACACAGGGGCGTGTGGAGATGAAGCCATGAGAGCCGGAGAGCTCAGCCGCTTTGGAAAACCATTTGGCTGTTTTGACCAAAGCTAAACTCATGCATATTCTATGACCCAGCAAATGGATAGGTGTCTGTTAAGGGCTGGATTGTGTCCCCCAAAATTCATACATTGAAGCTGTAACTGCTAGGACCTCAGGATGTGACTGTTTTTGGAAATAGGGCCTCCAAAGAGGTAATTAAGGTAAAATGAGGTCGTGTGGCTGAGCCCTACTCCAATCTGACCGGTGTCCTTATAAGAAGAGGAGATGAAGACACAGATACGCACAGAGGGACGACCACGTGAGGACACAGGAAGAAGACAGCCATCTACTTGCCAAGGAGAGAGGCCTCAGAAGGAACCAGCCCTGCCAACACCCTGATCTCAAACTTCCAGCCTCCAGCACTGGGAGACAATAAATGTCTCCTGTTTAAGCCCTCAGTTTATGGTACTGTGTTATGGTGGCCTGAGCAAATTTATACAGGGCCCAATAAAATGAGTGTTCATATCCAGTAAAGACTGGTATGAATGTTCATAGCAACTTTGTTCATAATAACCACAAACTGGAAACAACCCAAGAGTCCACCTGCAAGCGAATAGGTCAAGAAGCTGTGGTATGTTTATACAATGGAATACTATGCACCAATGAAAAAGGTGAATGACTGCTCCACCCAACCCCCGGCTGCATCTCTTGGACGCAATGTGGAGTGGAAGTAGCCAGCACAAAGGGAACACACCACAGGAGTCTGTTTAGAGAAAGTACAAAGTCAGGGAAAAGGATAGTGATGGAAGTCAAATAGTGGTGACCTCCGGGAGGGGAGGGACTTGGATAGGGCAGGAAGGAGCCTCTGGGGCAGGAGGTTAGAAGGAGGCGACGGTACTCAGGCTTGTGTATATATGTATGCAATTGTTTTTAAAGACTATTTTTTTTGAGCAGTTGTAGGTTCACCCAGCAAAATTGAGCAGAAGGTACAGGAAGTTCCCATTTACCTCCTGCCCCAAAGCACACACAGCCTCCCCCATTATCAACATCTCCCACCAGAGTGGGACATTTGTTGCAAGGATGACCCTACATGGACACGTCATTGTCACCCAGATTCGACAGTTGACATCGGGGTTCACTCTTGGTGTTGTGGGTTTGGACAAATGCGAAATGTTATGTATCCACATCGTAGTATGCTACAGAGTATTTTCACTGCCCTAAAAACCTCTGTGCCCATTGCTTCTCCCCCCAACCCTTGGGGACCACAGATCTTTTTACCATCTCCACAGTTTAGCCCGCACGTGTGTACTTCGGTTAAGTTGTGCAGTTAAGACTCGTGCACGTTACGGTCTGTAAGTTACGTCTTCATCTTTTAAACATTATTCTGGTGTATCTGTGAGGGTGGTTCCAGATGAGATGAGCATCTGAGCTGGTGGTCTCCGTAAAGCAGATGGCCCTCCCCAAAGTGGGTGGGCATCATCCTATCCATTGTGCACATGAATAGAAAAAAAGGTGAAGGAAGGGAGAATTTGTCCCTTCTACCTGACTGCTCGAGCCGGGCCATCCATCGTCTCCTGTCCTCGGGCGGGGTCTTACACCCTCTGCCCTCCTGGATCTCCAGTTTGCAGACGGCAGATCGTGGGACTTCTCAGGCTCCATAATCGTGTGAGCCAATTGCTCGTAATAAATCTCTTTCTTGGGGCCGGCCGGGTGGCGTAGTGGCTGAGTTTGCGCGCTCCGCTTCAGCAGCCCAGGTTTGCGGGTTCAAATCCTGGGCACGGACCGATGCACCACTCAGCAAGCCATGCCGTGGCAGTGTCCCACATACAAAATAGAGGAAGATTGTCAACAGATGTTAGCTCAGGGCCAATCTTCCTCAGCAAAAAAAAGAAAAAAAACTTTCTATCTATCTATATTTATACCCTTATATAGCCTGTAGGTTCTGTTTCTCTGAAGAACTCTGACTAATACAAGCTCCCAGGGGGTCTTCCTAGCCCCCCCTCCTTTGTTTCGAAAGCTGACTGATTCCTGGGGTGGGGCGGGTGGGGCACTGTGTGCTGGGTCTGGCTGTGTAGCGGAAGGAGGGGCTGGGTTCCGGGGAGGGGGTTCCTCAGGAAAGTCCCCATGTCTCCTGGCTCACTCATCTGGTCTCCCCTCCCCGCCCCCACCCAATCAGCTGGGTGAGTGGTGCTATTTTAAGATGCCCCCCCCCACTTCCTTCCTTGCTGTGTCAGAAGCCCACTTCCTGACTGGGTCTCACTCTCCCCCCTTGGGTGGGGCAAAGACAGGCTTGCCTGTTGGGGTGTATTCTCCACCAACCCTAGGGTCTCAGACCCCGAACTTGGGCCCCCCTGCCCCTTCCTCAAACCGGGACTGGCCACATTACGTGTAGATCCCCATTCAAGATGAAAATACAGGGTGCCTTATTCAAAAATTGTTAGGAATTTCAAGACGGTGGCCATGGAGCAGTAAGTCATGCGTGGGGCCTTTCTGAGCTGAGGCCCTGGGAGCCGGAGCAGGTCTCAGCCCATGGAGCTCATGCTGCCCCAACCCTGGGCCCCCCCACCTCATGGCTTCATACAAGTTTGTTTATGTATTTTATTGTTACTCCCAGTTCAGCGGCATGAAGCACATTCACAGTGTCATGCAACCATCCCCACCATCCGTCTCCAGAACCTTCTCATCTCCCCAAACTGAGACTCTGTCCCCATGAAACACTGACTCCCATCCCTTCCTCCAGCCCCTGGCCCCACCGTCTACTTTCTGTCTCTGTGGATGTGACTCCTCTAGGGGCCTCCTGTGAGGGGATCACACAGTATCTGTCCTTCTGTGTCTGGCTCATGTCACTGAGCATCATGTCCTCCAGGTCCATCCACGTTGGAGCAGGTGTCAGGATTTCCTTGCTTTTCAAGGCTGAGTAATATTCCAGTGCGTGGATGGACCACATTGTGTTGATCTGTTCATTTGTCGATGGACACACCTTTCGGCTATTATGAATCATGCTGCTGTGAACACTTACATATAAGTACCTGTTTGAGCCCCTGCTTTCAATTCTTTTGGATCTATACAGAGATACAGAGAAGCATAAGCATTAATTTTTAATAGCCAGCCTTCTTTTAGCCATCTAGTTTTATTTCAGCTTCTGGCTGATCATAACAGTGAAACATATCCTTTGCCAAGCAAAACCAACAAAACTCAGAAGACACATCAAAGCACGAAGAGGAAAAAATCGCCTATAATCTCATCCCCTGTGTCACCTCCTCTTCCTGTTCTGGCATGTTTTCTCAGAGAGGGGACGAATGATTGCTTTGTTTCCTGGATGCAGCTAAGTGGACCTTCCCGTTAGAATTCTCTGCTACCAGGAATCTTCCCCGCAGGTCCCTGTCTGTGAGTGCGAAATGCCCCACATGTGTTGCTGTGGCCGGAACCAACCTACGTGTCCATCAAGAGGGGATTGAATATACACGTGGTGGGCCAGCCCTGGGGGTTGCATGAGAGGACCGTAAGGCAGGCTGAGGTGGAAGAAGTGACCATCTGTGCAGTGTTGCTGAAAGCTACTATATTTGTCAAAAAAAAAAAAAAAAGCAACAATTAAAAAGTGGGGATGATCTTTTTACACCTGCTTATGGGTGCACACGGATGCAAGGATTTCCCAGCACTGAATCAGGAGCAGCTGGGAAGACTGGCTGCCTTGGGATGGGGTCGCCTGTTTCCTGGAAAGAGGATTGGGAGACAGACATTTCATGCACAGCCTTTTACACGCTTTGAATTTTGAACCATGCAAATATATCTTCCGTGAAAACATAAACAAAAGTAAAACTATTAACAAAACAAAACCAACAGGCTTCTAGAGGTCTCCATACCCCAGGGCTGCATTTTTTTTTCACGAAGGGTTGACCATAATCTTTTTATCCATTCTCCTTTTGCTGTACTTTTTGTGTGTGTGTGCATGTGTGAGAAAGATTAGACCTGAGCTAACATCCGTCGCCAGTCTTCCACTTTTTGCTGAGGAAGACTGGCCCTGGGCTAACATCTGTGCCCATCTTCCTCTATTTTACATGGGACGCCTCCACATCGTAGGTCTGCGCCTGGGATCAGAACCTGCGAACTCTGGGCCGCAGCAGCGGAGCGCGAGAACTTAACCGCTACACCTCTGGACCAGCTCCTCCTTTTGCTGAACTTTGAGGACTTTTTTTGTTGTCACTGTTATAAATCATGCAGGGATCAGCCTCCATGGACAGAACTTGCTGTCTTCATTTCATGTTATTTACTTAGATCCTTAGAAGGAGAATTCTTCCCTCCTTATCCCCCTCCCTCCTTCCCTTCCTTCCACCAAAATTTCTTGAGCACTTGCTGAATGCTAGGCCCTGAGCTGCGCACTGGGGACACACGGGGGACAAAGCAGACACAGATTGCTTTCCTGGTGGAGCTCACCCTCTGGACCGGTGCTGTCTAGATCTTTCCAGGTGATGGACATGTTCTCCATTTGTGTTGTCCAGTATGGGAGCCATCAGCCATGCGTGGCTTTTGAGCACTTGAAATAGGGCCACTGCAACTGAAGACGTGGAATTTAAATGTTATTGACTTTTGGGGCCGGCCCGGTGGTGCAAGCACTTAAGTGCGTGCACTCCGCTTCGGCGGCCCGGGGTTCGCAGGTTCGGATCCTGGGCGCGCACCGATGCACCGCTTGTCAGGCCATGCTGTGGCAGCATCCCATATAAAGTAGAGGAAGATGGGCACGGATGTTAGCCCAGGGCCAGTCTTCCTCAGCAAAAAGAGGAGGATTGGCAGATGTTAGCTCAGGGCCGATCTTCCTCACAAAAAAAAAAATGTTATTGACTTTTAATCAATTCATTTTAATTTAAATAGCCACGTGCAGCTAATGGCTTCCATACTGGACAGCGAGGGGCTGGAATTCATGGCGCCAGGGTGGGAGCGTTTTTAAGACCGTGGATTCCTGTGGCCAAGTGATTTTCTGGACAGGCTGAGCATCTCGGGTCAGGAGAGGAGAAACACAGTGTCCAGATGGCCTGCGGTCTTCAGGGAGCCTCCCTCCACCCTACAAAGGCCAGGCCATGGATTGGGGAATCACCCTCACTCCGTGTGTTATGCATCCACAGATGAATCAGGCAGCACAGGGGCAGGCAGGAATATGGTGGACCAGAGCCTGAGTCCCTGCCCTGAGGAGCTCGTGGAATATAGGGAAGACAGATGATAAACCGTGAAACCACACAATAAATTGACGGCAGGTGGTAAGTTCTATGATGGAAAGAAAGGGGGTGATGGGACAGGGGTGTGTGTGGTAGAGACTTTGGCTGGGAGTAGTCAGGGAGGGCTCTCTGAGGAGGTGACGTCTGAGTGGATGCCTGAAGATGAGGAGGTGCCGGCCATGTGTCTCTGGGGCAGGGTACTCCAGGGAGGAGGCACAGCTCGTGCAAAGGCCCTGAGGTAGGAACAAACTCAGCAAGGCTGGTGTGGTTGGGGCAGAGAGAGCAAGGGGAAAAGGGGTGAGAGGTCACCCAGGGACTTTGGGAGGTGAGGAGAAAGGAGTGGCTGACCTTCTGAGACACTGGGAGGTTTACAGCTGTGACTTTATCTTTCGCAATGCGACATTTGGCTAGGAATTGAGCCTCACCTCCACCTCCTAGGCCCACTTCCCCTTCACCATGTCTGCAATGTTCCCCTCGGGGCACATAGGTCAGGTGGAGCTGGCCTTTCTGGTGCCTTTCCACCCCAGGGGGAGAGGGGCTGGAGAACAAGACGGGGCTGGAGGAAGGAGGCTGCAGACAGGCCTCTTCCTGCTCCCAAAGAAGTCACAAGGAAATTGGCAGCAGCCTGGCCTGGCTGTGACCTTTGGACTCCAGGAGAACTTGAGCTGACCCTGGGAGCCTTGAGGGGAGCAGCGGAGGCAGGGGGACTCTGGGGCACCCCTCGGCAGCCCCCTGGCACACAGCTGGAGCAGGTGATGCCTGAGCCCCGGGCAGGGGACCAGAGGAAACCGGCTGGAAACCACCCCTGGGCAGTCTCCACTCCTGAGCCTGAGTCCTGTTCTGGCAGCTGACCCAAGGAATGGGGCCTGGGGGGAGGGCCGGCCAAGGAGCCCAGAGCGCAGGCTTGTTTCTGTAAATGAAGCTAAAATTAGAGTCCCTGGGGAGGACAGGGGGCTGGGGCTGCCTGCAGGGGGTGGGAGGATTTTGAGCTGGAAAAGGCATGCAAACAGGAGGAACAACAAGCCTGGAAGGGCAAGGCTGGCCATCTAATTTACAATCCTGCCTCCAGGCTGGGCACTACTGGACTCTGCAGTCTTCTTGGCTGTGTCCCTGTCACCTCCTCAGAAAGGCCTGCCCTGACCACCCTCTCGAAGAGGTGCCCGGGTCCCTGCAGGGTGAGCTGAGCCTGCAGGACTAGGGTGAGGAGGGCGAGGTGCTTTCCTCAGGCACATTTAAAGGATGCCGAAAATCTCAGCTACCGAGACTCATAATACGTAATGCAATATTTAAAAAGCCGAAACGAGTGCGAAAGAATCGACGCTGAACAGAATATCAAGATTTTAAATAAAGGCAAGATCCGACCCTGCACTTCCTTGCACAATCTTGCCTCTTGTCAGGGTCCCGGTTCCAATAAGACTTTTTTTTAATATGTATTAAAATACTTCTTATCTTGATCACTGAATTTCTTGGTGCTTCTGTAAATTTGGTTTCCGGGGCAAGTGCCTCACTCGCCTCACCCTAATCCCGGTCCTGGAATGAGCGAAAGAATAAATGAATGATCGTGAGTCTCCGCTCCTGAAAACCGAGGCTGGAATCCCGAACTCGGGCCCCGCCCACCACGCCAGGATACGCCCACCCACACTAGCCCCGCCCCACACCCAACCTGGCCACGCCCCACCAGCTGGCCAGCCACGCCCCCAAGCCCGGCCCTGCCAACCACAGCTTGGCCCCGCTCCCACGCTCGGCCACGCCCCCAAGCCCGGCCCCTACGCGCGCCTGCGCGTCACTTCCGGGGCGGCGGCGGGAGGGAGGCTCACTTCCGCCCGCGGGGGAGCGGCGGCGGCGGCGGCGCCGGAGGCCGGGATCGGGTGCAGGGGGACGGACGGACGCACGGGCGGGCGGCCGGGAGCCATGGAGCGCGGCCCCGGGGCCGAGGGGCGCGGGCCGCGGCGGTGAGTGCTGGGCAGGGGCGGGCGCGGCGGCGCGGGCCGGCCTCGGTGCCACCCCCGGCGGTTTGAGGAGCCGGGCCGGGCCTCGAGGCCGGGGCAGCCGGGTCGGACGCCCCCGGGACCCCGCACTCCCGGTCGGAGGGCCCCGGGCCCGGGGCTGGGAGCGCGGGCCAGCGTCTCCGACTCCGGCAGAGGCCTGTCCCCGTCCATGCAGCCCTCCGACGTGGGGTGGGCGCCCACTCTCCCGGGGACGCGCCCCCGGCCCGCGAGTGCGCCGTCCGACCGCAGACTCCATCCCCGCCCGACACCCGGGCCCGCCGCAGCCGCCCGAGCCGAGCCCTGCTTCCTAAACGTCTCCCAGACACCTCTGCCCCTTCGCAGGCGCCCTCCGGCCGGCTGGGACACCGGGGCAGCCTTCCCGGCCTCCGCTGCAGCCCGATCTCCAGGCTGCAGCCAGGGAACATCCCACAGCCCCTAACCCATGGTGTCCATCCGCGGCCTGAGACTCCCCGTGTCCCCCAGGATGAAGTCCAAACTCAACGGGCGCGGCCTGACCCGGCCCTGGCTCCCTCTGGGATCCCTCTGCTCACTTCTTCCTCCCAGTGTCCGCTTTAGCTGGGGACCCGCAGTTCGTGGACCGCGCTGTCACCTCTGGGGTTTTGCCCATGCTCTCCCCTCTGCCGTGTTCCCTGTCCCCCGGCCACTGTCCCTGCACCTCTCAGACTGCACCGTCTTCCACGCGGCTTCCCACCCTGACTGCCTGGGTGAGGTGCCGTCACAGTCTGTATTTAGGTCGTCTTAGAGCATTGCAGTTGCCTGGTTCCTTGTTCACTTTTGTAACACCGCCAGCCCGCACGGGGCCTGGCAGCAGAGTGCCCAGTGTGTGCTTGTGGACGGAACCGCCGGGGCTCGGGGTGCCAGCGGTGTGTCCCCAGTGAGCGAGGCATCTGGGCACTGCCTGGCCCAAGGCCCGGCTCTAGGGGCTCACTCAGTGACACCCATTAATGACAGCGGGAGGTCCCAGGTGTGTGTGGCCTGAGAAGAGACTGTCCCCTTTCCCTGTCAAACCTGGGGGGCTGTAGCTTCCGTTGTTCTTCTTTGCCCCTTGTCTTTTGCCCATATGTTCAGCCAGTGTTTGTTGAGCAAGAACAGATAGGGTCCCGCCCTCATGGAGTTTCTCTTTGGTTGGGGGGAAGGTGTGATTAAACACGTAAATACAAGCTGTGGTGAGCGCTGCGGAGATGGACCTGGAACCATGAGAGTGTGTATAGGGGAACCTGACCCAATCCGGAAGGCCTCTCCAAGGATGCTGGAAGGGAGATCTGAAGGGTGGACAGGACACGGGGCAAGGACCACCTAGTGAGATGGGAGGTGCCCGGCAGGGGAACTGCATGGGCTTCGGCTCTGAGGCAGGAGGGCGCAGTGTGGTGGTTCGTCTGGGGAGAGCGAGGGGGCGTGGGGTACAGGATGAGTGAGGCTGGAGAGGTTGGCCCTGGGTGGGGCAGCTGTGGCGAGGGATTTGATCTCTATCCTGAAAATAGTGGGCCACCAGAAGGGAGGTGGGCGATCAGATTTGTGTTGTGACAAGATCCTTCGGCTGCTGGGGGGAGAACGTCCTGGAGTGGGGTGATGGTGGCCAAGCAGGGACCAGCAAGGAAGGAGACTGCCACAGCGGTCTAGGTGAAAGGTGACAGGTGGGGCCCAGGTGTTGGTGGGAGGGAGAGGTAGAGCCAGCAGGCCCGCGTGATGGGCGGGTCTGAGGGTGGAGGAAGGAGTCAAGGATGACTTCCCGGTTTCTGGCTTGGTCAGTGGCGCCCGTCCACCTTGGTGTGCTCCTCATCCTCCGGGTTCCTGGGGGCCTCCTACCTGCCCGCTGGCTCTCAGCCAGGCCTTCCTCTTAAAACCAACTTTCATGTGCTGCCCGAACTCCAGACCCCCCACCCCCCCTAGCGCCATGGAGTGTCACCTCTTGGGGCCAGGACTGCTTTGAGAATCTGTTGGAGCGACTTCAGTTTGGTTGGCATTTGGGGACAGATAATTCTTTCTTCGGCGTCCTCCCAGGCGTCCTCGGTGTTGTGGGAGGTTGAGCAGCATCCCTGGCCTCCACCCTCTCGATGCACGTAGCTCCCTTCCCCAGTCGTCACAACCAGCAGTGTCCCCAGACATCGGCAAGTGTCCAGGGGGCAAACCCGCTTGCGTCTCAGAACCAGTATGATGGACTCTCCCCTCTGCACAGAAAGTGCACACCCAGCCCGGGAGCTGGGGGACTCCTGGGAGCTGGCCATGTCCCCACTTGGGCTTGGCCGCTCTCTCCCACTACCCTCTGTGTGGCCCGAATCTGGTGCCTGCGGGATGTGGCTCTCTCCAGCCCTCGGTCTCACATCACAGGTCCGGAGGGAGCAGGAGTGTTTCTGGGCCTCGGACTGCTCTGAATCCACGTGTCCCTGGCCCAGTGGCTTTCAAACACTGTGGCCCCAAAACTGAGCAAGGTGCCCTGCTACTCAGGCGGAGGAGTGTGTGTGTGTGTCTGTGTCTGTGTCTGTCTGTGGGGAGAATGCACTAAGCGCACAGGTTCTTCTCAAACCTTTGAATTTCCTTTTAGATTCTCCGTTGGCAGTTCTGTAGGTGATTGTAGTTGCTTTAGCAAGTTAGCTGCAGTCTATTTAACACAACATTTCATGATGTTCTGAAAAAAGAACGTTTGAGTTCCACTCTGCACTGTGCCCCCCTGCGCCCATCACTAAGCCCCTCATCTCGTTTACTCCCCCGTGAGGTGGGTGGTGTCTGCACCGGGAGATGAGGCACCCGAGCCCTGCAGGGTAAGCCACTCGCCCAAGGGCACAGACCCCCATGCTGGCAGAGCTGGAGAAGGAGCCGTGGCTCCCGGGACCCCCTGGGCCTGGCCCCAAGCACAGGGGCGCGCCATTGTCCACACTCAGTAGGCCTTCCGAGCCCTGAGATGTATCCTGCTTTTGTTACCCGAGCCTTTGTTTGTTGTATTTCCTCTGTCTGGCTCCTCTGTCTCCGGACATCGCAGTCCTGCCCACCCGCGGGGCCGGCCCCTGTGAGCGCCCTCTTGGGTCCCTCCCGTCAGGCAGCAGCCTGTCCTTGCCTCCGCTGTTCCGTGTTACCTGCGGGTGGCAGACGAATCCTTGAAGGATAGCACGGAGATGGGCCAGCCGTGTGGACAGAGGCATCGGGGGTGACAGAGTTTTCCTGGGCCGGGAGCAGGGGCTGTCGGGAGAGACCTGGGTGGGCTGGGGGTCTGATTGCCCCGCACAGCCTGCAGGCCGAGGCTGGGCTGACAAATGGGCTTAAATGGCAAGAGGTGGTGACTGCAGGCTGAGGCAGGGTGGCGGCAGGGGAGCCTGGTCAGCCTTGGGTCCCATTAAGGTCCCCCTGGGGGTGTGTGGTCCCCACGGAGGGTGGGCTGGGCCCCCAGGTCCATGGGGCGGCGGGGGGAGCAGTCTGGGCAGGAGAGGGTGGACTGGGCCGTTGGGAAGGCCACAAGGCTCGGGATGGACAAGGTGGGGCCCCCGCCTCCCGGTGGTGCCCCGAGGGACCCCGTATCTGCTGTTCCCCACAGGGTTTTCCTTTGCACGACGTGGAGACGCGAGGCTGCGAGGCTCCCGAGGGCTCGGCTTGGACCACGATGGGGCTGGGCTGCCGCCTCCTAAGGGGGCTCTCGTCTGGGGCGCTGGCCGGGGGTGGCCCTGCCCCCCGCCCACGTCTCGGAGCACCCCCACCCCTCCCCCGCCGGGTGCGGCCCGCCCCGGGGCCTGGCGCCCGCCATGAACGGGCTGTCCGTGACCGAGCTCTGCTGTCTCTTCTGCTGCCCGCCGTGCCCTGGCCGCATCGCCGCCAAGCTCGCCTTCCTGCCGCCCGAGCCCACCTACTCGCTGGTGCCCGAGCCCGAGCCGGGGCCCGGCGGGGCGGGGGCGGCCCCCTCGGGGACCCTGCGGGCGTCCGCGGGCACCCCGGGGCGCTGGAAGCTCCACCTGATGGAGCGCGCTGACTTCCAGTACAGCCAGCGCGAGCTGGACACCGTCGAGGTCTTCCTGACCAAGAGCAGCCGGGGCAACCGCGTCTCCTGCATGTACGTGCGCTGCGTGCCCGGCGCCAGGTGAGCCTCGCGGACGCCAGCCAGAGCGGGGAGGGGCTGAGTGGGGGACGGGGGACCCGGGAGGCTCCCCACCCGGGATGCGCTCTGTCCTCAGGGCTCCCGTGTGGCCGGTGGTGGCCCCTGGAGGGGGTGGTGCAGGTGCCCTGCGGATTCTTCTCGTTCACGGCTGCCGTGGAACTGCCCAGGGCCCTTGATGCCGGGCGCCTTTCCACCTGCAGCCCCGTCGTGCAGATGAGCACCCCAGGGCTCAGGGAGGTGGCTCCCAGTGGCCGCGTCATGCCGCCTGCTCGCCCGGGAGCGGCCTGCCTCAGGGTCTCGGTGTTCCCCTGCCCAGGGACAGTCTCTGGGCACTTGGGGCCTGGCATCTGAGGCCTGGCCGGGGCTCAGGCCGAGTCTGATTCTCTGAATGGGGCACCCTTGGGGCCTGGAGGCAGACAGCTCTTCCCTGAGCCCATGCTGGGGCCTTCCAGATGCCTCTGCCTTCGGACCAGGCAGGGTTCTGACTCCAGATCTGAGTCCAAAGGGCGAGCTGTACCTTTCTGCCGGGCGGGGCTGGAGGAAGAGACACCGGCGGCCAGCGGCCAGGGTCCAGCCACGTCGCCTGCTCTTGGTGTGACCTGGGGCAGGTCCCGTTGCGCTGGCGGCCTCCAGGGCCGCCACGGTGCACGAGGCGAGTGCTGTGGCCGTCTTCTGTAGGGGCAGGAAGGGCCGCATCGCTGTGTACAGGGATTGGCTTTATTTGCTTGTGGAGGCGGGGGCGAGGCCCGCTGTCAAGAGTAGAGGGGACAGCCCTGCCTATGAAGAAGCCGCCATCTCATCCTGGAAGGTTCTGGGAAGCAGGCATATACCCCTGCCATCCTCAGGGGCTGTCAGAGTCCCTCCAAAAGGAATGATTCCAGAAGAAAGGCAGCCGCTGCCCAGAGCGGACACGTGGTGGTCACTGCAGCTTGCCCAGCTCACGCTGTGGGTCCACCCTGTGCTGAGAATGTGACCCATGGTCCCAGTAGCCCCCTTTCACAGGGAGGAAGCCTGAGGCTCCATTGGCCGTCCCCTGCCCAAGATTACACAGCCGGGAGGAGCTGGGCCACTGCGCACAGGCGGCCGGTCCCCCTTGTCAGTACTCCTGCCCCGTCCTGGGGGGTGTGAACCGCCCCTCCTGCCTTGCCCCCTGACCTGTGCCCCGCCCCCCAGGTACACGGTCCTCTTCTCGCACGGCAACGCGGTGGACCTGGGCCAGATGAGCAGCTTCTACATTGGCCTGGGCACGCGCATCAACTGCAACGTCTTTTCCTATGACTACTCGGGCTACGGCGCCAGCTCGGGCCGGCCCTCCGAGAAGAACCTCTATGCCGACATCGACGCCGCCTGGCAGGCCCTGCGCACCAGGTGAGCTTCCTGCTGGGGGAGGGTCACCTGGGGTGACCAGACCCTGGGAAACCGGGTGGATTGGAAAGCGCCCACCCAGGGACTCCCTGGGGCAGGAGGAAGTGCGGGCCGAGTCCTGGTGGGTGGCCCTGAAGGAGAGGGAGGCGGTCAGCAGCCACACTGGGCCAGAGGGTGAGGCCTGACCCGTGTCCCCTCTGTGTGGTGACGGGCACGCTTGGTGTGCAGGGGGGTGGGGCAGGCAGCCCTCAAACCTCCCTGGGCATGGGCCCATCCTCCCTCCTGGGAGCCCCTGGCCTGGGCAGAGGCGGGGACAGGGGCTGGGGCTGTCCCCAGGGGAGTGGAGGCTCTGCCTGGAGGGAGGGTGGGCAGAGGACGCGGGCCCAGGAGATGGTGTGTGAGGGCCGTGGGAAAGGACTCTGGGAGTCCTGAGGCCAAGGGAGCACTTGGGATGCAGGGTGGGGCCGGGCTGCTGCATCAGCGTTCTGGGGGCTGGCCTGGGAGGCACGTGTGGCTGTGGAGCTTGGCCTCATCCTGGGGGCGGAGGGTGGGTGTGGGGTTCCTCTGGGCGGGGAGGGTTCTGGAGGGTTCTGGAGGGCAGCTTGGTGCATAGCATGGCCCTGGTGATCAGTGGAGGTCAGCGAGCAGAGGCTGGGTCCTCCTGGGTGTGGGCCCCCAGCACACACCTGCGAGCTTGACTCAGACAGGGCCACCACGCCTCTCTCTCTGCACCCCACCGTGGTGGCGATCCAGATCCTGGGAGGCCCCCTCCCTCAGTGCTCACTGAAGCACATTCGCTCCATCTGAGCAAGCGTTTGCCAACCGTGGCCCTGTGCCCAGCACTGCTCTAGAAGGAGGCCCACCTGGTGCTGCCCGCTGCCTGCTGGGGGCTGCCCATCTCAGCCCTGCCTGGCAGACCGGCTCCACCCACTCCTGCAGGGACCAAAGTCAGCCTGCCCTGGGGAGGCGGGGCCCAGGTTGCCCGGGTGACGCACCAGGCAGGCCTGCTGTGGGTCCCGGGAGTGGGTGCCCTGGCACCGCCCTGGCTCCGGGGACCCGTCCTGGTGCAAGTATGTGCCCGCCCTTGGCTGTCTCAGCCCTTCC
>CM053548.1:12832805-12849092 GCA_028646465.1 Rhinoceros unicornis
GAGCAGGACCGTTACGGAGAGGTCAGGGGTCACACCCCTGAATGCCCGACGCCAGGCAGGTGGCAGACACGGGCGCGTGCTGCCTGGCGTGACCCCGAGGAGCTGGTTCACCTCCTCCTCACCCCCTACATCTCCTCTCGCTCCTCCTCTGTCCCCAGGTCCCCGCAGGCCCCTCCAGAGGTAAGCCCCGTGGCCAGGCTGGCAGAACTGGCTGCAAATACAGGTGACAACGAAGAGAATTCACGGCCCGAATCCTGGGAGCTGGAGCTCGCTTCTCCCACTGACCCTGTAGCCTGCGTCCTCTTCCCTCAGTGACGGACATGTAGGTGCCTTCTAGTTCCCCGTCACAAACAGCACAACAATATGCGCACTTCCTTCCTTCCGGATATTTCCTGGGCACCTTTTTAGGAGTGGAATTGCAGGTCCCAGGGTACAGCATTACAGTTTTGATCAGCAACATACAAAGTAAGGAGAATGTAAACTCGTGCGGTGCCCCCGGCCGGAGGGAGCCGCTGCTCTCTTAACTCGGTCATTATTATTCAATGACTCCCACCTTCCCTCTTCACGTTTTAAAATTTTCATCCTGGGATAACTTGGGGTTTACAGAAAAGTTGCAAAGACAGTACAGAGTCCTGACTGCCCTTCACCCAGTGGCCCTTGTGTGAACATCTTGTCAAAACCCAGAAATGAACTTGTGTCCCTTCCTATAAGCCACACTCTGCTTGTCTCCCATCACGTTTTTCCAGTAGTGCCCTTTTCTGTTCCAGATCCCACCCAGGGTCCCCCCCTGGCCTTCAGTCATCCTGTCTCCTTAGTCTCTTCAAATCTCCAACACTTCTCAGTCTTGTTTTTTGTGACCTTGACGGTTTGGGGGACGGTCAGGTATTTTGTAAAACATCCCTGAATCGGGCTTGTTTGTTTTCTTTTCTTTTCTTTATTTATTTTTTCCCCCAAAGCCCCAGTAGATAGTTGTACGTCATAGCTGCACATCCTTCTAGTTGCTGTATGTGGGACGCGGCCTCAGCATGGCCGGAGAAGCGGTGTGTCAGTGCGAGCCCGGGATCCGAACCCAGGCCGCCAGCAGCGGAGCGCATGCACCCAACCGCTAAGCCATGGGGCCGGCCCTGGCTTGTCTGTTTTCTTGTGATCAGACCAGGGTTGTGGGTTTGGGGAAGAACACGCCGAGGTGAGGTGCCCTTCTTTTTTTTTTATGTTTGTGCTTTATTTATTTATTTGTGAGGAAGATCAGCGCTGTACTAACATCTACCTATCCTCCTCTTTTTTTGCTGAGGAAGACTGGCCCTGGACTAACATCCGTGCCCATCTTCCTCCACTTTGTACGGGACGCCACCATAGCATGGCCTGACAAGCGGTGCGTCGGTGCGTGCCCGGGATCTGAACTGGCGAACCCCGGGCCGCCGCAACGGAGTGCGCACACTTAACCGCTTGCGCCACCGGGTCAGCCCCAGCGAGGTGCCCTTCTGGTCATGCCCCATCAGGGGTCCCCAACATGCACACGACATCACCCCCAGGTTGACTGGCCCCCTGGCTCAGGTGGGGCCCTCTGGCTTCCCCACCGCAGGCTGCCGGCCCCCCCTTTCCCTGCTCTGCTCTTGGGAAGACAGTCCCTGAGTCCAGCCCATGCCAAAGGGGACACTTTCAGAAAATGACTTTTCATACAGAAAAGTGTAAAAAAGAAAGAATGCATGGCCCATATTGCACTCCTTAGATAACCTGTTGACATTTAAAGAAAATAAAAGTAATAAATACACATAGGTTGAAAAAAAAGTTGAGGGCCGGCCCCGTGGTGCAAGCAGTTGAGTGCATGCCCTTCACTGCCGTGGCCCGGGGTTCGCCGGTTCGGATCCCGGGCACGCACCGATGCACCACTTGGCAAGCCATGCTGTGGCGGCGTCCCATATAAAGTGGAGGAAGATGGGCACGGATGTTAGCCCAGGGCCAGTCTTCCTCAGCAAAAAAAGAGGAGGACTGGCAGATGATAGCCCAGGGCTGATCTCCTCACAAAAAAAAAAAAGTTGAATTGTATAGAAAGTACAGTAACAAAAAGTAAAGGCTTCACTGTCTTTAAAGAAGATCTGGCCATTCTAGCACGTCTAAACACATAGCCACCTCCAGACACAAGTAGACACTGGGGCCTGGATTCTGACCTGACCCACGTGGGCACCTTCCCTGTGTGTGCACAGCCCGGGGCATCCACGCTATGGAGGCACCCCACTTTATGTAGCCTCCTCCAGTGCACCTGGGGAGACTGACCGTGCGCTCCCGCCCCTCTGAGCCCCCTCCCCCTCCACACCTGGCTGTCTGCCGCGCCACCCCCAGCTCTGCTCTTCGGGCACTGTGGCCCAGCAAGAGCCCCTCCGAACCCCTGGTGCTGTCAGGGAAGGAGAGAGATGGAACCCTATTTCCCAAGTCTGGACAAAGGAGGCACTGACTGCCCTGTGGGTCCTGGCCCCGACTAAGCTCAGGCCGCCTCCGTGGGTATTTTCCCCAAAACCCTGGCTGCCTGTTGGCTCTGTGCACTGGCAGGCTGCTTCTCGGCCCTCTCCCAGCCTTGATCTCTTCATCTCTGAAATGGGAACGACTCCTGAAGGTTCGTAGTGAGGACAGAGTGACAAAGCACGAAGCCAAGCTGACCACGGGGTCAGAGAGGACCGAGGGGATCATCCTCGGGCTCCGAGACTTATGTATATGCTGGGGGTCAGGATGTGAACGTGTCCCACAGATGAAGGCCACGGGTCCTGAGACCCTGATGACTGCTGGGAGGGGGCGCACACTTGAGGCTCCGACAGCAGTCCTGTCCCAGGCCAGCAGCCTGCCGGCCACAATCAGGACAGTGGCCCAGATCCCTGCTTTGCCACCGCTCCCTGCTCCTGCCTGTGGGAAGAAGGCCCCTTCCTCAGCCATCGCCAGTGTCCCTGGGGCTGCCTTTTGCTGCCCACTACCACACCAGCTGGGGGTTCCTCCACTTCAGGCCCCGCTATGTCCCCAGGTCAGGGCCATGCCCGCCCACCTGTGCCGTTATGGGACTCCCAGCTGCTCTGCTTAGACTGTGAGCCCCTCTGGGGCAGGCCATTGTGGGGGGGCCACTCTTGACCCAATAAACATCAGTAGAAGCAACTAAGGGTCTTGATCCGGTCTCATCTTGCTGGTCGTGAGCACCTGACGTGAGCTTGATGGGAGAAGCCGCAAGGCGCTTCCTTCCTTGTCTGGACTTGGAGAGGCTGGGCCATGGGCACTGGGCAGCACCAGTGGGTGTGGGGGCTGGGGGTCCGAGGCCCCCAGGGCTGCTGAGATGGGGGGCTGGGAGCCTGCCCAGGCTGTCCACTTCCTTGATCTTCACAGGCACAGGCCGGCAGGAATGCTGGCGGCAAGCACCCACAAAGTGCCCCTCTGGATAGTGGTTGCCCAGAGGGGGCCCTCAGAGCCCACAGCCTGGGCCAGTGGGCCTATTTGTCAAAGGGAACCTGTCCTAGACCACACTTCATCTCTGCAGCCTGCAGTCAATCCTCCGTGCCCCCTTCCTTCTCGCCTGTTCAGCCACGGGCATACAGAGCATCGCTGGGGCCCCGGAGGGGGCTGGCACAAGCTGGCACCACCAAGGACGGTGGGGCCTAGGGGACGGGGGGACCTAGGGGACAATGCTTGGAGCAGAGCAGCCGAGCCGGGTCAGGTCAGTTAGCCGGGTGGCAGGTGAGGAGAGTGAGTATAGAGTCCCGGGTTGGGGCTGGAGACAGGGTCACGGCCGCTGCCCACAGCCAGTCCAGGGCGGGTCACCCAGCAAACATAAGTGACTGGAACTCGTAAAGGCCCAAGCAGCCCCGCCCCCTGGAGGCCGCTCTAGTCACTGCACAGCCCCCACGGCCGGTTTAGGAAGGGGCGGGGGCGTGGTCGCAACGGAGGGGGCCTCCTCGTCGCCCCACTTCCGCGCGCCCGCCGCCTTGGGCCTGTGGGCTTGGCGGACCCTGGCTATCTGTGGCCCCGACGTTCTCGCCGGTATTAAACAACTTGGCTTGAACGTACTCGGGCGCTTGGAGAGGCCCCACTTTCTCCGTCCGAGCCCTAAGGATCCCTGCCCGGCGCCGGAGAGGAATGTCCCCGACCCTCCTGTCCCGGCAGGGCCTGGATGCTCTGCCTCGCCGACGCGCCCCGAGTCCAGCCCTTTGCGAACCCACCCAGCACGGCACCTCTTCCCGACTCCGCTACCCCGGCCCTCCCCACCCCTACCGAGGCGCGCAGGAGTGGCTGCTGAATGGGGCTCAAAAAGAGGAACGAGCGCAGGCTCGCTCGACCCTGCGGGGCAGGGCGCCCCACCCTTCCCGTGCCAGCCTCGGGGCGACCGGTGTCTAGGCTGGGGAGGCCGCGCGGGGCTCCGAAAGCGGCCAGGAGGCCTCCCAGAGAAGGGGGCAAGGGGACGCGGGGGCGCGCGGTCAAGCAGAGCCCCAGACAGAGGAAGAGGAGAGGGGGAAGGGTCACGCACGTGGCCGGGGGGCGGGGCTGGCTGCTTCCGCACCCCCACCCGGCCACGTGGGGAGCGGAGCCCTTCCCCATCGCGAACGGGGGCGCGCCCGGGGACGGGGTGGAAGCGGCCGGGGAAGGCGCGGGTTCTCGCCGGCCGCGCGCCCCGGCGTGGGGTGGGCGCGCCCGTGAGGAGGCGGGGCGCGCGCCGAGACGGGAGGGGTGCACCAGGAGGGGGCGGAGCCGCTCCAGGGAGAGAGGGAGGGGCGTGCCGGGATGGGGCGGAGCGCGCTCTGGAGGGTGGGCCGTACCGGGGACGGGGCGGAGCTTCCTGGCTTGGGGAGGGGGCGCTCCGGGAAGGCGACAGGCGGCCGCGCCGCAGAAAGAGGGGCGCGCGAGGAGGAAGAAGGCTTCCCGGCCTGGCGCCCCGCGTGGGGAAGGCGCGCTCGGGGCGGGTGGCGGGTGGCGGGGTCGCACTCCGAGGCCGGAGTGGGCGCGCCGGGGGGGGGGGGGCGGCTCCTCCGGCCCGGGCCCCGCCCCTGGCGGCAGCGCGCGGCTCACAGGGCAGTGGAAGGCGCGCCGGGCGGGGGGCGTGGCCGCGCGCCCCGAGGGGGCGTCCTCCGGGCGGGGCGGGCCGCGGCCGCCCCCGCGGGCTCCGGTGCGTCAGGGCGCGTCAGGCGGGGCGGGGCGGCTGAGCGCGGGCGGCGGCGGCGGCGGCGCGCGCCGGCCTCCTCCTCCTCCGCCTCCCGCACTCGAGCAGTCGCCGCCGGCCGGACGGGCGCCGCTCCCGCCGCCTCTGCTCCGCCCGCTCGGCCCGCGCCGCGCGCCCTTGCCCGGCATGTCGGCGGCCGTGGCGTGCGTGGATTACTTCGCCGCCGACGTGCTCATGGCCATCTCCTCGGGTGCCGTGGTGCACCGCGGGCGGCCGGGCCCCGAGGGCGCGGGCCCCACCGCCGGCCTGGATGTGCGCGCGCCGCGCCGCGAGGCCGCCCCGCCCGGGCCCCCGGGGCCGCCGCCGCCGACCCCCGGCGCCCCCAGCCCGGGCCCAGGCGCCGCCGCCGCGCCCCACCTGCTGGCCGCCAGCATCCTGGCCGACCTGCGCGGCGGGCCCGGCGCCGCCCCGGGGGGCGCCTCGCCCGCCTCCTCCTCCTCGGCCGCCTCGTCCCCGTCCTCCGGCCGCGCCCCCGGCGCCGCGCCCGCCGCCGCCAAGAGCCACCGCTGTCCCTTCCTGGGCTGCGCCAAGGCGTACTACAAGTCCTCGCACCTCAAGTCGCACCTGCGCACGCACACAGGTGAGCCCGGCCAGCGTGGGGGCGGCCTCCTGCGCCCCCTCCCCCGCCGGGACCCCGAAACTGCGTGGCGCGTGGGGGGCGGGGAGGGGGGCGCGCCCGGCCCGCCGCCGCGCCGGCCGGGAGGGCGGGGCCTCGGTGGGTGGGGCGCGCGCAGGGGGCGTGGCGGCCACGCGGTCGGGCGGCGCGCGGATGGCGGGCGCAGCGGCAAGGGCTCGCGGGGCGCGCGGCGCGGCGGGTCCGCGGGCGGGATCGGGGGGTCCCGGGCGGTCCCCCTCCCCTGCCTCGTTTCTCTTTTCTGTTGCTTTCGGATTTGGGTGGTCGGCACCGTGGTCGGAGCATCCGACTGTTAGATTTGCGTTTCTTCCTTTCGCTGCCTCAGTTTCTTATTTATGGAGAGGAAGAAGGAGTCGCATCGCCGCCTCCGGGGTGGCCGTGAGGATTCACCACGGAGGGCGGCGGAGCGCCTGGCGCGGGGCCAGGGTGAGGGTGCTCGGCACGTTTTGTTTCCTTCTTTCCTGTGTTTTAATAAGGCGGAGGGCGGGGCTGGGCGTGCGGCTTGGGGCCTGAGTCTGAGGAGGAGGGGACCACTGATGGAGTTAGATCCTCACTATGCTTCCCCGGGTGTTGGTTTCCTCCACCTGCTGCGGGAGCTGCTGGGGAAGGTGCGTAGAGTCAGTTGGGGAGAGTTTGGTGCCACTGTCACCTCTCACAGCCTAGCGTGCCGTGGGGGGGCGGCTAGGGGAGCCCGGAGGCAGGGAGCACTGGTCAGCTTTTCCTTCTGTCGCCCTCTATGTGTTTTCCTGTGAGTTTTCTTCTTCTCCTGGGTTCCCATCGTCAACTCTTGAGAATGCTCTCTAAACTGGGAGTTTGGGCTGGGGGCAAGGGAAGGTGGGCAGCCTGGGTTTGAACGTTGGAGGTCTTCCGACCTGGGAAGGGCAGGGGAGCAGGTGGGCGCCTGGGGGCAGGCTGTGAGGGTGCACGTGGATTTGGTGTCCTGGCTCTGGTACTTTCTAGTACACGGTCTACTTGTTCCAGTCCTAGTGTTCTCGTCTATGTAAGGGGGACACAAACCCTGCTTCTGAGAGTCACCCTGGGGGTCTCGGACAACAGAGTGCTTCACCATGGGTCAGTGGAGTGTTCCTTTCACGGGAGCATATGGAGAGGGCGCAGGAAAGCAGAGTTGGGCCTAATGGCGGGGCAGAGACATGGGGCGGGTGGCCCCTGGCTGATGGCAGGGCCTCGAATGCCAGGCAGATGCTGGCACCCTCCCCCTGGGCAGTCATCCTTCTTCTCGCTCATTCTCGGGACCTGGAGGCTCTGCCCACTGGTGCACACAGCCAGGACAGGACTTCGGGGGGGGTCTACGTTTCCTTCCAGGAGCCACCATTCTCCCTTTAGTGGTCGCTGGGTATTATCTCCTTTTCAAGGTAGTGGGGTCCAAGTGTCTCTGCAGGAGCGACATCGGGGGGTTTGTGAAGACGGAGAGGCACTTTTACATGGAGGTCAGAGGGCAGGTGCCTCTCTGGGAGGCGGGCTGGGGTCCAGGGGAGCGTGCCCTTCTGAACAGCGCAGGGCTGACGTGGGACCCTGTCTTTGTCACTCCTCACTGTACCCCTCCACCTGTTCCACTTCCAGCCCGAGGTACTTGCTCGGGCGTGGCCTCCGTGAGCTTTTCCGACCCCCCGGTGCAGTGGTTTGGTTTGGTGTTTCCAGACCCTGTCCGACTTCCCCGGTCCAGTGAAGGGGGTGGTCAGGCTTCTTCCCACCATGGTTCCCAAGAGACGCTTCCCCAGGGTGTTCTGGGGTCCTTCAGAGCTTCCACAGGCCCCCAGGCAGTGGGGGCCGCCCCCCTGAGCCTGTGGGGGAGAAAGAATTTCTCGCTAGAACCAGAATGTCAGTGTTGCCATCTCTGTTTTTTTAATGAGAAACTGGGGCCCATGAGGCTGAGTTGGGGTGCCCAGTGGTGGGTGCGGATGGTGGGGAGGGCACGGTGCCACTTCTGGTGGATCCCCCACCCCAGTGGGAACTGTGGCTCTGGATGTCCTGTCCCGAAGCCCCCTTTATAATGACGACGTGGGGACCGGGGTGTGCAGCTCCTGGACCACCTGGGTGCTCCCGAAAGTGGAAGTCCCCGACCCAGGCACCCTCGGTTTCCTTCCCCGAGGGTTTTGGACATCTGTGTGCTTAATGCTGCTTGTCTGGTGTATCTGCGACCCCAGAACTCCCAAGCCTTGCTAGGGTCTGTGTAAAGGCCTTTTGGTTTTTCTGGTCCCCATGGGAGGGGGCAGCTGCTATTGTGTCTGTTTTAGGAGTGGGAAGCCATGCTTGTGCCTGGTGTTCTAAGCCTCGCTCGGTGTTCCCCATTGCTGAGTACGGGCCTGGGGACAGATCTGATGAGGAGCAGTAATTAGACTCAGCTGTCCCTTGAGCTGTCACCCGAGGGCCCTCATCAGAGTCCTGCTCCGCCCAACCCTGCTCAAGGACTGTTCTCTTCTGTAAAGGAAACACCAGTCCTGGCCTAGCCCCGTTTTACAGATGAGCAAACCGAGACCCAGAGCAGGAGCCACACAGGAGTCAGGTGTGGTACCCACATGGTCCCTGCTCCATTTGGTGCAGGGGCGTGGGGCGGCGGGGAGGGACCATGGGGTCTTTTCACAGGGCCCCCCAGCCCCAAGAGCGAGCAGGGAGGGCTGTCCTGTCGTCCCCTGTGTGTGGCCTGCAGCCCCTGGCGCTCTCCTGCGTGGGGCGTGGAAGGACTTTGGAAGCTGTGGGAGATGTTGACACGGTTGCCGTGGATACGGAGAAGGAGAGAGCAGGGAGATGGGGCGGGGGCGGGAGGAGAGGCTGGCTGTCTACTCCTTGCTCTCCCAACCTCCCTCATCTCCGGACTGCTCCCCCGCCCCAGAGCCCCCAGTGCTGAGCACGCGGTCAGCCGTGTGCCTTCTGGGGGACTCGGGCTCCCTCCCCCCGAGAAAGAGCTCAGATCTGGAAGTGAAGCTTCTAGGTCAGGGTCTGCCCTTCTGGGCATTGTGGACGCTGGGGCCAAGTCATTCTCTGGGGCGGCCGTCTGGGGCACTGTGGGGTGTTAAGCAGCATCCCCACTCACTTGATGCCAGGAACATTCTCTAGTTGTGACAATGACAAATGTCCCCAGGCATCGCCTAGTGTCCTCTGAGGGTTGCGGGATCACCCCCAGTTGAAGACTTTTGTTTTACTTTAAATTCTTGTCTATTTAAGTGTCAGGAGTATTAGCTGAGCATCCACCAGGTGCAAGGCGCTGTGGGGACCACCCAGTTCCTGTTCCCTGCGACCGTGGAACCTTGGGGGGCCGTGACAGCAGCGGTGATGGAGGAAAGGCTTTCTGGAGGGAGAGGCCTCTCAGCGGATAGCGTGGAGTGGGTGGGGAGGGGAGGGCTGTGTCCCTGGAGAGGGGGCTGCACTCTGGTTGCACGGGCTGTGGGGCGTGGGTACTGAGGACGAAGCGGTGGTGTGAAGTGGGGAGGGGGCAAAGCAGGTGAAGGGTTCTACTTAATCCCAAGGGCAGGGTGGGGGTGGGCAGGGAGGCAGGCCCGGCTTTGCAGAGGAAAATCCTGCCGAGGAAAATCCGTTTATGGAGAAAGGATTAGGACCGGGGAGAGGGGTTGAGGAGGGCGGCCTTGCGTGGGAGGGAGAGAGGCGGACCTTCGGTGAATTGGGTGGAAGAGAGAAGCCTGAGGACGTAGGGTGCAGGGGGAGGCCTGGGTGAGCCCCAGGTTTCTGACTGAGCAGACTGAGGGGTTGGGGGAATGGTGGTCATATTCTTTGCTGAAGAGGGCCCCAGGAGGAGAGGCAGATGGGGAAACTGAGGCCTGCAGGGGAAGTAGCCACCCCCCCACCCCCCAGGGCTATATGAGTGATTGGCAGACCCCAGCCCCACCCCCAGGCAGAGCTGTGATCTCCCTTAGGGTCAGGTGGGGCTCAGGAGATGGTGGCTTATCTGGGGGGAGGGTGCCGGGTGGGGTAGTGCCAGGCCTGAGAGGGTGGAGGTAGCCTGTGAGCCTCCAGCGGATACCCAGAGCGACTGCCTCCCCACCTAGCCCCCCCGACTCCAGCAGGCAGGGTGCAGAGAGCAGCTGGAACTGGCTGCAGGTGCCCGTGCCCTGGCTGGGGGGGTGGGGGACGGCCCCCAACATTGCAGGGGGCGATAACCACCCCCCACCCAGGCTCCTGATAAAGGTGGCCCAGATGGCCCGGGAGTTGGTAAATGATACCAGCCCTGGGAGCCGGCCTCCCGGGGAGGAAGGGAGGGAGGGAGCGCTGGGTGGGCCGCCCTGGCCCAGTGCTGTTGCCAGAACAGCAGTCTCCAGAACACACGTGCTTGGGGGGCCCGTGGGAGCTGTGCCCCCTCCACCCCCAGGCACCAAGAGCCCTTTTGCCAAAGATACCAACGTGGGTGGGGAAGTGAGCCAGGGTCTTTGGGGAGGGAGGAGTGACAAGGGGTTGCAGGTGGCAGGGCTTTTAAATAAAAGGGGGTAGTGACAGCTCCTACTTGGGTGAGGGAACACGATGAGATGACGAACCAACACATTAGCTGCTGCAGGAGCTGAAAATCTGAGCTTGGCGCTCTAGGCCCGTGGGCTCTTTCCACAGATGTATTAAGCACCCACGGCATGCCAGGCCTGTGTCCTGGGCTTTACAGTTTGGTGGGGGGGCAGATATCACACCCAGGAGATGCTGACCACAAGGATAGAAAAGCCGAGAGAGGGGACGGTGGCGGGTAAGGAGAGATCACTCCGAGGGGTGATGCTGAGCAGAGAAGGGACAGAAGTGACAGGAGAGAGGGTCCAGGCAGTGGGAAAGGGTGTGTGAGGAGCCGAGGGAGGGTGGGAAGGTCAGAGGGCGCGGGGCCACGGTAAAGCTTGGGGCTTTGACTTAGTGAGGGGGCAGCCCTGGGCGGCCCAGGCACGAGCTGATGGGCTACTGTATCAGTCCAGGCGTAACCTGGGGGCCAGAGCCAGGAGAGCTGGAGAGATTCTGAAGGGAGCGCCAACTGGATTTGCTGCCAGGTACCATGTGAGGAGGTGAGGGATTGAGATGGCCAGGGAGACACCTGCCTAAGCTTTTGGTGGCAACAGCAGAATCATTGAAAGGGGAATCCTACAGGAGTCGTGGGGCCAGGGAGGGTGGTAAGCCTGGGGTTGGGGGGCAGCCAGGGCCCAGGAGACACTTGAGACCATGAAGCATATGATCCTCCCACAGGCTGGTCTTTGTAAAGCCATTAGAAGGGCCAGCCTCAGGGGGACCCACTGCTCTCCAGGCCTCACCATCGATTTTCCATCTTTTCTGCTATATTTCCAAAACTGTGCTTTGGGAAGCCCCCTGCTGCTCCCCCCATCTCACTGCAGCCCCAGCCTTCCCTTTCTTTCCGGGGTTGCCCCCTTGTGCCCCTCCCCCCGGGCAATCCACCTAGTAGGTGGCCATTTGTGCAAGGGCCAGCTGCGGGCCACACTTCTCTCTCCACCCCTAGGGATGACCTCAGGAGGTCACGGTGCAGTTTAGCTGTCAGCCCCACGGCCCTTGGCCCCTGGCCCGGCCCAGGGAGGTGGGGCGCTTCCCCTGAAGGCCGAGAGGCTCACCCGGGCCTGGCACACGGTACCACCTCCAGGCTCGCCTCCACTCCATTTTTCTGAGTCTGCAAGGCAGCACGGCAGCCTGCTGTCCCGAACTCACCCGGGCCCAGCCCAAGTCAGAGGGTCAAGTCCACCGCGGCCCCGCCCACCGCGTCCTCCTCCAGCGCCCGGCCCAGCCAGGTAACGTGGAGCAGCCGGGTGGCCGCGCCGGCTCTGAGCCCCCGACTGTTACCCCGTTCCTGGCCAGTGGACTCAGGGTGGCAGAGCCTGGCATTCTGCAGGCATTCGCCCAGCGTTGTGGGGGCGGGAAGCCTCGCAGCGCGGTACCAGCCACCCACGTGTGCACGTGCGCTCCCCGGCAACGGCGCGTGGGGCGGGGCCGGCAGGCGGCCAGACCCGCCAGGCGACCCCCGCCCGGCCCCCCGGCCCCCGGCGGGAGCGGGACCACGTGAGCGGGGCCTGCTGGGGCTGCGGATGTCCCCGCGGCAGCTGTGTTCCCGGCGGCTGCCTGCGTCCTGCCCCGGCGGGCGCTGGCATCACTCTTGCAAGCTCGTTGCAAAATGGAACTGCGGGGCGGACTGGAGGGGCAGGGGCCAGCCCCACCGCCCTAAATGGGGAAGTGAGCCGACTGCGGGGCGCCACAGCAGCGGGGTGGCCCCCCCTTCCCTTCTGCTTCTCCCCGTCTGCGCCCTCCAAGATGGCGACAAGACCACATGCCCCTCGGAGGGGCGTCGCTCCCCCAGGCCCCGGGTCTGGTGTAAAGCCGGCAGCCCCGCCCCCGTAACCGGACTCCCCTCCCCCAGACTGCGGCCCTGGGGAGCTGTCAGATCTGAGTGGTCGCAGTCGGAGTGGGGTCCCATCCAGGGCTGTTTTGAGCCCCCTAATCCTTGCTGGGACTCCTCCCCGAGCTTTTGCTGACCCTGCCTTCTGGATTGTTCTGGGGGATGCATGGGGTGTGGAGGGGGCAGCCCCAGGGATTTGGGGTCACCTGTGGTCTTGGGGACAGCTGCTCTCCTCTAGTTGTGGCCTGTGACCGGCCCCCCCGCCCCCCGAGGGAGGTGGCACCAGCCCACCTGGGTTAACAGCCTCCTGGGACCTGCCCTCCCCCAGCTGTGAGCATGATTGACAGGTATCTCACAAGAAAGCTTGGAGGGTCCTGCTAGGCTCTGATCCCCCTCTTCTGTCGTGCTGGGGGTGGCCGGGTGTGGCCAGGAGGAAGGGATGGGGGAGGGGAGGTTTTAGTCCAGCCCTTTCCTGGGCATCGGGTGATGGCAGAAACCCCTCCAAAGTCCACTGGTGCCCACCCCCCGTCCCCGTCCCCAGGGCAAGCCGTGAGCTTTCAGAGCACAGAGGTCACTCACTGGGTCCCCCTGGGAATCCAGGCCCTGCTCCCTCCAGGGCTGCGAGTCTCCACTTTGGTCCCTCTCGCTGGTTCCTGGTCACCTCTGCATCACCTCCCCGCCGGTCCGGCGTTGGGGGCGCTTCTCCGATCCATGGCCGAGGACCCCTTTCTGTCTCCCCCTACTCCCCACTGGTGGGCGTGTTCCCTGAGTCACTGCAGCCCCCGGTGCCCGGTGAGGGCCCCCCAGCCTGTAACCCATGGGGTGACCACCCTGACCCCGCTGTGGCCCCCCGACCCGGTCCGGCCGGCTCCCTTCCTACGCGGGGCTCCATCAGTGCCACGAGGGGTGTCGCCCAGGCGTCCCGGCCCGCGTGTCTACATTCTATGCACACCTCCTTCGAAACTCCTGGACATCGGACGAGACAACGCCCGAGGGTTCCAGGGCCCATGTACCCTGCGCGCGGCCCTTTTCCCTGGTGCGTGGTGGGGGTCCAGGTTGGGCCGAGAGTAAGGGTGAGGCCCTTGGTGCCCCGGGTCGGCCGGGGAGACGCTGACAACACACGCTGGGGCGCTCGGCCAGGTTAGATGGGGGGGGTGGGGCGGCACCGATGTGGTGCATAGACCCAGACGGGCTGGGGGGTGGGGCCAGGCGGGCTGGGATGGCGGCGGCCGGTGGGGGCAGGATGGGCGAGGCCGGCCTGGCGGTGGGAGGGGTCTGCGGAGGAAGTCGCAGGGTGGCGGCCCGCCCCTCCCCTGCGCCGTCCGT
Source organism: Rhinoceros unicornis (assembly GCA_028646465.1). NCBI lineage: Eukaryota > Metazoa > Chordata > Mammalia > Perissodactyla > Rhinocerotidae > Rhinoceros > Rhinoceros unicornis. The sequence continues at coordinate 12,846,291 of CM053548.1, forward strand.
GCCGCGGGGTGGGGCGAGTCCAGCGGCTCTGGCCTCCGGGCCCCGCCCCTTCCCGGCGGCAGCGCGCTCCTCGCCCCGCGGTCACCCGCCGCGGCGGCGGTCCCTGCCCTTCCCCAGCCTCCGAGCGCGCCGTGACCGGCCTGTGGGGCTGCAGGTGGCTGAGGGAGCTCTCCACATGTTTCTCTGCCTATTAGAGGGCCACGAGGGTCAGCAAAGCAGTCGGGCACGGGAAGCTGCCCAGACCGCGCCCCCCACTGTGCGCCCCGGGTGGTCATTCCCGAAAGGACGGGGTTAACTGGGGTCACCAAACCCTGGGAGGCTCCGGAATGCCCCACAGGAGCGGTACGAAGGAGCTCTGCGGGGGTGGGGACAGCACGGCCCGTTAACATAACAAGAAGCCCCTCCAAAAAACCCAGCGTGCGCTCCGAGCGTGCACGTGTGTGTGACAAATACACTAGGAGACCCTGGTCACCGAGGTGGGGCCATGGGGGGGTTGCTGGTAGAACTCAGCGTCTGTAGGTTCTGCTAACCAACGGAAATGCTGCTAGTCGTGTGATTACTACAAGATCCTAGGTAATACGGGACGAGAATAATCATTAGGGGTTCGTGAAATGAGGGGGGGGGTCGTTTTCTTTGCGCATTTACACGTTTTAAATTCACACCCGGAATTCAGCCTCTAGGGCGAGGTGGGGCGCGAGACAAATGACTTTTGGGATCTGATGGGATGTTCCCCTCTTGCTGTCTCCCCCGACCCCCTCCCCACTGACCGCTGTCCGTCTGTCCTCTGCCTTCTCCATCCAGGTGAGCGCCCCTTTGCCTGCGACTGGCCGGGCTGCGACAAGAAGTTCGCGCGCTCCGACGAGCTGGCCCGCCACCACCGGACGCACACGGGCGAGAAGCGCTTCCCCTGCCCGCTCTGCTCCAAGCGCTTCACCCGCAGCGACCACCTGACCAAACACGCGCGCCGCCACCCCGGCTTCCGCCCGGAACTGCTCCGGCGCCCGGGCGCCCGCAGCTCCTCGCCCAGCGACTCTCTGCCCTGCAGCCTGGCGGGCAGCCCCGCGCCCAGCCCCGCGCCCAGCCCGGCCCCCGCCGGCCTGTAGGGCCCCGGTCCAGCCCGCCCTGAGCGCGCCCCCCGCTGGGCCAGGGCATGGAACACCAGCAACACGCCTGCTGTCTAGGGCCCGGGGCGGGGCTGGGAGCCGTGGCCAGCCCGGCCCCTTCCAGCGTTCCCCCGAGGGCCCCGAAGATGCCCCTGTCTCCCTCCAGAAACCCAGGAGGGGGCCTGAGACTGGACCGGGGTCAGCCGGGCCTCGGAGGGGTGGCTGGATCCCGAATCTGTAAATAGCCATGATCGATAACTCTCTTCCCATCTGTTAAACAGAGACCCCAGGCGGGTGGCTGGTGGGCTCTCCCCCTTCCCCACCTCCCTGCTTTGGGGGGATGGGTATGGGTCTTGGGAGGGGGACACAAAAGGCGCCCCTTAACCAGCGCTCAGACTCGGCCCCCAGGCCCCTCCCTCCAGGTTGGGATGAAGCGTGCAAATAGCCATAGATGAACCAGGGGTTGTCGAGGCCCCTGCCTGTCCCCACCCCCAACCCCGCGGGGGCCCCTCACCCCACCGAAAGCCATTGGAGACGTTCAGGGAAACGGGGTGCGGCCCGGCCGCCCCCTCTCGGGTACTCAATCTCAGGTGTCCACAGGTTCTGCCCCACTGCCCGCGGGAGGGGCCGCCCAACTCCCCAGCGGAAGGGGGGGGCGTGGGGGGGGTGGTCGGGTTTCCATAGGGGTCCACGTTTTGCTTCTGAGACTTGGGGGAGGGCGAGAAAGCAGGGTTCTTCCAAAGAGCGTTTGACTCACTTTGGGAAGCGGCGGCTGTCGCGGGATGGGAGCGGTATACCGGCTTATTTATTTTCTGCTGTCTCTGCTGGCCTGGGGGCCGCGCCGCCCCCCTGGGTGGGTGTGTGAGTGTGAGAGTGAGAAAGACTTGGGGGAGCTGGCCCCCTGCTCCTGCCGGGGTAGGGTCCCTGCCTTTCGCCTTCCACAGCATCATGTGACAATCAGTTCCTCCGGTTGGGGACCACGACAGCCATTGGGAGAAATGCGCCCCCTCTCTGCCCTGCATGTGGGTGACCGAAGCCCCTGGACCAGCGGTTGAGGTCCGGCCCGCCGGGAGGCGAGGCAGAAGGGCTGACCCCCGGACCCCCTGGGAGAGCTCGTTTTTTTTGGACCGGGTAGAATATTTTTTCAGGCGCTATTCTCTTTCTTGATCCGGACCCCCGTGGGTGGTCCGTTGTCCTCAGGGGGTGTGGGGGGGGCAGGGTCTCCGTGAGTTGATTTGGGTGGGGAGGGTTCGACGCCACGTTCTCTCCTCGTGTCTTCCCACTGTGGCTTCGGTTGGACTTCATTTTGGACTGAGGACCCCTGCCCTGGAAGGGGAAGGGACCCAGGCTCCCTGTCTTGAGACCCTGAAAGGGCCTGCCCTCCATCGTTGGCTGCAGAAAGTTGGTGGCTCCTTCACGTGTTCCCAGATTCTTTCTGTCTCCCCATTGGGGACTGGGGGGCTTGGATGGTGGTGGTGTGGACCTGGACCTGGCCTGGCAGGATCCAGGGATGTCCGGGGTCCTAGGGAGGGGGGCACGGGGTGACGGGATCCCTTTGGTAGCTGGGCTGGGGAGGGTCTTCCGGCTCTGCTTCGGGGAGCGTCCTGCGGGGCTGGTCCACCTGAACCGCACATCCCCTCCAGCAGCGTTGGTCAGATGCCTTAGTCCGGGGGGGGGGGGGGGGGGCCGGGGGGGGGGC
>CM053548.1:12849192-12919927 GCA_028646465.1 Rhinoceros unicornis
GGTGCCTCTCCAGCGTCCAGGGGCCTGGAGAGCCCCGCGCCCCGCCTCCCCCAAGGGGCCAGTGGTCACTGGCACCTGGTTTCAGCCATTTAGCTGTGGCCTCTCGAGGGTGTGTGTGTGTGGGGAGGGGGCCCCAAGGGACTTGTGCTTTCGGGTGGCGCCCCTCCCCCTGCCCTGCCTGGCCTCATCCTTGTATTTAATTAATTAAAACAAGCCCTTTTTTAAACCTGATTCCAGTGCCCGCGTGGTTTTTTCCATCGCCGGCCCCCAGCTGGTGCGTCCTCTGAGCCCTTCTGCCCCACTTGCCAATGTGGACCCCAGGGCACCAGCCTCCTCCTGGGGAAACTTAGGCAGTGGGCTAGTGAATCTGGGGACCTCGTGGGGGTCTTGGCAAGGCCCCACTGGTCGGGACACAATAATACCCACGCCCCCAGCCCTAAGGCAGGAGGGGGGGCCGCCCGCAGCGGCGCGCGCTGCCGCCCAGTGTCACCCACGCCTCGCGCAGCTGCGCCCCCCGCCCGCCTTCCCGCCCCGTCACCCGGCAACCAGGCGCGGTGACACCGCACCCGGGGGCGTCCGCCGCCCGCCTCCTTCCGGCGCGGGGGTGGGGCGGGGGCAGGAGGTGCCTGCGCCCCTCGGGGCCTCTCGCGGGCGCGACGGGGTTCCTCCTTGGAGGGTCCCCTGGACCCTCGGCCGTTCCCCACCCCGCCGTCCGTGTCCCGCCAGGCTCCTGTGCCCAGTGGTCCGGCCGGTCATGTATAGGACGCCTACTGTATGCCAGCTCCCGATTGGGAGGAGGCTGGTGCGGGGGAGGCAAGGGGCCCCTTGGAGCATTGAGAAGCTGGTGAGAGTTTTGAACCCCTTCCTAGGAAAAATGCACCCCGGATTCCAGCCTTCTCCAGAGCCCCGAAGGCCGGTGGGGCTGCGGTGGGGGGAGGGCAGACCCTCCCCTCCCGCCCCAGGGAAGGCGGAGGCCTCGCCATCTGGTGGCCGCCCCTGGTGTTGCACCGCCCGCGCCGGCTCCCGCCGACCCATCCCCAGGGTCCTGCGCTTGCGGCCACCAAGGTAGCCCCCAACCTGGGAAGGCGGCCCTCGCCTCTGCTCCTGGACGGCCTCCCTGTTGCATCCACCTCGCTCCTGCTTCGCCTCTTCTACTGGATTCTGCCCCGCAAGCCCGCAGATATCGCTGCCTGGACCCCTGTCCACTACAGCTCTGGCCGGCTTCTCTGCCCCTTTGCCGCAGAGTTTCTGGAACTCGGGGTCCACGCGCACAGCCCCTCTCCTGTCTCTTGGAAACACTCCCGCAGCTGGAAGATGACCCCTCCTGCCTGCTGGATGCAACACATGCGGCCTGGGGACCCCTGACCCTCCCAGATTCATCCCCCTCTCCCCAGGCTCAGGTCCCCATATCTCCGTGCTGCTGGCACACTCACCTCCTGTGTGCCTGGGATACCCCGAGTCCATCACCAGCTGGACCTTGCCGTCAACTCCAGATCCGGGATGTTCCCACTCCTGCCCCGACCCCTCCCTGCCCTCACCTCCTCCCTCTCTCCCCCTCGCTCATTCTGCTCCAGCCTCCTCAATGTTCCTCTAACACCGCAAGCCTGGCCTGCCCCAGGGCCTTTGTATGGGTTGTGCCCTCCGCCTGGAATGCTTTTCCCCTATATGCCTGCTTGGCTCCCTCTGTACCTTCTTCAGAACTGCTCGGATCCCACCTTCCCCTATGACTACATGGACCACCCCTTCTCCCAGCCCTCTACCCTGTTCTGTTCCCCGACCCCCAGCACTTTCTGCCTTGCATCGTGCTGTCTCACTTACTTATTTGCTGTGGCTTCTCTGTCTCCCCCATCTAGAGTGCCACTCCACCAGGGTGGGGATCTTGGCTTTCTTCACCGATGTTTCTAGCACTGTGACACATATTTGGTAAATATTTGTCGAGTGAATAACCAAGGCCAGCGAGCATGGATGAAGCGCTTACGATGTGCAAACTCGGAGATGACCCCACTTCGTCTTACTAGCATCCTCAGGAGCCCACCCTCCTGCTTGGTGGAGAGGCACTGACAGACCCCTGAGTGAGGGGTTTCAGGCCCCAATGCTGACAGGGCCAGGAGGCTCGGGTAAGGAGAGAGGTTGGCTGGGAGAGGGGTCGGTGATCTGCACAGGTTCCCCCCCCACCACAGGGGGCTCCTTGGTACTTGCCAGCCGGTGGACCCAGGGTGGCCAACTGTTCACCGAGAGAGGTTGGGAATTGCAAACAAATCGGCATTTTAAAAACTAGGACTGAAACGAAGCTGGTACTCAGATACACACACGTGCATGTTCACAGCAGCACAATTCACAGTAGACAAAAGGCGCAAACAACCCAAATGGCCGTCATCTGATGAACGGTAAACGCAGTACGGTTCAGCTGAGCATCGAGGGCAGGGCCTGGTATACAGGAGGCGCTCAATACTGGGTGAACAAATAAGTGACCGAGAACAGGACGCCTCCTGTGGACCTGAGGAGTCGGCTGCTGACAAGAGTTCAGGTGGGAGAAATGAAGCACTTATTGAGAGCCAACTGTATACCAGGGCGGAGCTGAGTTTTAGAGCGTGAACCGGGTAATTGAGGCGCGTTCCTCGGTACAGGTACGACGCGCGCGCGGCACTCGCCTAGTCCAGCAGAGGGCGCTCTAGGGCGACATGCTAATAAAACGCAAATTAAATGTAAATGAGCCATAGCCGGGTCCTGAGGGGTTTTTTTTTTTTGGTCAGGCGCGCCGTGGACAGCCCAGGTGCCTCAGGGGCCTGGGGCCCAAGATGTCCGGGCTGCCGCCGGGGAGGGCTGGGCGGCGGCGCCGGTGCGGCTCGCGGAGGCCGCAAGCACGGAAGCCCGCGCCCTCCACTCCTCCTCTCGCGGCCGCCTGTCCCGGCCCACGGGCCCGCGACCCGCCTCGGTCCCGCGGGAGCAGGCGTTTCTGATCAGGCGCGCTGCGGGCAGCCTCTCCCGGGGTCCCTTGCGGCGGCGTCCCGGGGGCCTCCGGGGGCCTCGGAGCAAGATGGCGGCGGCGGGGTCCGTGAGGCGCGGGCGGCGGCGACCGCGGCGCCAGTGAGGGGCCCTGGGGCCCGGGCGGCTCCGGGCCGGGGCCCCGCCGCGGGACGGACCATGCTACGCTCCACCGGCTTCTTCCGGGCCATTGACTGCCCCTATTGGGCTGGGGCGCCCGGGGGACCCTGCCGGCGGCCCTACTGCCACTTCCGGCACCGCGGGGCCCGGGGCCCGGGCGCGCCCGGCGGCGGCGGCGGAGCGGCGTCCCTCGCAGCAGGTAATGCCTGGCCCCCCGCCCGGTTCTCGGCTCCCCGGCCCGGGCCTAGACTCCCCCACCGGGGCTCCCCAGCCCCCCGTTCCCGGCCCAGCGCCGCCCCACACGCTCGCGGGCGACGTCCCTGCAGCCGGGACGGGGACCACCCCCCCCCGGGGGCCCGGTGCGAGTCGCAGGGCCTCTGTGAGTCTCCGTTTCCGCGGGCGTAGAATGTAAACAACGGGAGGACATGTTCTCCTAGAGCTGTCGCGAGGGTGGAGCGTTGAACGCAGGCCGAGCGCGCTGACACTGGCGGGCAGGCCCGGGACTCCTGTCATTCGCGCCCCAGCTCTTGGGGGCACCATTCTCGCCGCTCCCCGACCCCTAGTACTGTCGCCGCCCGTGTTTATTTCCTCGCCGCTTCCCCCGGCCGCGCCTCTGGTCCTGGCCACGACTGTCTCCCATAGTGGAGTCAGGAGGGTCTTACTTAGGTGCCCCCACTGTGTGTCCAGCCGAGGGTCAGACGCGGTTGGAGGGGGGAGTACGACAAACCCACTTGACTGCGACGGGAGGGGGATAGGCTTCCCAGGAACGCCTTGCTTAGTGGACTGTACATCCATCATAGTGGTGACTGTCAGTGTCATGGTAGTTTCGTGAGAGCTCTGAGGCATCAGGCAGCGCTTCTTGTCTGGCGTTTGGGATTTGAGCTAACACGTGGAGAGTCGGGGAAGAAGGGGCATCACAAGGAAAGGCTTGGAGGGAGGCGTAAGTGTGGTGTCATTCCTCCCGAGGGAAATTCAGGCTCCCACTGGTGACTTCTGTCCTTCAGGGCTGGCTCTCCCTTTCTATCAGACCCAGATTTCCTCATTTGGGCTCAGTTTCAAACGTTCTCTCTTGCTTTGCCAGTAAAACAGCGATTCTTATCTGAGAACCTTCTTACTTCACAAGAGGAGTGGTCTCGCTAGGATTAAAGAACAGGCTTGTTTTCCCATTTTGCTAGAAAAAAAAATTAAGGTAGAATTTTCTCACATTTCCCCCAGAAATTTGCTTAGACCACTGGCACCTGCAGCCGACTGTTTGCAGCGGGCCAGGCGCGAGCATTCATTGTCCGGCTCCACACCTGTGCCAGGCACGGGGGGTTCAGAGCCGCGTAAGGTGTGAGCCTGGCTCTCGGGAACTCGCCGTTGAGGAGGGAAAACAGAGATGCCCACGGGTACTTAGTGTCAGGTTGGACCTTGCCCCCACCTCTGGTGGGGCAGGAAGGGCCTGTGTGTGGGAGGCTTCTTGGAGGCAGGACACCAGCCTCTGTGGTCGGTTTTCTCCTGTTAAAGTGCAGTTTCTGGACTCCATTTGCTTACTTATCGGCATTGTGTGTGGTGTTCTGCAGAGAGCCCCCTGACTTCCAGGTTTCTCACCGTTGGCACAAACAGGCCAGGACCACTCCCTTGTACCGCTGACCTTCTGACTTGTCTTCAAGTCCCGGCATTGCCGTCTAGCCTTCCCAACTCTGGAGCGTTGATTTCTCTCCTCACCTGTTCCTTTCATGCCAGGTCATTCTTTCAATTTGTTTCTACATCATAAATGGCCAGTTAGTCTCCCAAAGGATCGTTTCTGGGAGCCCATTCTGGTAGTCTTGTCTGCCGCACTTTCCCGTGGGAAGCCTGCAGCTGCCTGCCCCTTACCCCAGTCCACCTGTGTTTTCATTTTGCGGGTGAGAGTTAAGTGGTCTTCTTTCTGTCTCTGGGGGGAAGGCCTGTGGGTACCTTCTGGTAGAAGGCCGCCTATCCCTGCAGAAGGCAGAGTCAGATCCAGCTCAGCCTCTTTCTTGCTGTGGAGCCTTGCTGACCCTCTGTTTCCTCCTTTGTGGTGAATGTGTACCCAGACCTCCTCCTCCATTTCAGCCCCACACCCCCAGATTTTGACAGCCTGGTTTCCTGTTGGGCTTGAAGAGGCTGCAGCAGTCCAGGCTTTGGCCGGGTCCACTTGTGACAGGATGTGCACGGCCTGAGCAGTGGTGCTCTGGCAAGGGTGGGCTGGGCCAGGTCTGCCTGGGCTCGTTTGTAAGCAGCTGGAAGGAGTGTTAAGGTGCTGGGTGGGAGCAGCCTGGAGGTGGGACTCAGGGGCTCCTGTGTGGCCCAGTTCCTCCAGGCGTGGGCCGATGGCCTCCTGAGCCTTCCAGCAAAGCCTGAGGCCCCTGTGGGAACCAGGCAGAGATGTTGTTCCATCCAGCCTCCTTTGAGTGCTCCGGGATGTCCACCTCCAAACTGGGGCGTGGTGATGCCCAATTACGGCCGCACACCCTGGGGCAGGCTCTCCGTCTGTGACCCTCAAACAGTGGTAGGGATGATTGCCCCCATTTTACAGATGAGGAAACTGAGGCCCAGAGATGGGAAACCTCTTGCCTGTGTATGCATGGCTGGTGAGTGGGGGACATGCGTGATTTGGGCGGTCAGGCCCTTACCTGGCTTACCACCTCCTGCTGACTCCTGCTGCCCAGCACCTGGGGGTCCCAGACACCCGGGCGCAGGTGCCCATTGGGCTCACGCTCTGCCCTGGGGCAGCAGGTACCAGTGAGGCCTGGGGAAGACAGAGCTACGGGACTCGAGCATTGGAACCTGAGGACAGGCCGACGGGAAGGCCTGGCTCCCAGTGGAAGGCAGGAGTGGCCCCAGCTGTGTGGCAGTGGCTGTGGCAGCAGTGGCTCCCTGGGCACCCTGCCCTCCCGGGCCTCAGAGGAGGCCCTCGCTGCCCTTTGGGGTCTGGAATCCTGAGAGCAAGCCTTGCTTCTCCAGGGGAGCTCTGAGCCGGGAACGTCAGGCAGGGAAGGGAGGAGAGAGCCAGAGAAACGAGCGCTTCCCACAAAGGGAGGGTTTTCCTTTATTGCCTCTGCGAGCTGAGTTGGAGCAGGAGAGGAGAAGCCACAGTGCTAGGCAGCCCCGACGTATGGCTGCACTGAGCAGGCCTCAGCTCTTTGTCCGTGGGCTGGGTGCCAGTGGGTTTCACATGAGGGTGAGGTCCCTGGGACCCATGATGGTTCCTTCAGAGATGGAACAGCCGCGTGCTTGCCTCGGCCGACACCTTCTCGGCAACAGTGCACTGCTGCTTGTTTCCCTCGCCTTCCAGGGCGAGAACTGGCAGTGGGAGGAAGCCCCAGCAGAGAGCACTGTTGCCTTCTGCGTCTGCAGGCTTGGCAGGGCGTGCGAGCACCCAGCAGTGTTTCTGCTAGTTGGTGGTCAGTGTGGCCTTCGGTGGGGCCAGACGGGGCCTCCCACTTCGTCTGGGTGGGAGGTTCTGAAGGTGGTTGGAGGAATAGTGGAAACTGTGGACATCGGGGCCGGCCTGGGCGCTGTGGGGGGTTGAGCAGCATCCCTGGCCCCACCCACTTGATGCCAGGAGCACCCCCAGTGAGACAACCACAGATGTCCCCAGACATGGCCCAGTGTCCCCTGGAGGCAGGACTGCCCCGGTTGAAACCCCTGGTGCTAGGCTGTTGCTTGCTGGGGCCACTCTACTGTCTTTTTTAGCATCCCCTCCCCACCCCTCCCAGAGAGCTGTGCATCCAGGTGCGGCTCCCACCCCCCAGGAGCCAGGGCCACCCGCCTCGGGATTGAAGCTTGAGGAGCCTTCACCACAACGGGTGGGTGGTTCTTTTGTTCTATTGTTCTCAGTGTTTCTGTGAGGCTGGGATGGGGGGCAGGTGGGGTGGATTTTCAAAGCCGTCCTCTCTTTGTAAATGTCACTGGCACTGACTTCACCTCTTACACGACCATGAGCACGGTGTGAAAAGAACCCAGGTTTCTGTTTGTGGTTCCGCCCCACACAGAAGCAGCCCTGCTCTCCAGGGGCAGCGTCACAGCTGGCGGAAGCCTGCACACGTTGCCTCTGTTCAAAACACTTTCTTCTGGGACTCAGAGTAGCGTTTATTTTAAAACATTGGAGAATACCAAAAAGTCAAAAGAAAAATGTTCTGTGAATCGCCCTGCGTCCCGCGTCTGCCGGCTTGCCATGCCTCCTCCAGCCTTCACAATAAAAGGCTTTGTGTCTTTTTACTGTGGTTGTGGTCCTGCCATATCGATTAAGTTGGATTCTGTTTTCTGAGGCTCCACAGTCCCCAGTGAGGCGCCAGGCTGTCCCCAGGTCTCTGTCCCCACATCTGGCGGCCCCTCCGGACGGCCTGGACAGCTTTAAAAACCTGCCTTCTTGCCCGATTTGGGTTTGGGCCACTGAAATAGGGGTATGTTTGCGCATAAAGCTATTTTGACATTTTAGGATTCTGTGCCTAGTGCCCATCAGTAGAGCAGTGGGTCTCCACGAGGGTGATCCTGCCCCCCAGGGGATACTGGGCGATGTCAGGGGACGTCTGTGGTTGTCACACTGGGGGTGCTCCTGACATCGAGTGGCTGGGGGCCGGGGATGCTGCTCCACACCCCACAGTGCCCAGGACGGCCCCTTTCCTCTAGACACACAGATTTCTGCAGCCCCGAATGTCAGTGGTCCCAGCGAGACTGAGGAACGTGGTCAGTGTCCCAGCAGCTGGCTTGTATGTGTCCTCCGGATGGGATGGGAAAGCTTGCCGAGGCCGTCAGGGAAGAGAGACAAACCCTGAATAGCACCGCCTGCTCCCAGTGCCTCGGGGCCCAGAGACAAGGGGGGACCAGCGGGGACAGCTGTCTGGGAGGAGCTCAAGGGACCCGTGTGGGGTGCTTGAGTGGGCCTCCCAGCTCCCGAGTCCTCCAGGGGCTCCCGAGAAGAGGTGCAGGCGCCATGGCTGGCTCTCAGCCCCTGCGGGTGGAGTGGAATCCCAGATGAAGGCACGTGGGCTTTGCTTTCTGTTGTGCAAAGAGCCCGGCCGGGGCCGGGGCCGGCCTGGCCTCCAGCCGGTCAGTGTTACTGCCTTGGCCTCAGTTATCATGTCTGCAAGACGGGGTGGTCATGGGGGCCCTCAACAAACGGTGCGGCCTCCTCTGTCTCATGCGGCTGTGCTGCAGAAACGTTCTCTCTGTTCTGCCATCCTCCCCCACCCGCCCCCTCAGAATCGCCTTCACAGCATCCCCTCTAGTGACGAGCAGAGCCGTGGCTGCACAGGCGTTCGGGCTGCTGTTCCGTGAGCCGTCGTATGTGTGGGTAGACTGGTTGGTAGGATCTGACTCACAGCAGAGAGGGGGACGCTGAAGAGATGGAAGGTGCGGGAGGAGGTGCCACTCGCGGGAGCTGCTCAAGGCAGACTCGGGGGCCCGGGCGTCAGTGGGGTATCCTGGCCACCCATCGTCCTCCTTCGTGATGGCCGGGTCCTGGGGCGTTCCCACGGGGTCGGCCTGCGCCCTTTGAGGAAGCAGGCACGTGTGCTGGTGGTTGTAGGGTGATGGGGCCAGCGGCTTCCTCTGGGCGCTGAGGTTTTCTGGAAGCGGCTGTGTGGGGTGCCCGTCTGCAGCAGGCTGCGTGGGTGGCAGGCAGGACTGAAAGCCCAGAGCATTTCTGGGGGATCTGCCCTCCTGCTTGTTGCTTTGGTTTGGTGGAGGAGAACAGGATAGGAGGCTGATGGGGGTGTCCAGCACCTGGGTGCTCTGGGGGGTGGAATGTGGCCGTTCATAAGCCATGGCCTTGGCCTGGACACGCAGACACCCGGGCCTCAGTGTTGTCTGTCAAGTCAGGAGCTGGCCTGGGGGCCTCCAGGCCTCTTCCGGCTCTGAATCCAGTACGTGTCTGTGGGCCGCGCAGGGGGCTCTGGAAGTGAAGAAGGGCTGTCGGGCAGCATAGATAGGGGCCGGGGTCCAGAGAGAGAGCAGTTGGCACCTGTGTTTGCAGGGGAGTCAGGCGAGGGTCCCCCAGCAAGCGGTTACTGAGCTGGGCTTTGAAGGATGAGTAGGAGTTTGCCCCGTGGCTGGAAGTGGGATGGGGTGGGGGGCGGCAATCCAGGATTTTGGGCAGGGAGACAGCACAGTGAAAGGCCTGGAATGTTCTCATGCTCTGTGGCTTGGAGGGGCATAAGAGGGGGAAGGAGAGGCTGCCCCACCAGGGGTCCTTGTTGTCACACTGACTTGTCACTGGTCTTTCCCTAGCATAGCCCTGGGAGAGCCGCCGTGCTCTGGTTGGTCCACCAAAGCCGGGAGATGGGGGACTCGGAGCCAGTTAACCTGCCCCTGTGGCTGCTGGGAGCTGTCTGCCCTGCAGGGCCTGTTTTCTGAACACCACAGAGGCCTGTGTCCCTGAGGCATCCAGGGGCCAGGGCTCTCGGTCGGTATTTCATTTATTCATTCACTCATTTGTTCCACAGACCTGTGCAGGCGTCTGTGCTGGCCAGCTCGGTCGAGGCTGGCGTGCAGAGGAGAGCCAGGGGTCAGCGTGTTGAGCTGCTGGACCGCAGGGGAGGCAGGGTGGAAGGTGATGGGGAGGGCGTGTCCCAGGGGCACTGGGCCTGTGTTCACTCCAGGCACGCTCTGGTGCTGCTTGTCCCTGTGTGTCCAAGAGGCCGCATCATCCCTGCCCAGCAGATGGTCACACATCACAATTGCTTGTCCGGGAAGACCTGTGCCTCCTCCACTGGCAGAGTGGCCGGAGGGCCCTCAAAGACCAGGAGTGGGCACCAGTTCGGGAGACAGGAGCGGAAACCCCAGCCCGCTGCCCCATCCCCGTGCACCCGTGTCCCAGCGCTGTACCGCCCGAGCACTTCAGTCCCCTGGTTCCGCGGGGAGGATCTGGGAGGGCTGCCTGGAGGAGTCACTGAGACTGGAGGCCTCCTGGCCCCTCCTCCTGCTCTGGGTGGGAAGCTAGCACAGACGCGAATGTGGGATGGGACTGGTCCACCTGGAAAGCTAGCCCTCCGTCACCCCCTCCGCAGCACCTCTCTGCAGGGTCAAGTAATAAAAGCCACTGATGCTCACGTGTGACCCAGTGTGTGGGCTCTTTCTTAGGGGACGCGGCTGGCTCTCCGCTCGCCTCGGCCGCACGTCCGGGAATGGCCATGAGGGGCACAGCGTTCGTCTCACGGGCTGGGCCTGCGCCCCCCGCCCCGGGCTTCACTCGGAACATCCCCAAGGTGCTGCTCCACGAGGTGGGGGCTCTGTGCTGGGGGCCTCCCAGGAAGGCTGTTCTGTGGAGGAAGGGGACCCCAGAAACACCCGCTGGAAGACGTGTTTGGGGAATTGGAAACACCCTGGGGCCAGAAAGGGGGAGAGAACTCTCTTTTGAAAATGTCTTTGTTCAGACCGGGACAGCGACTCCCGCCGCCACGGACAGTCTGCGAGGCTGGCGGAGTGCGAGGAGAGAGGCCGTCTCCCCTGCACCCCCGCGTGCCTGTTGTTGCCGCCGCAGCCGGTCCCTCCGGTCCACACCCTTCGAGTGTTTGCTCTGGGCTGTGTGTTCCCGTGTTTTCCTTCGCGGTTTCGTCCTCGCTCCACGCGTCCCTGTACTTGGGAAGCGTGGCGGAGTGCCCGTCGCGGTCCCGATCCTGCTGCTCAGTGTCAGGCTGTGGGTGTTTCCAGAGCAGCGTCGGCCTGCTCCTCCTGGGATTGGGCTTCGGAGGGAGGGCGCCTGGCGGCTGTGTGCCGGAGGATGCGCAGGGCGGCTACCGGGGTGCGGAGGGGGTCTGCCTGGGGCCCTCTCTCCTTTCTCTCCCGGAGCCAGCTGTGTGGTGCCCCCTGTCCCGCAGCCCTGGCCTTGCGCTGCCTCCCCGGTGGGCCCTTTAGAGCTGAGAGGAAGCTTGAGGTGGGGGTGGGGGTTGTGAGGGGAGGCCGGGGTCTGACCTCCTGCCAGGGTCCCGGGTCCTCCAGCCTTGTCATCCTGCCCTGGAGATGGAGGACGACCCACCAGGTGGGGAGGAGGCCCCCAGCCGCAGCAGCGGGCACGTCTCGGACGCCCCTCCACATGTGCCCTGGAGTACCCCTCCCGGTAGCCACCCCGGTTCTCTCTCCAGCTGACTGGGGTGCTCCAGACAGCAGCGGGGCTCTCCCCTTTGGTCCAGAACGAGTGTGTGGCCAGGTGCCTTCACCCCTGGGCTTCGGGCTCCTGGGCTGTCCCGTGGGGCACCCGGATGTTGAGGACCAGGGCTTGAGGCCGTCCCGCCTCGGGGGTGGAGGGGAGGCCCGCAGGAGCGGAGACTCTGGGCCTGGAGGGAAGGAGTGAAGGCGGGCCCCCCGAGGGCCTCAGGTACTGCTCTGCCCCCCTCGGCAGGAGGCCTTCAGGAGCGCTGCCCACCCAAGCCCACTTCCATGAAAGCCCGACGTCGGGGGTGCTCTGACCCGGTGAGCCCAGGTGGCCTCCCGCCCTGCATTCGGCCGAGCTGGGAGAGGCCGTTAGCTGGCGTCTGTTCCAGCACCGCGCCCATGGGAATGTCATCTCCTTCTCCACCGTCAAGGCGTCTGCCACCCAGGCGGCCCCCAGGGCCAGGGGTGGGTCTAGTCGCCCCACCGTGACTGGCCCCAGTGGCCTGCTTATCTCGTGCGGCAGGGACTGTCTGTCTCCCTCCCGTGTCCCCACCGCCCCCATGCAGGGTCGCAGGCCTTGACCGCCACCTGGGTTGGAGGAGCGAGTCTTATCAGGGGAGGGGCACCGCTGTGTAGTTGGATGCTTATCACTTTTGGGCCTTGGGCAGCGGAGGAGGAGGAGAGCCGGGAGCGATGGCTAGTCCTTCAGGAGCAGTGCTGGGGCTCCCGTGGGCGGGAGAGGACCAGGGGTTTGGGGTTGGACAGACTCTCCCCGGCCGTGTGGGGCTTGGGAAGCTGCTGGACCTGGCCAAGACGCGGTCTCCTCGTCTGTGAAGGGGGCTGACACGGAAGGCCTCCGAGTGCCTCATCCAGTTCATGTGGGGGTCTCGGGAGAGGGAGTGAGGAAGGTCACAGTGGGGTTGCGCACCTCCCCTGCTCAGCGGTCTTGTGGTCGCTCGTCGTGAATTCCACGTGCAGCTGGAGCGTCTGAGCGGTTCCTGAGGGTGCGAGGGGAGTGGAGAGGAGCCAGGTGCGGGTGGGGGCATTTCTGGGCAGAGGGAAGGTTCCGAGGGATTGGAGATGGCCGCCCAGGACTCGGGAGGGACCACCGCCCTGTCTTGTTTGTCGTTCTGCCCTTTGTGGGCCCCCTACGGGTTCTGGAACTCAGTGTCCCCCAGCCCGGGACCTGGGGGTTTGGCCTCCCCTAGGGAGGCGGGGAAGCAGGCTTGGTCTCCGCTGTGCTGGACGCCTGCCTCAGAAGCTGGTGGGCAGAGGGGGTGAGGACGGGGTCCCTGGGAGAGCCGCCCGTGTGGCCGGGGCCGGGAGAGGGAGCTGGCTCCCTCCTTCAGCCGGGCGGGTCCTGGTGGGAGTGCGGCCGCTGCCTGCACAGAACCCAGCATGGGCCAGTCAGGGGAAGGCTGGGCCCGGGTGGGCCGTGGGGACAGGGAAGGGTCTTCCTAAGGGGCATCGCTCAAGTGCCTGCCAGGCAGGCCCTTCGCCTTGTGGGTATCCCTGGAGCTGGGCAGCACCCAAGCCCTTCCTCGCCCTGGAGAGGGTGCAGGAAGTAGGCCCAGGGGTCTCACTTCTCCTAAAAGTGTAGCTCCCACAGCCGTGCCTCGGGGGGCTTTTACAGTCATCCCTTTTCCCAGAAACAGCCCAATTAATCTTGTTTACCAAACGCATGTGTACCTGGTGCCAGCCCCCGGAGAGCACCCGTTCGCCTCCATCCACATTAACTCCCCGGGAATTGGAGGACATCTTCCAGGGCGATGGCCTTTTCCCAACCTCTGCCCCACCCGCCTGCTGACGCGCCCCCACAGTTGAGTGGACAGGGCTCCCAGGGCACTGGGCAGCTTGTACACATTTTCTGGAGGATCTTCTCCAGTTTCCACAGGGCCCCAGGGACCCGGCGCTCCGAGGCAGGGTGGGGCAGGGGCTCGGTGGCGTGAACAGGGACCTTCTGCGTTGGTCTCTTCCCCCCTAGAAGCCTCAGGGAACCTTGACGGGGCTCAGGGGGCCCACCTGCTCCCCCCCCCCCCCCGGTGTGCTCACTTCTAAGCTGTGGGGATACAGCCAAGCTCCTGGCCTCTGTGCATAGCTTCTAGAACAGTCCAGAGTCCTCCAGGCTGGTAAGCTAGCCTTATAGTATCTTACGGTACTGTGAGGGGCTGAGGCCCCAGAGGAACAGGCTCTGGACCCTGACCTCTTCAATCCGACCACGTAGGGCGGTTTCTTTTGCTTTTTGGTGTAGTGGGGTGGGGTCTGGGAGGAACTGCCGCCTGGGACTGAAAATGTCCCACGTTGACAGGCTTCTGGATGCTCAGATCAAGGGGCTCGGTGCTCGGGCTGGGCACCCCCTTGAGGGTCCGAGCAGCTTGGCCCCCGAGTGCACCCACCCTTTCTACCTGACAAACGGGGTGGTGGGGCTCCTGGGCTGCCTGGGGGCCGGAGCGGGTGGGGCAGGTGTAATGGCCCTGAGAAAACAAACAGCGGCCAGGATGGCTCCAAGTTAGGAAACGGGGCCACCTCCCTCCCACCTGGACACTTGGTCGGCCCCTCCTCCCCTCCGCCTGTGGTCCCCGAGCCTTTGCAGCCTGCTCCCTCCCTCCCTGCCTTGGGGTCTGGGCCCCAGGGCTTGGGGTGAAGGGGAGGGAAGGGGAGGGCATCAGTTTCCCTCTCTTCACCAGCGGGTGGCGGGTCAGGGTGGGTCTGCCATTGGTGCCCTTGGACCTGTCGTGGGTCAGGTGGGCTGGGAGGCTGGCCTTCGATTCTGTTGCTGGGATTTCCAGCCTCGCCTGGGGTGGCCATGTGTCCTGACCCCAGGTTTCCTCCCAACTGTGCCCTGGCATCCTTGGCTGTGAGATGGGGGGCCGTGAAATGACTGCTCCCCGGCACTGCTTTGGCACTGGCCTGGTGCTGTGTAAACACCCCACAAGGAGAGCCCCCGGCACCCCATCCTGCCCCCGGCACCCCGACACCCCACCTACACCCACAGCCCTGGCGTGTCCTCGGTGCTCCCAGGCGCAGACATGCGCTTCCTTTCTCCTTTCTAAGTATGATCTAGAAATAGGTTCCAAGTTAAAAGCCAGGCAGCATGCCTACGATGAACCCTCCCTCCATCCCTTGCCCCTGGCAGCCCAGGCCGAGCATTGTCCCCTGCGCAGCTCCTTGTCACCTGAAGGCAGCAGCCTCACTGTTTTCCACTGTGGCCTCGCTGAATGATGCGGCATGCGTTGCCTGGGGCTGCTGTAGCCAGTCTCCACACAGTGGGTGCCTTACGACAGCACGGATCTGACATCTGACAGTCCTGAGGTCAGAGATCCACAGTGGGCCCCCCGGGCTAGACCCACGTGTGGGCAGGGCTGGTCCTTCTGGAGGCTCCAGGGAGACTCGGGTCTTACTCTGCCGACCACAGGGTGTCCAGTCTATTGCCTGTTTCTGTAGCGGTGTCACAGAATTACGTCTGATGAATGTTCTAGTGAGGAGCTCTTTAAACTCTGGGATATTTGAATGTGGCATATTACGCCTTGCTGGGGACGCGGGGCCTGATTTGCTTGCATTTTGTTTAGAATTTCTTCACCTCTGTCCGTAAGCGAGAGTCTTCTGTGGGTTTCGGGCCGACATTGGTAGCATTGGGGTTATTGGGGTTGTGCTGGTCTCACAGAATATGCCCTAGAACCAGGTAAATGACACATGAGTGACCTGTCCCCTGCTGCCCTCAGGGGGAAACCCTTCAGATGGATAGAGACACTAAAAGAACACACACTTTGCCCTCCACCCACTTGGTGGGGTTTTCGGGCTGTTGCATGTTCTTTGAACATACGACGGCTTTTGTTTTCTACGCCCATGGACTGCTACCACGGTTGGGGTTCTCTCGTTTTCCCTTCCAAGTGTCGTGTGGGTGTCCTTCGTCCACCCGGTGCTCCTTAGCAGTGGGCGCTTCAGTGGTTTCTGCTCTCTCGCTGGCACACGCACGGCTGGGTGGACTCTCCTGCGGACGAGAAAGTGTGTGGGACGGAGTCCTGAAGGCACCTTCGCCGGCAGAGCCCTGCATGCAGCAGACCGAGCTGGGTGGGGTGTGTCGGGCCCCGCCCTCTGCTCCCCTCCCACCCCCGTGCCCTGAACTGGAGAGCTCCACGCACACCCCCATCCCCTGTCGAGTATCTCTGTGCCCTCTGCCCTGCCTCCGTGTCAGGCCCTCTGCACACATCCTCCCAGCTCCCAGCCGCTGGAGGAAGCAGCTTCGCCTGGCTTCTCTGTGGGCCTGGCCCAGTGGGAAGCCCAATGCCATCTCGCCCCAGCCCCCAGGATCTCAGGGTCCTGTCTGTAGTCTCCACCCCCTCTGGTTGTCATGCAAATTCCACAAGCCACCCTGGGAAGTCCCTGGAGGACCAGCAAGTCCCCGGCTAAGTGGCCTTCTCTGGGGCCCAGGTGCTGAGCCCCTCACCCCACCTGTCAGCATCTGCGGGGCAGGGCCTGTGTGGAGGGCGGCTCTGGAAACCTTGACATGCTGCAGAGCTTCGTTGGGGGTCGGTGGAGGCCTGGCCCCTGGTAGGTTCTGGAACGCTGGTTCTCCGCTCTTGCCCACAGCCCCAGGGGTCGCACCCCGGGATGAGGCAGTGGCCGTGGCCTCTGCAGGCCTGCTTACGGCTGTTTCCCCCTCTTCCTGTTGCAGGGCTTGGCTATGACCCCTACAATCCTGAGCTGCCCAAGCCCCCTGTGCAGAGGGAGAATGGCGCCCTGGGCAGAGGGGACGAGCCCCGCTCGGACATCCTGGAGCTGGAGCTGGTCAACCAAGCCATCGAGGCCGTGCGCTCCGAGGTGGAGCTGGAGCAGCGGCGGTACCAGGAGCTGCTGGAGACGGCCCGCGAGCACGGCTCTGCCGAGGCCCCTGCCCTGGCGCCCCGCGGGCCCGCCGCCTGCACCGCCGGCCTGGACGAGGACGCCTTCCCACTGTCCTTCGACTACAATCCTGGCGGCCGCAGCCTGTTGAGCCCCGATGCCGGCTACCAGCCCACCCCTCTGGCCGCTCCTGCTGAGCCGGGCAGCAAGTACTCGCTGGCGTCTCTGGACCGGGCTCCGGGCCATGGCGGAGGGGGCGGCGGCGCCCTGGAGTATGTCCCCAAGGCCGTGAGCCAGCCCCGGTGCTACAGCCGCCCCGTCCCCAGCGGCAAGTACGTGGTGGACGACTCCAGGCCGTCCACGGACCTAGAGTATGACCCACTGTCCAACTTCTCGGCCCGGCTGCTCGGCAGGGCCAGCTCCCGGGACGACAGGGCCCCCAAGCGGCCCCGGGGTCCCCGGGCCCGTGAGCCCCACACGCCCGCCCTCAAGAAGCCCTGCCACCCCCTCGGCGGCTGCGAGGCCAGGTTCTCCGACTCCGACGATGACGCCACCGTGGCTCCGGGTGACGGGCCCGTCACCTGCAGCCCCCCGAGAGCCCAGGTGGGCGCCGAGAGCAAGGCCCCTGGGAAGCCGGGCTCCAAGGGGGGCCAGGAGCCCGAAGAGGGCAGCCTCCGGGAGACCAAGGAGATGGCCGTGCAGTACGACGTGGGGGACCTCGGGCAGCCTCCCAAGGGCCCGGGCGAGCCGCCCCCGGCCAAGCCCAGCTCCCCGGCCAGGGCCTCCCAGGACCGCAGCGACCCCAAGGAGGGAAGATCCAAGAAGAAGACAAGGGGGGCGCCGCCAGCCCCCGGCCTCAAGGACGGTGTCCGGAAGACAGATGGGGGTAAGGAGGGAGAGCGCGCGAGGCTGGCCGAGAAGCCCTGTGCGGACAAGAGGGGCCCGCAGGCCGGCAGCCCCCGGCACAGGGCGGAGCGGCCCCAAGGGACCAAGAAGAAGCCATCTCTGGCCACCTCGGTGGCCAGCTCAGGGAAAGACCGGCCGCGGCCCAGTCCCATGCCAGGGGGCGCCCCCCAGCTGCCGGACAGGACGGGCGGGAAGAGCCCGGCGGGCAAGCTGGGGGAGCGCAAGGCTCGCTCGCTGGACGAGGGCGCCTCCCGGGACGCCCCCAAGCCGCCGAGGCGGGCCCTGAGCCACGCCGACCTCTTCGGGGACGAGAGTGAGGATGAGGAGCCGGGGCCCGCGGAGCCCGGACTCCGGCCCCCCGCGCCCCCCAGCCTCAGCTCCACCTCCGACTCGGACTCTGACTCGGACTCTAGCCTGGGCCTCTCCGCTGCGGGGGCGCCGCCCAAGCGCCTCAAGGCCTCCCCGCCCCCCTCGCCGGCCTTCTCCTCCTCCTCCTCGTCCTCGGGGGCGGGCTCGGACGTGGACTACGCCGCCCTGGAGAAGGAGATCGACTTCGACTCCGACCCCATGGAGGAGTGCCTGCGCATCTTCAACGAGTCCACCAGCGTGAAGACGGAGGACAAGGGCCGGCTGGCCCGGCAGGTGAGGCTCCGGGCTCCGTCTGCGGAGGGTCCCTGTGACTGGAGCTCAGCGCTGGCCGGCAATGGAGACAGCTCGCTCAGTGTCAGCCTCTTGACTCGTCCAAAATTCAGGGACCCTCGGTGGCCGCCTGCTGCCCCCCTGCACCCTGTCCAGAAAGAGGACCCTGGCTTGCGGCCCGCCCGGCGGGGTTCCTGCGGTAGCGATCAGAGAGCCTTCCGGCACAGGGGTATCGGGACCCCGCTGTCCCGCCCCCTGCCCCTTGTCTCCCCCTCCTCTTCTCCTCCCAACCCCGCCTTCTCTCCCCTCCCCTCCCCTCCCTCCTTCGTCCTCCCTCCCACACCTTGGCCAGCCCCAACGTGTCTGGGTCTCTGTCCCGTGTCCCCATATCGGCCACCAGAGGGAGCTCGCTTTAAACAAAGGATGTGTGGGGACCGGCACGAAAGCTGCAGCTTCTCTTGGGGGCGGGTCACGGGGTTGGACCGTGGGCTCCTGGGTCCCTCAGCACCCCGCCCTTCACGGCCCTGAGGTGTTGCCTCCATTCCCTCGCTCCCCACCTGTCTGAGCCCCTGCCCTGCGCGAGGGAGGGGAGCAGGAGGCAGGTGGGCCCGGCGTGGCGAGTGCAGGGCTGGGGCACATCTGCAGAACTGGCCCTCAGGGAGGCCTGGGAGGTGGGCTCAGGACTCTCAGCGTTGGGGGGCCTCGGCTGGGGGCGCCGGGAGCCCCACCCTCGAGCCACCCTACTGCCTGCCCCCATGCCCTCTCGGGCCTGGGAGTTACACAGCCTCCCCGTGCCCAGACCAGGGGGAGAGGAGCCCACAGATAGGTGTGGGATGGCGAGGTCAAGGGAGGAGCCTTGTTGAGGGACAGGTGTGTGTTTCAGCCCCCCAAGGAAGAGAAGATTGAGGACAAGGGCCATTCGGGTCTGACCACTCTGTTCCCTGGGCAGAAGAGGAGAATTTCTCATCTCTCCAAGCAAAGCAAGGAGGTAAGAGTCTGCTCTGGGTCCTGGGTAGAGGCTGGCAGGAGGTGGAAGGGCCCCCAAGTGCAGAAATGAGGTCCCCGTGGTCCTTCGCTGAGAATTCCTTTGGCAGATGTGTCCCCGGCACTCCCTGTGTCCTGGTAGAGAAGTGGCTGGGGCCTGAGTCCGGTCCTCGTGGTGTGCTCAGTGCAGGGAGGCGGGGCACGGAGCAGGGGGAGTGAGAGGAGGGACGGCCTGAGTGACAGAGCCCTCCAGCAGGGTCACAGTGCCCTGTCCCAATTCCAGCTCGACGTGCACTGTGTGATTTTGGGCAAGTGGCCTGACCTCTCTGAGTCCTGGTTTTCTCCCCTGTGGACTGGAGACACACAGTCGTCAGGTCACTGTGGGGGCGGTCAGAGAGCTAGCACAGGGAAGGCTGGGCCAGAGGACCGGCCTCCAGGCTGAGCAGCTGGGAGCTGCACTTGATCTAGTCACCGACCCCTCCCCCCGGAGGAGGGCTGGGATTCTGGAAGCTGTAGTCCACAGGAGATGGGATCAAGCGGGATTGGATTGGTGGGCCAGTCTAATCAGAGTGCCCTGGGATTCCCGCCTGCCCTGTGCCTGTATTGAGGCTGAGGGCATGGTCTGGGTGCTCAGAAGCCAGGCGCAGGCTCCCCGGGACAGCGAGGCAGCATGAGTTTGAGGACCAACACGCTGAGCTGGTTCCCACGGGGTCACCCGCAAGCTCAGAAGAAGGCATGGGGGGCGGCCTGCCCAACCCCAACCCCAACGTTGGAGGCCCTGTCGTCCCGCCCACCGCCCTACTGTCAGCCTGCTGCCCTGGGTGGCCTGTTCTGGGTACCCCCAACGTACAGCCAGGTCCCGAAATTTGTCATCGTCCAGGCGGAGCCTGTGAGGAGAGGCCCGGCACCCCCAGCCCGGCCCCCGACTGCGCAGGAGGTGTGCTACCGGCGGGCCCAGCAGGCACAGAGGGAGTCGGCCAGCTGGCTCCAGGCTGCCCAGCGGCCAGCTGAGAAGGCGTCCTCTGTCCACATCTCGGCCCCTGGCGAGAAGAAGAGGATCGCCCACGTCCCCAACCCCCGCCTGGCTGCAGGTGAGTCCCAGGGCAGGTGAGGGGGCCCGGCCGGGTCTTGGTGTGCTCGTCTGTAAATTGGGTGTGAGAGTCTCCCCAGTCAGCGGGAGGCTGAGGCAGGCCTGGCATGGCACCCGGCGGCTCTGGGCCTCTCCTGGCTTTGGTGTTGGCTGGGGAGAGTCTGAGGGGTGTCTTATTCTGGCCCCCGTGTGTCCCAGACCTGGAGCCTCTTCTTGGCTGGCCTCCTGCCTGCCCGAGGCCCTGACCCAGAGTCTCCCTGGGGCTGTCCCGCTCTGTCCCTGCCGCCCTGGACTCTGTGTGCCTGCCTCCCCCGGGCTGCTGGGCTACGGGGGCCAGCAGCCTGTGGGCACTGGGCTGGAGGCAGTGGGGCCAGGGCTGGGAACAGGGACGGGAGCTGGCCTTGGGAGGGGCTGGGTACTTCCTCCTGGTCCCGCTCCCCGGGGCACTTTTCCCCACTTACCCTTGTCTGGAAGTTGGGCGCTCCGCAGCAGTGCCGTGGGCGGGACACCGAGTGGCGGTGTCTGTGTGTCAGTGTGTCTGGAGCTGAGGAGGTGTGACAGAGGCCAGGGCTGCCAGCGACTCCGGGAGGACGTGTTCAGATGCATATTCGGCTTCCCTTGGGCTGGGGGGCCATCTGACCAGCTCCCGGGGCATCCTTGCTCCCGTGCTTGAGTGGTCAGTTGTTTGGGGCCTCAGGGGGCGCCCCACACAGTGGTCTTGCAAGTACAGGCATCTGCAGCCCTCCCTGGGCTTTCCCTGGCCCAGAACCTTCTTCAGGAGAAGCTCTCCAGTCCTCATCCCTCCCTCCCGGGCGCCTGAGTGAGACCCCGGCAGGAGAGGCGTGGGCTGTGGGTGTCAGCAGCGGTTCAGCCTCAGAGAGGGGGATGACCCTGAGCCACACGCACTCTCGCGAGCCTGCCCCTTTGGTACTCGGGCCGTCTAGTTCATGGCCAGTGGCTTGGGACCGCCCCTGCCCTGGTCATCTCTGACCTGCTCAGGACAAGGTGGCCTGTGGGAAGTCCAGCATTCTTAGAGGGGTGGCGCTCCCGAGCCGCAGGGGACTCGCCTCGAATCTTAGGAGTCCTGTCCGTTCCTTCGTGCTTGCTTTCCGTTCAGTCTGTGTCCACATGGGCCTAGAACCTGTCCTTCTGTCCCTGCGAAGGGCGCTTTCTGCCCAGTGGGTGGCTCCCTTTCTTCCTGCGTGGCCACGAGGCCGACCCTGGCGTAGGACAGGCCGCAGGTGGCCTGCGGGCACCATGGTCCCCGCCCCCGGTGCTCTGTGGGGAGACTGTCTGGTTTGTGATGTCATCAAAGGGGGAGACAGAACACAGAGGCAGCTGCGGGCAGGCGGCTGGTCACAATGCCCAGGCCGGGCTGTCCTGTGCCCTCCAGTCCTCAGCCCAGGAGCCAGGGCCTTTCCTCCCTCAGACGTCAATGCCTCGGCGTTGGGGGCTGGAACATGCGGCAGAGGCTGCCCACGTCCCCCGCCACTCGCCGGATCCCCCCTGCGGCGGCCTTGCCTGAGCCGGCCTCCGGAGCCCCGTCTTTGTGTCCCCCCCGTCGATGGACTTGCCCGAAAGCAGATAGAGCCTAATGTCATTCCACAGCCCGCGTCCCCGACCCCGGCCCTTCCCCCTGTGCTCCGAGATGCGCGTCCTGCTGACGCTGAATGACCGCGGCTGCCTGGTGCTCTGCAGCTCGGTGATGGGCGTGCTCTCCTCCTGCGCTCACGCCCCCGCTGCCCCGCCAGCCCCCACAGGTGCCAAGAGGACCCTCGAGGCCAGCAGCAGCCAGCCCCTCAATGGCCCCGAGCCGGGCAGCCAGCCCCTGAAGACCCGCACGTTGTCGGGCATGGCGTCCAAGACCACCACCACCGTCACCCCCAAGCGCGTGGCGCACAGCCCCTCCTTACAGGTAACTGCGCCCCCAGCCCACCCACACACCCAGCAGCACAAGCTTTCTTTTCCCTCTTCCCACTCCCTCAGTTATTTTTCTTTTAATTAATACATTTTTATTTTTTTATTTTTATTCTTTCTGCTGAGGAAGATTGGCCCTGGCCTAACACCCGTGCCCATCTTCCTCTACTTTATATGGGAGGCTGCCACAGCATGGCTTGACAAGTGGTGTGTTGGTCTGCGCCTGGGATCCAAACCTGTGAACCCCGGGCTGCTGAAGCAGAGCATGAACTTAACCACTACGCCACCAGACTGGCCCCTACATTTTTATTTTTTAGAGCAGTTTTAGTTTACAGAAGCACTGAGCAGAGAGCAGAGTTCCATGTGCCCCTTCCCCTGCCCTCAGTTTCCCCTCTTGTCAACACTGATGTGGTCACCCGTTGGCACCAACAAGCCAGTGGCGACCTTTCATAGTCACTAAAGCACCGAGTTTCCGGCAGGGTCCACCCTATGCGTGGTACGTCCCGTGGGCTCTGAGAAACACATCAGAGGACCAGGCGAGGCGTGCCACCCTTTGTGATTCTGTGTCCCCTCTAGAGTTTAAAGAAGCCCATTATCCCAAAAGAGTTCGGGGGCAAGGTCCCCACTGTCATCCGCCAGCGGTATCTCAACCTGTTTATCGAGGAGTGTCTCAAATTCTGCTCTTCGAACCAGGAAGCCATAGAGAAGGTGCGTGCTCCCGGGAGGTGGCGGCGGGGGGCGGGGGGCCAGGCTGAGGGGCTGGACCGTGTCCTGCGATGTCTCCCCGGTCCGCTGCCCCCGGGTTGCTGTGAAAGACATGGGTGGGCTCCTGGGCCCCGAGCCCCGGGCCACAGGCTGAGCAGCGTCTGTCCCCAGGCACTGAACGAGGAGAAGGTGGCCTACGACCGCAGCCCCAGCAAGAACATCTACCTAAACGTGGCTGTGAACACCCTCAAGAAGCTGCGGGGCTTGGTCCCCAGCGCTGCGCCTGGTCTCAACAGTGAGTCGGGCAGGGGCGGCCTGGGGGGGGGGTTGCATCTAGAAGATTCTGGCTTGGGCCTCCAGCAGAGGGCCAGAGGCTCCTCTGACACCCTTAGGCTGGGCCGCCCCCAGGCTGCAGGAGCGGAGCGGCGGTTTTGCAGTTCTGAGCCCTGAGAGCCTCAGACAAAAGGCCCCGCGCGTGCTGGCCCGGCTGTCAGCTGCCGTGGGAGACGGCGTCGGCCCCGCGCCCTCAGAACAGCCTCTCCTCGCTATTAACCACCCTCTGTGAGCCGGGGGCGCCCGCTAATGGGGCGGCCTCTTCAAAGTGTGAGGCACGGCTGGGACTGCTCAGTGCATTAAGCTTGGGATGCGCCGGGCGAGGAGGCGAGGACGCGTCACGACTGCTCTTGAAGGGTGCATTAGGCGGCATCGGCGCTTCCCGTTCTCGCCTTGGCCCACCCCCCCTCCACCCCGCTCCTCCAGGCGGGCTTCTCGCAAAGCCCAAGGAGGCCGTTAGATCTCGACTTAAGTTCTTTCCCTTCCCCTACGAGGAGGGGTGAGAACACCTTCGCAGGGAGAGCCGGGGGTTCCAGGCAGCCGAAGGCCTGCTGGTCCTGAGAGTTAGGGTGGGGGCGAGTTGGCTGCGAAGGTCGCATGAGGTCAGGCCTCTAGTTGACTCTCCCCGCCCTCCCTTCCAGAAAGCGGCGGCCGGAGGGTCGTGTCCCACGAGGCGGTGCTGGGGGGCAAGTTGGCTGCCAAGACCAGCTTCTCGCTCAGCCGCCCAAGCAGCCCCCGGGTGGAGGATCTGAAAGGTGAGGCTGGTTCCTCCGAGGTCCGGCCTGGCCGTCCATGCCCCTCAACCCCTGGCTCCCTCCGCCCACGGCTCCCCTAGAGGAGGAGAGGCGTCCCCACGCCCAGCAGCATTGGGCCAGGCCTGCCCTCAGCCCGGCCCAGCCTCTGTGAGCTGACCGCCTCTCCCGGTGTCCCCAGGGGCCACCCTGTACGGCCGCCTCAGGGAGTACCTGCTCACCGAGGACCAGCTGAAGGAGAACGGCTACCCCTTCCCGCACCCCGAGCGCCCAGGGGGCGCCGTCCTCTTCACGGCCGACGAGAAGAAGCCCAAGGACTGTGAGTTCCTTCCTGTGGGGAAGGCCGTCTGGGCAGAGGGAACAGCAGGGGCGGGCGGTTGCAGACGCAGAGAGAGGTTTGTGGCCGGGCGGCCAGCCTGATGCCTCACCCCTCCTCCTGTGCACCTGTCCCCACAGCCTCCTGCAGAATCTGCTGCCGCTGTGGCACCGAGTACCTCGTGGCCTCCTCAGGCCGCTGTGTGCGCGACGAGGAGTGTTACTACCACTGGGGGCGGCTCCGCCGGAACCGAGGTGAGGCCCGGCCGCCCCCTCCCTCCTGAGTCCTGGGCGCTGGGCTGGGCTGGCGCTGCTCTCTCCATCTGAGCCACTTAATTTTCTTTCCTTCGTTGTTGTCTATGACAAAAGGAATACAAAGCCTTCCTGTAACAGTATGCAAGTGCAGATAAAGGGAGGCCCTGGCCCCATCGCCCCCATGCGCCCTTCCTCTGTGTGTGGGTGTTTGTAGAAAGACGTGGGCGTTTGCACAATGGGAGCCAGGGGCTTGTCCTGGCCTGCAGCTGGTGCTTTCATTTAGTTACCGTGTTCCCACTCCCGGGAGCACACGGGCCTCCTTGGGCTGCCCGCCGGCTGGGCAGCCTGAGAGTCTCCCCCTGACTCAGTGCTCCTGTGGGTGGGCCTCCCTGGGGTCCACGTCTGGTGTGTCCTCACGGCCGACCCGGGGAGGGGCCTGCACAGGGTTGGGGTCTGCTGCTGCCCTGCATCCTTGCCCCCTCGTGGGGCCCGGCGCCCCTCCGGGAAAGGCAAACCGGGTGTCAGTCACTTCCTGTGGGGGGAGTGGGGCGGGACTGCCGCTGACCGCCTCTCCCTTTCAGTGGCTGGTGGCTGGGAGACTCAGTACACGTGCTGCTCGGCTGCCATCGGCTCCACCGGCTGTCAGGTTGCCAAGGTAGGTCTCCTGGGCCCTGCTCGCTGCTGCCTCGTCCCGGCGGGAGCTGAGGTGTGGCTGGGCTCCCCTGAGCTGCCCTCTTCCCGTCCTTTGATTTATCTGCCTTGTCCGGTGGCCTTGGAAAGAGCAGGACCGTCTGTGAACACCTCAAGCAGCCGCCTGGCCCCTGAGCCCAGCCTTGTGTCTTTTCCTGAGGTCCCTTCCCCCCCCGCCACTGCACCCTGCCGAGCCTGCCGCCTTCACCTCCCTTTCCCTCCCCACCCTCAGCAACACGTGCAGGACGGCCGGAAGGAAAACCTCGAAGGGTTTGTGAAGACTTTTGATAAAGAACTTTCGGAAGATGGTCACCCGGGAATCTACGCCCTCGACTGTGAAATGGTGAGTCGGCCCGGCTCTGACTCCAGTGCTCAGTGAGTACTTGTGGCCCCTGGAGGGTGATGCTGCTTGCTGGGGCTATCCCGGCTCCTCCACGCAAAGCTTTGAGCCAGTGGAGGTTTTATGATAAAGAGCAGATGAAGAGCTGTGAACAACAGCCAGGTCCTAGTCTCCCTTGTGGGTCGACTTGTGTCTGTAGCCCTGAGGCACATTTCACAGCTTGCGGGCATCTGTTCAGAAAGAGCTTCTCTTCTCTCACCAACTAGATGCTCTTCACCCCTTGACACACGCCACGCATGCTGTACCACACGGCCTGAACACGCACCATGCACGCTGTACCACATGGCCTGACACGCACCACGCCCGCTGTACCATGCGGACTGACACGCGCCACGCACGCTGTACCACGTGGCCTGAACACACACCACGCACGCCGTACCACGTGGCCTGACACACGCCACACATGCTGTACCATGTGGACTGACACACGCAACGCACGCCGTACCACGTGGCCTGACCACGCACCACGCACACCGTACCACGCGGCCTGACACACGCCACGCACGCTGTCCCACGCGGCCTGACACACACCATGCACACTGTACCACGCGGCCTGACACGCACACTGTACCACGCAGCCTGACACCCACCACGCACACTGTACCATGTGGCCTGACACATACGACGCACGCTGTACCACGTGCCTGACGCCATGCATGCTGTACCCCGTGGCCTGACACACTCCACACATGCTGTACCATGTGGACTGACACGCCACACACGCTGTACCACGTGGCCTGAACATGCACCACGCACGCCGTACCACGTGGCCTGACACGCACCACGCATGCTGTACCATGTGGCCTGACACGCCACGCACACTATACCACGTGGCCTGACACGCCACGCACGCTGTATCACGTGGCCTGACACTCCACACATGCTGTACCATGTGGCCTGACACACCACGCATGCTGTACCACATAGCCTGACACATGCGACACACACTGTACCATGTGGCCTGACACGCTGTGCACGCTGTATCACGCGGCCTGACACTGTACCACGTGGCCTGACAGGCCGTGCATGCTGCATGACACAGCCAAGTTGACTTAGGACTTGCCTACAAGCCAGGGCCCCCTTGGCACTTGGGGCCGTGTGGGCGTAGCAGGTGCAGTGCCAGCTTTAGGAGAGGGTGCCCTGGGTTCACACCCACTCTGCCCCCCAGAGCATGGGGCCAGCACCTCTGCCCACAGGGATTGGGGACAAGAGTGGCCTTGTCATGAGCATTGGGCTTGCGGTGCCAGGTCTGTGGTGCGCATGAAGGGAGAGGGAGGGCCGCCGTGTCTGAGGCGTGTCCTCCTGGCCCCACAGTCCTACACCACGTACGGCCTGGAGCTGACGCGTGTCACCGTGGTGGACACAGACATGCAGGTCGTTTACGACACTTTTGTCAAGCCAGACAACGAGATCGTTGACTATAACACCAGGTGCGGCCCGGCCCCCAGTCAGACCCCACCCCCACCGGTCCCCTGCCCAGCTCCTGGGTTGGGGACCCCTGGTGCCCTCTGCTGCCACGCTAAGGCCCCCGTTCCTCCCGCCCAGGTTTTCGGGGGTGACCGAGGCTGACCTCACTGACACGAGCATCTCGCTGCGGGATGTCCAGGCCGTCCTGCTGAGCATGTTCAGCGCCAACACCATCCTCATTGGACACAGCCTAGAGAGCGACCTGCTGGCCCTGAAGGTGCCCCGCCCGCCCCAGTCTCACCTTGCTAAGGGTCCTCAGAGGGTGGAGGTGGCTGTCGTGGGCCTGGTGCTCTCAGCTGGGGAGGGAGCTCTGGGGTCAGTGACTGGGCGCTCCTCATCTCCCTCCTGGGCCATACCACTCAGGGACTCCCTGGGCACCTGTGCATCCCAGCCGCCCTAGGCCCTGGGTCCAGGGCCCTGACGGCCGTCTGCCCCCAGGTCATCCACAGCACCGTGGTGGACACGTCTGTGCTCTTCCCGCACCGCCTGGGCCTCCCCTATAAGCGCTCCCTGCGGAATCTCATGGCCGACTACCTCAGACAGATCATCCAGGACAACGGTGAGGCCCGGGGGACTGCGGGGGCAGTGGGCGCGGGACCGTGGGCTCGCCCACCCTGACACGTCGCCTGCTCCGCAGTGGACGGGCACAGCTCCAGCGAGGACGCCAGCGCCTGCATGCATCTGGTGATCTGGAAGATCCGAGAAGACGCCAAGACCAAGCGGTGACCGCCGCCCCGCCCGCCGCCCGCCCACCGCCTCTCCCGCAGCCCTGCCCGTCCTTAGCCCCAGGCCTCTTCCAAAACAGTGCAATAAATCTCGAGAGCTAACCCTGTCCACGGCGCCCCCCGAGAGCCGGGAGGAGAGCGCCCGACGCCGAGCCTGGAGCCCCGAGCCCCCGCCGCCCCCACGCCCTGCCCGCGCCCTGCTCCAGACCTCTGTCCCCGTAGACGGCTGCTGCCCGAGGCTGAGGCCGGCCCGCTCAAGCGCCCGGCAGAGAGGCCACCTGCCCCTGCCCCTTCTCAGCGGCGGGGGCGGGGGCAGGCCGGGCAGGCTTGTCGCGGGTAGTTTGAGACAGGGGTTGTCTTTTTTTATTTTGTATTATTATTTTTATTATTTTTAATTTAAACCTGATGACTCGCACAGTTGTCTTCCCGCACCCGGAGGAGCAGTTACCCTGGTGCTGCCTGCCCTCCTAGGGGCTGGGGTGCAGCCGGGAGTGGTCAGCCGGCGCCTCGGCAGCCACCAGGACCCAAGAGTCCAGCCCGGCCTGGGCCTGCACAGGTGGGAGGGCCGCCCCCAGCCCGCCTTGGCTCTGAGACCTCTGGAAACAAAGCCAGCCCCCCGCCAGCCCCCAGGCCGCAGGTCTTCCCGCCAGGGCCCGCCCTCGGAGGGGCTCTCTGTAAAGGCCACAGCCCCACAGGGCCCTGAGCCCTCTCCCCCAGCCCCGGGCAGGGACAGAATAAATGTTTGTATGGATTTTAGATCTCCTGGTGTCTGGTGGTGTTCTTGGTGCCAGGTTAGGACACACTCTGTCCCCGTAACGGGGGGAACAGGAATGGGACTTAGTTCACTTTCGGGAAAACCAGCTTGGGCGCCTGGGCTGCCCGGGGGCCCTGCCATCTGCCCTGGGGTCGCAGTGTTCCCAGTAGACCCACAGCCCCAGGGGCCTCAATTTGGGGCCTGTCACCCTTCCGGCCCCCTTGGGGTGCTGTGAGTGGAGCTGGCTTTGCTCACTGCCGTGCCCACCCGAGGAGGGTCCGGGAGTGAGGCGCCCCGGACAGCCACTGCGCCGCGTGTCTGAGGAGCTACCACGGAAGGGCAGGGCAGCCGCTGGCCCATTGCACACACCCAGCGTTGTTCTGGCCCGTGGGGGTGCGAGGGCCAGGGCTGTTCAGGTCCCCACTTTTAATTTATTTAAAGTAAAAAGTGAAGCCAGAAAGAGGTTCGTGGAGTGGGAGATGCTGGGGGCCCCAGGTCCAGATGCCTGAGCACAAAGGCTGGAGGAGGCCCACGCCACCCTGTCACTCGGGATTCTGCTAAAGGCTGAGAGGGCAGCGTCCCGGGCTGAGGACATGGCAGCCGGGGCTGCAGGGGAGAACCGAGTTCCCTCTCCAGGTCCTGGGGGGCCCCTGCCGTTGCGCTCCTCTAGGGGCTGTTCTTGTGACCAGTTGACTTGCTCCTGCCTCTTCTGTAAACAAGGAGTTGTTTTCTAAATAAACGGTGCAGGCAGCTTCACGGAAGCCCTGTGTCTGAGTGGTGTCTGCCCTCCATCCCCCAGAGCACAAGAGTGCCCCAAGGAGGCTGTGGGCGGTTGGGGACAGACCTCCCCAGCTCTGGAGGTGTACACGCTTTCAGCTTTGCAAACCCATTTCTTGCTGTTCAGGAAGCTGCTCTGCCCACTGATACCATCCCAGGGAGGAAATGGGGTCCCCTGACTCCCGCCTCACGACTGCACCCAGTGAGGTCTCTCCTAAAGGCTGTTGGAACAATTTGTTCCAGCCCTGCTCCCCAGGGGCTTGCTCATTAACCTCTGGGTAGGGCTGGATGAAACGTTTGTTGAGTGAATGGGTGAAAGGAGAGGTTTACCTGGCGCCCCCCAGAGGCCAAGCAAGGTGTGCAGACCCGGGCTCCAAAGAAATGTGAGTGGGAGGTTGCTGCTCTGATGGGGGGTGGGTCAGACCTTGCGTGCCGTCCTCACGACCCGCATCCATTCATTCTTTTATTCATTCACCCCACATTTGTTCATAGGTGAGGCTAGAGGGGGGCCCTAGCCCCAGGCGGGGAGGGGAGGCTAGGGCACAGAGTGAGACACAGGCAACGGTCTGTTGGGTCAGGGCTGGGCCAGAGGGAGGGACCCCAAGGTTAGGGGGAAGGGTGGTGACGGTGGGGAAAGCGCCCAGAGCCCACCCTACTCAGGACCCGATTTACAAGGTCCCGCCGCCCTTAAATGACGGGCCCCTTAATGCCCTTCCCTTATTGAGGTCCCTTCATCCTGCCCTGCTGTGTAAAGACCTGACCTCCGATCCATCCCAGCCCCAGCCGCAGCCCCCGCTGCAAGGCTAACCGCAGATCTTGGCCCCAGGCTCTGCTTCTGCCCGGGCCCCGCCCCTACCCTGGCCTTCCCTGTAAGGCCCCGCCCAGTCCCGGTCCCTTTTGACTTCTTAGTCCTGCCCCCTGAGGCCCCACCTTCGCCCTGCCACTATCCTCGCCCTCTCCAAGGCCCCGCTCGACCCCGCCTTCTGCCCCGGGCCGCCCTCAGCCTCATCCCGCCCTTCGGGCCCAGCCTTCTGCCCCAGCCCCATCCTTTGGCCCGGCCCCATCCCGCCCCTCGGGACGCCTCCCGCTATGACCCCGCCCCTAGACCCTGCCTCCTGGTCTCACCCTGCCCCTTGCCCACGCTTTCTGACTCGGCCCCGTGCCGCCCCTGGACCCTGCCTCCTGCTCTGACCCCGCCCCTAGGCCCCGCCTTCTGACCTGGCCCCGCCCTGCCCCTAGGCCCCGCCTCCTGCTCTGACCCCGCCCCTCGGCGCCACCTCCTGCTCTGGCCCAGTCCCTTGTCCTGGCCCCGCCCTCGACCCGGCCTCCCGCGTTGACCCCGCCCTTCAGTCCCGCCTCCCGCTCTGACTCCGTCCCTCCGACCCGCCTTCTGCCCTGGCCACGCCCATAGGCTCCGCCTCCTGCTCTGACTCCGTCCCTCCGACCCGCCTTCTGCCCTGGCCCCGCCCCTCTCCTGGCCCCGCCTCCGGTCTGACCCCGCCCACAGCCCCGCCTTCTGTCCTGGCCCCGCCCCTAGGCTCCACCTCCAGCTCTGACCCCGCCCCTTGGCCCGCCCCTACACTGGCCCCGCCCCAGGCTCCGCCTCCGGGTCTGACCCCGCCCCGGCCCCGCCTTCTGCCCCGCCCCCGCCCCGCCCCGCGCCCGCGCCGCTCTTTCCAGGCCCGTTGGCCCCGGGCTAACAGCTCCACCAGGTCCGCCGCCCTGAACGCCCGCGGACCACCCCCGGTAGCCCGGCCCCGCCCGCCCCGGCCCGCGCAGGTGAGCGGCGGCGCTCCGAGGCTGTGCGTCCCGGGCGGCCGCACACCCTCTCTGGACCCCGCCCGGCCCGAGGGCGGGAGGTCGCGGCGGCGACGGAGGGGACGCCCCCTACAGGATCGCGCGGGGCAGGGTCCCCAGGAGTGTCCTGTGGACGCGGATCTCCCGGTCGGGGCTGGGCCTCGAACCCCGCGCTGCCGCAGCCGCGGGAATGCTGGGGCTCCCCGGGGGTTAATGGGGCGTTCCGGTGAGCCGAGTGAGAGTGAGGAGGAGGCAGCACTGGGGGCGGGTCCCTGTCCCAGAAAAACGGGGGGGGAGTGGACTCTGGCTGTCTCAGCGTCCCCTCCAGCCCCATCTGTCCCCGCTGGGTCTCCCCGGCTCTAGATCCCACTGGCTGAGCCTCACTTTCCCTCATCTGGAGAATGGGCACCAGCCAGCCGGGAGCGTCAGAGCTGGCCTTGAATCAGGCCCTGCCCCACTGGGGTCACCGGTGACTCAGACGCCATCGTCCCTGCCCCGGGGGGTTCTGAATTCAGCGGGCGGCCCAGACGGGGAAAGAAGCAGGGGAGACAGGGCGAGCAGAACCGGGATGGGGGACACCCCAGGCAGAGGAGGAGCCCAGAGGAAGCGTCCGCACAATCCTGGACGGTCTGAGAAGTATGAGCTGAGGCCAGAAGGGTGAGGAGGCGTTGACCAGGCCTGCAAGAAGGGTGCTCCTGGCAGAGGGAACAGCCGGGGCTTGGAGAGGGGGGAGCTGCTGAGTGCTGGGGGTGGCGGTCATGGGGAGGGCCCCATGGTGAGGCTCAAATTCCTGGCACCGAAGGACCAGGAGTGACCATGAACTAGCTGGTGGGAAGGTTCCGGGCTCTGTGGAAGGTGTGTCTGCCTCCATGTCCCCCACCACGCTCAGATCTCCAGGTTGGCCTTTGAGATATAAAGTATAATCCTGGGGTTCCATTTAGTCAGTCAACAAACATTGATTGGGCACCTAACTGGGCTGGGCGTTGTGTGCCACTTGGAGATTGGGGCAGGAGGGGGCAGCAGGGAGACCCGGGAGGCGATGGGAGCCTAGATTGAGGATGGCCGGGGGGGTGGGGTGGGGTGGGGGGCAATGGACAGAGGTAGAATCCTTCATCCTGAGGGACCAGTCGTAATGGGGGGAGGTGAGGCAATCTCAGATTGCTCACTGGGGGTGACCGGGGGACATGGGGCTGTTGCGGGTTTGGGGATCAGCCCGGGCCCCATTGGGCCTGAGGATGTTCAGGAAGGACACACAGCCAGTGGCTGAACCTTCTGACCCCAGGGAGGGGGCAGCAGATGGACGTGGGAGGTGACGCTTTAGAGAGCGCCTCCTCTCCGGACGGGAGCTCCTGGAGGCAGAGTAATGGACAACGCCCGGCGAGGGCTGGGCCACTGGTGTGACCTTGGGCCCCTCTCCCCAACAGGCCCACCGGCATGGGCAGCCTCGCCTACCGAGAAGACCTTGAGGAGGAAGAGAAGAACTCAGGTGCGTGTCCTGGGGCCGAGGGCGGGGCGCGGGGCGAGACCCCCCAAAACCCGTTTGACTGGCCCAGCATGGGTCCTCATTGGGTTAGGAATAGTCCCAAACCTTGTGCCTGAAAGGTAGACTCAGGAGTCGGAGGCTGCGAGCCCAGAACTGTCTGGGCTGCCCAGGCCAGGGGCGTGCCTCAGTTTACCCGCTCTGTAGAAGGAGTGGGCGTGAATGGGCCTCCCAGGGCCTGTTCGCTGAGCCTAGGGATTGGCCCGGGGGTGGGTTAGGGTGGGGGCCTTTCTGTTTGTTTACCGGCTCCCCCGCACCCCGGATGGCGAGTGTCCCCCGCGCCTGGTCCCCCGGGGCCCATTAGCCCTCCTCTGGGGTGTCGTTAGCGTGTTTGTCTGCCACCCCACGTGACGCCCGCTCTCTCCGCCTCCAGGGTTCACCTGGGAAGTGAAGGCCAACAGCGGGGCCTACAACAACCAGTTCAAGGAGAAGGGCTTCCTGTGCTGGCAGAGGCGCAAGTACAAGGTGGGCAGGCCCCCCCGCCCCGCCCCCGCAGCCCTGCTGGGGTCCGCCTGCAGGGGTTTGCTTGGGGGGCACACGAGCTCGGCCTGCGCTGTATCCACTCGATATTTCGATTTAATCACGGGAACTGGAGCGCCCATTCTAGCAGAATCACCAGTTTGTACCGGCGTTTCCAGCGTCTCCTTCGCCCCGCCCTAGTTCCCAAAAATAAGTTATTAAGAAACCTTTAAGGTACAGCTTGTCCATCGGGCTCTGCCTAAAATCCCCTGGCATGTGTGTCTCATTTGGGGAAATTCCGGGGTCACAGCTCAGCTCAAGGAGTCTTTGCACCCAGCAGGTGCTCAATTAATGCTGACTCAAGGCTTTGCATTCAGCAGGCGCTCGGTAAACGCTGGCCTGCTTAGTAAATGCTGGCCTGAGGCCTTGCATTCAGCTGGCACTCATTAAAGCTGGCTCAAGACCTTGCATTCAGTTGATAATTGATGCTGGCTCGAGGCTTTGCATTCAGCAGGCACTCAATAAATGCTGGCTCAAGGCTTTGCATTCAGTGGGTGCTCAGTAAATGCTGGATCAAAGCCTCAAATTCAGTAGATGCTCAGTTAAGGCTGGCGGTGGCTGAAGGTGGGGCGAGGCCGGGCTGGGGCGAGGCTGGGCTGGGGCAGGGTGGGCACACGCATGTTGGCTCTCGTTCCAGACCAATGTCATCCACACGGCCAAGTACAACGTCTTCTCCTTTGTGCCCTTGAACCTGTACGAGCAGTTCCGCCAAGTGTCCAATCTCTACTTCCTTCTTATCATCGTCCTCCAGGTGGGACGGGGCAGGGCAGCCCCGGGGGTCAGCACCTGGGCCCACACCATCCTGTCGCCTGCTCCCATCGCCTCCTCCAGGAAGCCCTCTCAGACCCCCCTCGCCACCTGGCTCTGTAGACCCAGGGTGGTTTCACCGTGTGTTGGTCTGTGTGGTTATGGGGCCGATGTCCGGCTCCCCACACACTGGGAGTGCCTTCATGGCCGGGTCCCCACTGCCCAGCCCGGGGCCTGGCACACAGAAGGTGCTTAATATATGCTGAGTAGTGAAGGAGTGTGAATGGCTCCTCCGGGTCCGAGGAGGGTGCAGCCCTTCTCCAGGATGGACCGCCCCCTTAACCCCAGCTGGCCGAGGTGACCCCAGAGGGTGAGGAGGAAGGAGGGGTCAAGGGCAGGTTCTCGGGACCTGCTGGGCGGTCCAGGCCAGGGGGCAGGCGTCTGGCCTGGGCACCTCCCTCTCTCAGCGAGTGGGCAGTTTCCAGAACCCCCTCGCCCCCGCCCAATATCTCCTTTTTGTTCTGAGTCAAGTCAGATGCTCTGCTATTTCCATCAGTCCAGTGGACACTTAGTGAGCACCTACTGTGTGCAGGTCCTATCTGGGCACTGGGGACCTGGCGGTGGCCCTGACACCCGTGTTCATGTGGCTCAGGGGCTGGTGGGAGTGACTGTCATTAATCTACATGGGGGACCAGGCTGGTCTAGGGGGCCCCTGGAGGAGGAGACGATGGAGCTCGGACCTGAAGGGTGACCGGGAGGGACCGGGCTACAGGGAAGGGGAACAGAGAGAGCCAAGGCCCTGGGGTTAGGAGGGCTTCCTGGAGGAGGTGACACGGGAGCTGGGCGCAGGAGGGAGACGAGGCGTGGGGGAGAAGTTCCGGGTGGGGAGAGGGACCGAGGGCAGTTGTCCTGAGGCTTGTGCGGGGAGACGGCTGGCCCCGGGCCCGGGTGGTCAGCAGGAGGGACACAGCATGCCAGGCTGAGGGGCCAGGCATGCCGGGTGGGAGGGCAGGAGGAGGCAGCTGGGGGGGCAGGTGGACAGGGGCCAGCGTGACCCCGCTCCGTGTCAGAGCATCCCCGAGATCTCCACGCTGCCCTGGTTTACGCTCTTTGTCCCGCTCGTGTGCCTCCTGGTCATCCGGGCCACCCGAGAACTGGTGGACGACATCGTAAGTGGGGTGGGGGTGGCCGGGGTGGGGACTGGGGTCAGGGTGGTCCCCCCAGGTGCGAGGAGAGGGCTGGGCCATGGGGGTCAGCGTGGGCGGCCCTGGTGGGCTGTGTCATCCACATTCTCTCGCGGCCACAAGGGGCAGATGCCTGCAGGCCCCCCGGCCGGGTGGTCTTGGCGGCCGCCAAGGCGGAATCTGCCCTCTGCTCCTGCCGACAGCGGTTGGCCCGGCGGCCCTCCTGCCGGGGTCCCTGGACAGACGCAGCTGGTGGGGCTCGCGCTGCGCCAGTACCGGGCGGCGTGGGGGGCCGCGCCCTCTCTCTGACGCACCCTGTCGGCCCAGGGGCGACACAGGAGCGATAGGATCATCAACAACAGGCCCTGCCAGATCCTGGTGGGGAAGAGGTGAGGCCACAGCGGCCGGGGGGCGGGGGCTCCATCCGGGAGCGGGGCGGGGGGGAGGTAGGCTCCAGCACGGCCGGGGCCGGACACTGTGGGGAAGGTGTCCAGCAGAGTGTCCAGCACCTTCCATGCTCCTGGACATCCTGGTTGGGTCTGACGGGGACCCAGGCCAGCATTTATGGGGCGCCTGCTGTCTACCAGGCCTGCAGTGGGCGCTGTGATGGGGGCAGAGGCTGAGGCCCCCATTGTTAACTGAAGGGGAGGGGAGGGAAGGCCGAGCCCCGGCAGAGACCTGCAGGTGGGAACATTCCAGAAGCAAAGCCCCAGCTCTTCCAGCTCGGGGGGGTGGCGAGGGGGCGGGGGTACCACGGCTGGGCCTGGGAGGGCCCCCTCTCATGCCTGCACCCCGCTCCCCGCAGCTTCCAGTGGAAGAAATGGAAACACCTGTGCGTGGGGGACGTGGTCTGTCTGCACAGAGACAGCATCGTCCCGGTCAGCGCCCCGAACGCCCGCTCCCGGGGGAGGGCCGCCCACGCGCTGTCTTCCTCCCTGTGCCCCCTGCAATGCCGTCTCCTCCCTCCCGACCCCCCTCCCCACCGCAGGCCGACCTGCTCTTGCTGGCCAGCACGGAGCCCAGCAGCCTGTGCTACGTGGAGACGGCCGACATCGACGGGTGAGGCGCGGGGCATCGCTAAGGGTTTGGGGGCCGGGCGTGAGGCTTTCCCCAACAGCCAAGCCCACTCAGATGTTATGGTCGTTCGGCCCAGGATCATTCACGGGGCACCTACAGGCTAGCAGGGGCAGTAAGGTTAAACCAGAGGAAGGGACCCACTTTCTTTGCACCAACATTTCTAGAGGCCCTACTGTGCGCCAGGCCCCACCACCCGGAAAGCAGGAAGGCCTAGAGTCTGGCCTCAGCCCTTTTGCAAACGCCCTGTTTGACCTTGGGCAAGGCCCTCTCCCTCTCTGGGCCTCAGCCTCCTGATTGGCAGTTGCGCACAGTAGGTGCTCCGGGAAAATGTTTGAGTGACTCTGGAAGGGGGCTGGAGGCGCCTTGCCTGGGTGCTGTCTGTCCCCACCTTACCCCTCGCTCCCCTTCTCGTCACCAGGGAAACCAACTTGAAGTTCAGGCAGGCGCCTATGATCACCCACCATGAGCTGACCAGTGTAAGGAACATGGCGTCTTTCCAAGGTGAGAGGCGGAGAGCAGGAGGCAGCTGTCCCATCCACCCATCTGGGCTTCCATCCACCCTGCTGTGCAGTGGGCACAAAAGTCAGCCAGCTTGCTGGGTTTGGGGTTGGTAATGGGGTGTGGTGGGGGGTGTTCAGTGGCGTCTACCCAGACAGGCACGGTCAGTTCTCACTGATTGTTCTTTTTTTTTTGTGAGGAAGATCAGCCCTGAGCTAACATCTGTTGACAATCTTCCTCTTTTTTTTTTGCTGAGGAAGACTGGCCCTGGGCTAACATCCATGCCCATCTTCCTCCACTTTTTATGGGACGCCGTCACAGCGTGGCTTGACAAGCGGTGCATCGGTGCACACCCAGGATCAGAACCCTGGGCCACCGCAGCGGAGCACATGCACTTAACTGCTGCGCCACTGGGCCAGCCCCTCACTGATTGTTCTTTATCTCATTCATTCTTGGACCTTCGGGGTCAGGATAGCTTTTAACAGGCTGGCTTATCCCAGGCCCATTTCATGTCCCCTGAATCTGTGTCGGTGGGGGTATTTTCTGTTATTGTTGTTACAAAACCTGCTGCAGGTTTTATCAGAAGTTACATCTTATTTTTAAAACACGACCACATTGAAGCAAACATTTCTGGTGGCTTAATTGAAAAGGCAGCCTGTGTACACGGGCCAACAATTTGCAGGCGTGGCAGGAAAAGACCAGGGGC
Source organism: Rhinoceros unicornis (assembly GCA_028646465.1). Classification (NCBI taxonomy): domain Eukaryota; kingdom Metazoa; phylum Chordata; class Mammalia; order Perissodactyla; family Rhinocerotidae; genus Rhinoceros; species Rhinoceros unicornis. Next base: position 12,886,014 of record CM053548.1, read on the forward strand.
CAAGGAGCCATCCCACCCCTCTCGGTTTCTTATTTTTTGCCTGGAGATGTCTCACACCTGTGGCTACAGTTACCGTTTGCCGTGGCCCAGTAAGGGGATCCTTTACTGTTATTATTTTTCCTGTCTTGTTGCAAAGGCAAGTTACTCTACTCAGCTCTGCAGCAGAATCTTTCTCTCGGAGCAGAGCCCCTTGGCTCCCGACATCCACATGCTAGTTGTGTGACTATTCAACTAGCTGGGGAAAGGCCTCGCTTGCCTGGACGGGCGGCCACACCTGTCCAACAGGTCTCTCTGAGCCCTGACCTGACCCAGCTGCCTCAGCATTCCTGCAAGGCGTGGCCCCACTTTTTAGAGGAGGAGACTGAGGTTCAGAGAGGTGGCGAGCAGCATGAGCCTCCCCCAGGGCTCCTCTGCCCCCCATCCATCCCATTTCCACATTCAGGACAAACTCAGTCCCTGAGGAGGAATGAGGAGGAGCAGGCGAGGGTCGTTCAAGAACCCTGGGGCCCCCAGCTCTCTCCCTTCCGGGGTCCCAGCCGCACCCTGTTGTCATTTTAGCCCTTGCTGGGCACTGCCCTGGGCAGGCCTTTGCACCCCGAGCCCATTTTCTCAAGCGGAAGCAGGGCCCCCGCTATCCTGCTGGTAAGCAATGGTGGACGGGCCCCAGGGCCCAGTAGGAACTGCCCCACCCCTGCTGTCTTCTGGAAAACCCTACACTGTGCCCTGCATTTGTCCCCTGTGGTTTCGGGGTGCTGGATGAGTCTCCTGCCTGCAGGCATCCCTTCCTTCTTTCCCTCCTCACACATTTATAGAGCACCTACTGTGTGCTCCCCCGGGTCCCAGCGCAACTGAGACGAGGCAGGTGCCTGCTCTCATGGCGGAACAGATGTCTAGTGACATCCCTGGATCATAACCATGAGGAAGGGGCTGGATGGGGGGCAAACTGATCTGGTGGAGGATCAGGGAGGGCTTTCCTGAGGAGTTGTGAGTCCTGGCACAGGGAACAGCGTACACAAAGGCCCTGACGCCAGGAGAGGCCAGCGCTGGAGCATCCAGGAGGCTGTGTGGTGGGGGAGGAGGTGCCAGCAGGGAAGTTTGGGGCTGTGTGGGGCCATGAGGGTGGCTGGAGCCAGAGGGTGACAGGAATGTTCCCTGAGCCCACCCCCCACCACACTGGAGTGGGGCGGCCTGAGTCCAGCCACGCCCTTGGCTCCCTGACCGCCTGGTCGCCCACAGGCAAGGTGGTGTGTGAGGAACCCAACAGCCGGATGCACCACTTCGTGGGGTGCCTGGAATGGACCGACAAGAAATACCCCCTGGACAGCGGCAACATCCTCCTGCGTGGCTGCAAGATCCGAAACACAGACACCTGCTACGGACTGGTCATCTATGCCGGTACAGCCCCTCCGGGGCCCCTGGAGCATGAGCTGTCCAGGTCAGAGGGTGGGGGTGGGTGAGAACCCTGAAGTCATTGGCAAGAAGTCACAAAACCAGGCCTGGCTGCTGCATGCGTCTGCCATAAGCATCTGTCACATGATGTGGCTTCTCCGGACCCTGGGTTCTGAAACTGTAGAAATGGACGTGTTGAGCCAGCATCCTTATTTTGGCTGGAAAAAGTGGGGTTCTTGTATGTAGATGGAAGGAGGGGTGGCTGGGCAGGTGGATGAATGGGTGGATGGATGGAGGGATGAGTGGATGGATGGGTGGGTAGATGGATGGATGGGTGGGTGGGTGGGTGGATGGGTGGATGGATGGATGAATGGATGGATACATGGATAGATGGGTTGGTGGATGGATGGGTAGGTGGATGCGTGGATGGATGGATGGATAGATAGGTGGGTGGGTGGATGGGTGGGTGGGTGGATGAATGGATAGACTGATGGATGGATGGAGGGGTAGATGGAAGGGTGGATGGATGGAAGGATGTGTGGATGGATGAGTGGCTGGCTGCCTGGCTGGATGGATGGATGGGTGGATGGGTGGATTACTGGAAGGATGGGTGGATGGATGGAGGGAGTGAGGGAGGGATGGATGGATGAATGGATGGATGGATGGAGGGATGAGGGGATGGATGGGTGGATGACTGGAAGGATGGGTGGATGAATGGATGGATGGATGGAGGGATGAGTGGATGGATGGGTGGGTAGATGGATGGATGGATGGGTGGGTGGGTGGATGGGTGGGTGGATGGATGGATGGATAGATGGATGGATGGTACATGGATGGATGGGTGGGTGGAAGGATGGGTAGATGAATGGAAGGATGGGTGGATGGATAGATGGACGGATGGATGAATGGATGGATACATGGATGGATGTGTTGGTGGATGGATGGGTACGTGGATGGGTGGATGGATGGATGGATGGAGGGATGAGTGGATGGATGGATGATACATGGATGGATGTGTTGGTGGATGGATGGGTAGGTGGATGAGTGGATTGATGGATGGATGGATAGATTGGTGGATGGATGGATGATACATGTATGGATGGGTGTGTGGATGGATGGGTGGATGGATACATGGATGGATGGGTGGGTGGATGGGTAGATGAATGGAAGGATGGGTGGATGGCTGGAAGGATGGGTGGATGCATGGATGGATGGGTAGGTGGATGGGTGGATGGGTGGGTGGATGGGTGGGTGGATGGAAGGATATAAACCCTGCAGGTTTTGACACAAAGATCATGAAGAACTGTGGCACGATCCATCTGAAGAGAACCAAGATAGACCACATGATGAACAGGCTGGTGGTCCTGGTAAGCTGTCCAGAGTCCCTGCTCTGGGGCGGAACACCCACAGACAGAAGCCTCGCTGTCGTCCTGCAGGCCTCAGTTTCCTTCCTCTGCAAAATGTGCGGCCTGATCCCACAGACAGGTCTTTGGGCCAGAGAATCTTCTCTTAAAATAACGATTAAAAAAAAAAGTTTTTATAGGATAAATTTTGATCCTGACATTTTCCAGAACCCCAGGAGATAATAAAATAGTCACCTACTCTACTGACTTTTAACAATCCTTACCTTTTTGATCAACCGACTTTATCTCTTTTAAAGTTATTGTAATAGTAATTTTGAAAAAGAGCAGCCACAAGACCTGGCACAGCCCCGTGAGTTCCCCTCCCCCTGGGACTGCTGGATGGCTCCCCTGGCCCCCCGTCCTGAAGCCAGAGCTGGGGGGGGTCCCATCTCCGTGTTTGTCCTTTGACGCTGAGTGTGTCCCCCGCTCGCCCCCCCATCTCCCGTCCACCCCGCAGATCTTCCTGTCCCTGATAGTGATCTCGGCGGGGTTGACCTTGGGCTTCTGGTACAATGCGAAGGAGTTGAAGGGCAAGCACCACTACCTGCCCACCAATGACATGCACAGCGTGGCGGCCGAGTCCTTCCTCATCTTCTGGGGCTTCCTTATCCTGCTGAGCGTCATGGTGCCCATGGCCATGTTCATCATGTGGGTGCCCGCGCCTCCGCCCCCGCCCGCCCCTCCGCGGGCGGCGGGCCAGGGCGTGACGTGGCCGCCTTTGCAGAGCCGAGTTCATCTACCTGGGGAACAGCATCTTCATCAACTGGGACCTGCAGATGTACTACGAGCCGCACGACACGCCAGCCAAGGCCCGCAGCACCAGCCTCAACGACCAGCTGGGCCAGGTGGAGTACATCTTCTCCGACAAGACGGGCACGCTCACCCAGAACATCATGACCTTCAAGAAGTGCTGCATCAACGGCGTCGTCTACGGTGGGGACCCGCCCCCCGCGCCCCTCCCCCAGGGCCCCGCCCGGCCCCCCAGCCCTCCCCACCGCAGCCAGGACCGGCCCCGGGGTGCAGGAGGGGCCCCAGGGGGCTGCTGGGTCTCCTGGATGCCCCCCCCCGCCGCCCCCTGCCCAGCACTGCCACCCACATCGGAACCCCAGCACCGCAGCCGTGTGGCTCGTCTCCCTTGGGGGTCAGCAGACTTTTCCTGTGAAGGGCCAGCCGGTCAGTACTTCTGGCTTCTTGGGCGGCACCGTCTTGCGTGGAGGCTGAATTTCGAATTTTGTAGCGTTTTCACGCGTCATGAGACAACACTCTTCTTACACTTTCCCCCCAGCCATGTGGACACGTGAAAACCATTCTGAGCTCGCAGGCCACACAAAAATGGGCATCGGGGCGGGTGTAGGTCTCTGTTCCCCCGTCTAGTTTGTAACTAGGAGCCACGGTTCAGAGCAGGAGGTGACAGAGGAGCCAGCTGGGTCGTAATCAGGTGTGGTGGGCGGTCACCAGCACGAGAGGCAGACATGGGCCCATGACCTCAGCCAGGGACTGGGGGGGCGATAGGGAGCACTGGGGTCTGTGGCGAGCAGCACCCACACCGGGCCCAGTCCTCTGATGTTTCTAGAAGTGCTATGGACTCAGATTTTTCTGTGAAATCACCCAGTTTTTCGAAGTAGGTAGCCACGTCCTGGTTTTAAAAAGACACCATGAGGAGATCAGACAAAACGTGTTCCGTGGGGCCAAGTCCCGCTCGGGGCTGCCCTCCTGGGCCCCCTGGGAGACGTGGCTGCCTCGTTCCCTCCTTTATGCAGAAGGCAAAGCTGAGGCCAGGGTCCTTGGTTGCTGGGGGCGTCGGGCCCGGAGCCCCAGATCCCGCTTGTCTGGCTGCATCTGGCAGCTCCAGGAGGCCTGAGATCGGGGGGCGGGGGCTGCGGGACCCCGAGTGGGTCCCGGGAGCTGAGGCCTGAAGTGGGGTCTTTCCTCAGGCCCCGATGAGGAGAGGAAGACCCCGCATAAGGTGAGCTCAGCCGCCCTGCCGCACCGGATGGGGGGGATGGGCAGCGGCCCACCCAGAGCCGGCCTGTCCCCTCACCGCCCCGCAGGAGAACCCCTACCTCTGGAACACGTTTGCCAACGGGAAGTTGTTCTTCCACAACGCGGGGCTCCTGCAGGCCGTGCGCGGCAACCAGGACGCGATGGTGCGGGAGTTCTGGCGGCTGCTGGCTGTCTGCCACACGGTCATGGTGCAAGACAAGAACAGTGAGCGCCCGCGGGCCCCGGGCTCCTGGGATGGTCTCCTGGCCGTAGAGATGGCCCAGCCCAACCCCGAGACGCTTAGAGGCTGCTCGGGCCCGTGTCCCAGCCCCACCTCTTCCGGACCTAGAGGGTGTCCAGGCCCGGGGCTCAAGATCCAACATGGAGCTAGGAGGGGAGGTCATCCAGGCTGGGACCCCAGCGCCCACCTTCTTTATGGGGCTGAGAGGTTGCTCAGGCCCCCGAGACCGTCATGCCATAGGTACCTGGTGAGGCCTCCCGTGCCGTTTCCTGCGCTGTGCTGAGGGGTGTAGGCGGGACCCCCAGGTGGGCGGTGGGGCCTGACTGGCCGGAGCCCTCGGCGAGCGCGCCCCGCCCCGCGGTCCCCTCCCCCCGCCAGACCAGCTCGTGTACCAGGCAGCGTCCCCCGACGAGGAGGCGCTGGTCACTGCGGCCCGGAACTTCGGCTACGTGTTCCTGGCGCGCACGCAGGACAGCATCACGGTGATGGAGCTGGGCGAGGAGCGGGTGTACCAGGTCCTGGCCATGATGGACTTCAACAGCGTCCGCAAGCGGATGTCGGTGCTGGGTGAGTGGGGGCGCCAGCCGCCTGTGCCCAGACGCCTCACCCTGAGGCGGAGGCAGGCGGGGAGGGGCGCCTGTGTGGGCAGCTGGGCCTCTCCCTCCGCAGTCCGGAACCCCGAGGGCTCCATCCACCTCTACACCAAAGGCGCCGACACGGTCATCTTTGAGCGCTTGCACATGAAAGGCGAAATGGAGTGGACCACGGAGCAGGCCTTGGCCGTGAGTCCTTGTGGGAAGGGAGGGCAGAGGGTCAGGGGTCGAGGGCAAAAGAGAGGAGGACAGGGCGGAGGAGGAGAGTGTGCAGAGAAGGGGCCTCCGGTACCCAGGGTGGCCATGTACAGTTGGCCAGGTTGCGCACTGCACAACCTCACACACATGGGCTGGGAGGGGGCTGAACTTCAAGCTGCACCCGCCCAGAGGTGGTGTCTTTTTCTGAGCCACACAAGGATCCCTTGTGGTTGGGCTTCGGCCCTGGATGCTGCCCCCTTCCCAAGCCAGGCCTGGGTTCCAGGACACGCTCAGCCCTCCCTGCCTCAAATCTTTCCTCTCCGTGGGTAGAGCCCTAACTTCTCAGCCCAGGGTTTGAGGATGTGTCTTTCTGCTTCTCTAGCTGGGTCTCTCCTTGCCCCCCGGGGGGTTCCCCGGGACCCCCATTTCTGGCTTGCAGTTTCCCCGTGCTTAGGTGATGCCTCAGGACCTTTGCACGCACTCGTCCCTCTGCTTGGAATGCCTTCCTCTGCTCTATCACTCAGGATCTTTTGGGCCTCAGGGCTCAGCCACGAGGTCCCCACCTCCAGGGAGCCTTTCCTGCCCCGACCCTAACATGGAGCTGTTGTGTCATGCCAGCACCCTCTCTCTGGCCCAGCCTTGACCCTATGGGGATCCCCAAGGGCTTTGCTGGGTCCCCAGCATCACCCAACACAGGAGCCTGGGGGGTGGGATGTTTGTGGAAAGAATGTCCTGTGTCCCTCCACCTGGGCCTCCCAGAGTGCCCTGCTCTGCTGGGAGTGGGGAGTGGGGTGTGGGGGAGCCAGGCGTCAGGTCTCTGACTCAGAACTGGGGAAGTGCAGTCAGATAAAGACCCAGAGCCCAGGAGCCGGGCAAAATGGCTCGGTTCAGCTGCCCCATGGAACAGATGGGTAAACTGAGGCACGGGAGGAACAAAGGCCTGTCTGAACCTCCTGACACCCAGGGACCCACCACCAGTCAGGAACAAAAGCGAGAGAGACCTGGGGCCGCCCGTTGGGGCAGACAGCCTGGGCAGGGTGGGGGGCGTAGGACGGAAGTAGGAGCCATGGGCGTCCCTGGGGTGAGCGAGGGTCCCACAGGATCCTTCCTGTTCCCTCCCCACCCGCAGAGGCCTCTGCCCCTGGAAAAATGAGGCAGAGCGTGGGGTACAGACCTTCCTAAGCTGAGGGGTCTGAGGGAAGGGTCCGGGGCGGGGGAAGCCCTGCCTGGGGAGGGGTCCACAGGGCTGCTCCAAGGGTCTTGCGGGATAGTTAAAAATTGCCACGCGAAGCCTAGGGAGTGTGTTCCTGGCGGGGGAACGGCAGGTGCAAAGGTCTGGAGGCAGAACAGAGCCGGGCATCTGGCTGGGACAGGGCAGGTTCGGAGCCGGGGCAGCGCACGATCCCAGCCTCTCGGGGAGGCCAGACCGTGGGTGGGGACAAGGGCCGGGAGGCGCAGGCGGAGAGAAAGGGCTGAGAGGCGCGGCGGCTGGCGGAGAGCCCGGGAGGCGGGGTGGTGACACGGTGGTGCCCGCCCGCCGGCCCCCAGTCCTTTGCTGAGCAGACCTTGCGGACGCTGTGCCTGGCCTACAAGGAGGTGGACGAGGACGCGTACGAGGAGTGGCGCCAGCGCCACCAGGAGGCCAGCATCCTGCTGCAGAACCGGGCCCACGCCCTGCACCAGGTGTACGAGCAGATGGAGCAGAACCTCCAGGTGGGCAGAGGCGGGGGAGGGGCGCCAGCGCCCCGCCCAGCCCCAGGGGGCCCCGATCCCCCCACCCCTGCCGGGGAGCTGGGTCCTCGCTCAGTCCGTTCCCTGCCCCCCGCGCCCCCTCAGCTGCTGGGAGCCACAGCCATCGAGGACAGACTCCAGGACGGCGTCCCCGAGACCATCCAGTGTCTGAAGCAGGGAAACATCAAAGTGTGGGTACTCACAGGGGACAAGCAAGGTGGGTCCCGGGCAGCCGCCGCAGCACGGAGACAGGGAGGCGGGTGGGAGAGAGCTCATAACCTGCCCGGAGCGCCACCGTCCGCCCCTCCCACATGTGTGGCTTCAGCATTGTCCTCCACCTTGTCCCTGGGAAGGGAGAAACGGGAACAATGAAAAATGCTGGGGTCCTCGGGGCACCTCCCTCTGGCGGGCCTGCGCTTCCTGGGAGGTGGGGCCCTTGGTACTCCTGCGTGATAGGTGGCCCAGCGGGGCTCAGAGAACTCGGGGCACTTGCTGGAGGTTGCCCAGCGACTTAGGGGCAAAGCTGGCATGGAGGGGCCAGCCTGGTGGCATAGTGGTTAAGTTTGCGCACCCTGGGGTTTGCGGATTCCAATCCTGTGCACGGACCTACACACCGCTCATCAAGCCATGCTGTGGCAGCATCCTGCATACAAAATAGAGGAAGATTGGCACAGATGTTAGCTCAGGACCAATCTTCCTCACCAAAAGAAAAAAAAATCTAGCATAGAACCTCAGGTCCTGTGGGCCAGGAGCTCTGACTAGCCCCCACCCCTGCAGGTTCTCCAGGACCTCACTGGGCATGGGTACCAGCAGGGCCGCGTTAAGACTTCCGTGGGCACGAGGCACACACACAAAATATTTAAAATGACATTTTACAGCTGCGTTGGTATAAAGACAAATATCCAGGCTGGGTTATATTCACTTTTTATTCCTTCTTCTGATTTGGAAAGAAACTAAATCATTTTCCTGGGTTCCTAAAAGTGCCTGTGGGCCCTTGGCATGGTAGGTCTTATGGCCCCTTGGTCCTGGCCCGGGACTAACCTCCCTCCAGCAGCCCAGCCACAGCCAGTCCGAAGGGACACCCCTTTACTCAGAACTGCAGCCAAAGTCTCAGGGCTGGCTCTGATTGGCTGGCCTGCATCACATGCCCTCCTCTGAGCCAATCACCTGGGCCAGGGGGAGGGGCATGCTGCTGTGATTGGCGGGGCCTGGGTCTCTGCGGCAGAGTGGGCGTGGCCCTGGGCAGGCTGCTGCCACGTGCTGAGCCCGGCTGGTTTGCAGAGACGGCGGTGAACATCGGCTTTGCCTGCCGGTTGCTCTCAGAGGACGTGCTCATTCTGGAAGAGAAGGAGATAATGTGAGAGGCGGCGTGGGGGGGGGGGGATGAGCCAGTGTGGGGGTCGGACACCCGTGGCCCTGGGGGTCTGCAGAGTGCGCTCATCTCCACCTGGCTGGACTCCCAGGGGGAAACCGAGGCACAGCTGGGGAGGGGGTGGGAGGGAGTCCGTGCCCGCCGCCGTGGCTGAGCCCCCGCTGGGTCCCCGCAGTCGGATCCTGGAGGCCTACTGGGAGAGCAACAACAACCTGCTGGGAGGCAAGCAGTGTCTGAAGAACGCGTTCCTGCCACAGGTCAAGATGGCCATGGTTATTAACGGCGAGTTCCTGGTCAGTGACCGATGGGGGCGCACGGGGGCCCCCGGGCACCTGGGAGGGGCTGGGAGGAGCCGCAAGAGCCCTGAACGCCACGCCAGGAGATGGTTCTCAGAGCGGCCAGACCCAGGGAGGGCCAAGTCCAGCCTGGGCGTGGGGGGCGGCCTGGGAGGAGCGGCCAGGTGGGGGCGCGTCAACGGAGGGGAGGGGCGCAGGCAGAGTGATCCCCACCCCCCCCCGCCGGCCAGGACCAGCTGCTGCTGTCGCTGCGCAAAGAGCCGCGGGCCCTGGTCCACAGCGTGAACACGGACCTGGAGGAGACCTGGCAGGAGCCCGGCGAGCAGAGGACGGACTTCCTGCAGGCCCGGCGGCTGTCGCTGATGTGGCGGACCCTCGGGATGCCGCTGAGGAGCACGGGGCTGGCGCCGCAGGCCAAGACTGCGCGCGCCCGCGAGAGCCCCGAGGTGCGGCGGGAGCGCGCCTTCGTGGACCTGGCCTCGCGGTGCCAGGCGGTCATCTGCTGCCGGGCGACGCCCAAGCAGAAGGCCTTGATCGTGGCGCTGGTCAAGAAATACCAGCACGTGGTGACCCTGGCCATCGGGGACGGCGCCAACGACGTCAACATGATCAAGAGTGGGTGGTGGGCGGCAGGGCTGGGGGAGGCCTGCGGCGGGGGCCGGGCGGGGGGCGGGCCGGAGCCGACGGGCTGCGTGTGCCCCTGCAGCCGCGGACATCGGCGTGGGGCTGGCCGGTAAGGAGGGCATGCAGGCGGTGCAGAACAGCGACTTCGTGCTGGCCCAGTTCTGCTTCCTGCAGCGGCTGCTGCTGGTGCACGGACGCTGGTCCTACCTGCGCGTCTGCAAGTTCCTGCGCTACTTCATCTACAAGACGCTGGCCGGCATGATGGTCCAGGTCTGGTTCGCCTTCTACAGCGGCTTCAGCGCCCAGGTGCGTGGGAGGGCACGGCCCTCGGGGGGTGCGGTGTCTCTCCGGTAGCCTCCAGGAGGGCTGCAGGCATGCGCACACTCTGGGGTCCTCAGGGGCCGGGGCTTGCCTGAGGTCGCAGAGCAAGGCAGCCTGCTACATGGCTACGTTCATAGAGGTGTAGAGTTCAGAGAAAGGGAGAGGATGGTTTCTGCCCAGCTCTGTACCCAGCATTTTCAGGGCTATTTGGCAAATTGGAGCTTTGAAGCCAGGGCAGGGCAGATGGCCCAAATGTACATCCTTCTAGAGGAGAAGAAAGCTTGAACCCCAGAGAGTGCAAGACTGTGAGGGCTGGTCCCTGGCCTCAAGTGTCTGGACGGTATCATGGTGAAGACTGGATGTGCTCTCTGGAGTCTTAGAAGAGTCCTAGGGCAATGATTTCCCCTGTGTGTAAGGGAATCATCTGAAAATAGGCAGCTGTGCAAGGGAGTGAGCTCCCCGTCACTAATGCCCAGGCATTTGAGAGGGAGCTCCACAGAGTCACCCTCGATAAGTATATATTGTTTGTTTAACTTTTTTATTTCCGACATTTCATTCTTTTAGATGCTACTATAGATGGAATTGTTTTCTTAATTCTCTTTTGGGACTGTTCATTGCCGGTGTACAGAGACACAGGTGGTTCTGTGGCTGTTGATCTGTGCCCTGAAAGTTTGCCGGATTCCTTGATTGGCTGTAGTAGCTTTCTTGTGGATCCTTGGGATTTCTTGCATACAAGATCAGGTCCTCTGCAAATAGAGACAGTTTCACTTCTTCCTTTCCAATTTCAATGCCTTTTATTTCCTTTTCTTAGCGAATTGCTTTGGCTAGGACTTCCAGTAGCGATGGGAATAGCCATGGGAAAGGTGGGCTTCCGCATCTTGTTCCTGATCCTGGGGTCCTCTGCATCCAGTCTTTCTACATTCGTTAACTGGAATTCTCCTGTAGGAAGAATGGCTCCTTCTCCCCCATTTACTTATTCAGTTATTTATTCCTAGCAGTATGGACTCATGGATGTCTATTTTAGTCTATATTCTGTTGTTCAGATTGTCCTCAATTTGTCCTCTTGACACGGGCCTGCTCTTCTCCGAGCACATCCTCACTTTCTGGTGCTACAAAACGTTCTCTGCCCAAACCCTGCAGTCAGCCACTCCCGTAAGGAGCTCTGGTTCTTTTCCCTAGAGAATTGTGGTCAGACACCATGCTCTCAGTGCTTGCTGTGCTCGCTGCCGCTGGGCGCCGTTCCCCTCTCAGTAGGCAGAGGTGGGAAACGTACACACAGTAACGTGTAGACACCCATCTACGCCTGTATCTACCCATCCCTCTATCTTTGTGTGTATTAAAAACTATGAGTTCCCACCAACACCCCCGATGCCAGTCCCGCAGAACAAGGCTCAGCTTAGCCTTCTCCGCGTACTCATTTGTAACTCTTTTCTCCAACAGCAAGAAACTCGATTCTTGCAAAATTCTTGATTGTTACCTATTTGCTCAGCCCCAGAATGCACATAAAGCCGTTTTCGGGACCAAAACCCAGATTCTCTTAACTGCACTGGATTCATGCATCAGGAAGGGAGTTGGGTGACTTGTCCATGGGGTCTCTTAAAATAACCCGTCAGTGATTCCCTAAATCTAAAATGATCTAAAAACGCATTCTCGAGCCATTTGTCCTCCGTAGCTCTTTAGTGAAGCCACCCCGTGAAGACAGATTCAAAGGTGCTGTTTTAATAGCATTAGACCATGCTTTTTCTCTCTGCCTTGCTTAACCCAGCCCTGGTCTCAGCCCCAACCTTGATTAGAATGTGACTTTCCAACTCGCCTGGAATCCTCCCCAGGGGCCCAGCTAGCGTGGGTGGGTCTCCTCAGGTAAAGATGCCCGTGTTTCTGTTTCTGGCCACCTGACTCCTGAAGGCTGACCACATTCTCCTGCCCTGCCCTGCCCTGCAGCCTCTATATGAAGGCTGGTTCCTGGCTCTCTTCAACCTGCTCTACACCACCCTCCCGGTTCTCTACATTGGCCTCTTCGAGCAGGTGAGCAGCTCAAGGCCTGGGCTCCCCCTTCCCTGTAGATGCTCCTGTGTCTGTCCCTCTTCCTCCTGCTGGGAGCCTGGGGTGGGGCCATCTCCCACCCCTGACCCAACCCCAAGAGCCTGCAGCTCCCCCCACCCTCCCTAGGACGTGAGCGCCGAGCGGAGTCTGGAGTTGCCGGAGCTGTACATCGCGGGCCAGAAGGACGAGTTCTTCAACTATGGAGTCGTTCTCCAAGCCATCGCCCACGGCATGGCCACCTCCCTAGTCAACTTCTTCATGACCCTGTGGATCTGCCAAGACTCAGGCGGGCCTGTCATCTTCGGCGACTATCAGTCGTTCGCTGTGGTTGTGGCCCTGTCGAGCCTGCTGTCCATCACTGTGGAGGTAAGGGGGCCTTGGCCACCGGCCACTGAGGTCTCGCCACCTGGCAACCCTCCTCAGGGGCCTCAGTAGCTGCCCTTCATGAATCCCAAGGGCCCAGCCCTCAACCTCCTCCATGGAGCCCTGCCCTGGGGTTCCCGCCCCCCCACCCACCCCTCCCTCCTCGCTCAGGTCGTCCTCATCATCAAATACTGGACAGTCCTGTTTGTGCTGGCCATTGTCCTCAGCTTGTGTTTCTACGTGGTCATGACTGCACTCACCCAGGACTTCTGGTTCTTCCAAATCTCCCCCAAGACCTTCTCGTTTCTGTGTGAGCCCCCAGCAGGGGATGGGCTGGCGGGCCCTGGAGACGGGCGTGCCCACAGCGGAGAGCCCGCCCTGCCCTCCCTGAGCCCTGCTCGCGTCTGTCGTGCGGGGCGGGCGGGCATGCAGAGGGGGGGTGCCTTCGGGGAATTGCATCAGGGTGCCCCAGGGGTGAAGGGAGGGGAAGGAGGTGGGGCGCCGGGAGGTGGGGGCGCTGAGCAGGCTCTGGGGGGGCTCCACCCCGGGCCGGGCCATGACACTGCCCTGTCGCCAGACGCTGACCGCAACGTGCTGTCCCAGCCCCCCATCCTGCTGGTGATCCTGCTGAACGTGTCGTTGAACACGCTGCCTGTGCTGGCCTTCCGTCTCATTCACCGAGCCCTCAAGAAACCACGCCCCAAGGTGAGGGGGCCTGGGGTCCCGGGACCCCATTCACCAGAGCCTGTGCTGGGAGCTGGGACTCCAAGGGGACACTGGGCTGGGGGGAGGGGGCGGAGACCCAGATGCACACCCAGTGCCCTCAGGGGCCAAAGGACAGGCCCCAGGGCCCCAAGGGGGAAACTGCACTTCCCAGGAGAGAGACAGCAGGGGGTACTCAGAAGGCCAACCTGGTTCCAGTCCTGACCCCATGGCATCTCCGCCAGGAAGCATCTAGGGCTTGGGGGTCGAGATGACAGAAACGACCTGGAGAGGGGGAGCTGAGAAACAACACCAGTGTGCATGGAGGGGTGATGGATACAATGTGTCCATCCACACACGGGAATATTACACAGCCTTAAAGAGGAAGGAAAAATTCTGACACCTGCTCCAACATGAATGGACCTTGAGGACATGATGCTCAGTGACATGAGCCAGACACAGAAGGACAGACACTGTGTGATCCCCTCACAGGAGGCCCCTAGAGGAGTCACATCCACAGAGACAGAAAGTAGATGGTGGGGCCAGGGGCTGGGGGAGGGGATGGGGAGTCAGTGTTTCCTGGGGACAGAGTCTCAGTTTGGGAAGATGAGAAAGTTCTGGAGATGGATTGGGGGGATGGGTGCACAACAACGTGAATGTGCTTCATGCCACTGAGCTGTGCACTTACAAATGGTTAAAATGGTAATTCTTATGTGATGTCTATTTTACCCCAATGAAAAAGGGTGGGGGCGGGGACTTACTGGCTCACATAACCAAAACCTAGAAAGATGGGTTGCAGCTGGGTTGGGCTCCAGAATTGACTGGAATGGTGGACCAAGACATGGCCACAAACCTGCCACCATCAGTTTGGAAGGAGTCTTATTGGTTGGCCTAGAGTTTGTCCCAAGGAAGGATGACTCTGATTGGCTGGTCTAGAATTAAGTCCCAGGGAAGGACTCTAGTTGGGTCAACTCGGGTAGGGAAGAGCCTAGCCAGTCAATGGTGGCCAAGGGCTCTGAATGGCCCCCACTGGGGGCAGGCGACCTGAGAGCAGTCAACACAGTGTGGGAGCCTGCTGACCCTTGCCATCCCCGCTGCTGTGCAGGAGGAGGTGGAGGCCCCAAGTGAGGAGATCATCACCGTGGAACCTATGCCCTACCTACGCCGAGAGTCACGCACCCGGCGCTCTAGCTATGCCTTCTCCCACCGCGAGGGCTACGCGGACCTCATCACGCAGGGCACAAGTCTGCGGAAGACACCAGGGGTCAACAGTGACATGCTGGCTGATCAAAAGATCCCATCCGATGAAGAACTCTCCTTGAGCATCAAGGAGTCACCCTGGTTCTCCAGGAAGATGTCATTCCTGGGGAGGAAGAGGCGCCAGCACCGGGGGAAGGTGTCCTCCGAGGACACGCAGCCTGCCACCACGATGAGCTCCTCCTTCACTGCGGATGTGCAATCCTCTTCTTATCTGGATAACCAAGTGTCTCTCACCAGAAACATGGCTCCCAGCACTAACTGGAAATCCAGATCTTTCCAGGAGAATTTGCCCATGAAGCAGGAAAGGTCACTCTCGTATGGGCAATGGCCGTATTCTCCTCCCAAGAGTCTGACACTGACCAGGAAGAGGCCACTCTCTCTTCAGGAGATGCCACCATCGCCCAGAGAAAGCCAGCTGTCCCTTTCTGAGAGTCAGCCAACGCCTTTGGGCCAGCTGTCTTTGGAGAGCCAGCCAGCACCCCTGGAAGAGAAGAAGGCCTTTTGGAGTGTCTCACGGTCATCCTGGAAGATCTGGCCTTTCTGGCAAAAGGAGCTCCAGTCCTCCGACGAGGGGACGGCGCCACTTCCCAATGAGACACATCCTACCCCGGTGGAAACTACGCCACTGTCTACGGGAGAATCATCCACAGATGAGCAGCCCATGGAGGTGGTGCCCTTGCCCTCGGAGGGGCAGCTGGTGCCCAGTGAGAGCCAAGTTCCACCTGACCTGGGGGGGCAGCCGCCCTTGCCTCACAAGGAGCAGTGACTGCCCAGGCTTAGTCATCATCAACCAGCGAGCACGAGACCTGCCCCCAAAGACAAGGGCTCCATGTCCTTTTCTTTTTCTAATAAACCGGGGTCCCTCTGACCCAGAGCACTCAGAGGCTCACTCATTTCCTGTACTTCCTTTTGTGGTGCCTCGGGAACTGTCTTTCCTGGTTTTAAAAATCAAAACACTGACCTCTAGTGGCCCGGTGGGTGATTTGCAGGGGAAGTGTCTATTGTGTTTTCGTTTTCTTGGTGTAGAGAACGTGGATAAAGCTCTGTTGCTCTCCAAACGGAGGGAGGTGCTGAGCAGATTATGCTGACCAGCCCTGGCTCCCCGGCCGACAGCAGATGAGGGCCACTTCCGGCACCACCCGGCCTCTTCCCCCACCAGGCTGTCTTCGTTTCTACCCCTCCACTAAACTGCCTTACACTTCAGGCTCCAGAGAGCAATGGGCAGTGACGCCTCCAACAAGAGGCACACCTAGAGCTTGCTGGGCTCAAGGGCCCGGAGCTCTTCTCTCTGATTCTTAACTGTTCCTGTGGAAGGTGGAGCCCCTCAGGGTGGGGGCTCAGGGAGGGCCGCGGCCAAGGAAGAGGGCAGAGGAGTGGGCTGGGAGAGGCGGCCTCCCCTTCCCTCGACCCCATCCTCCCTCCCCATCTTCATGGTGGGCGAGCCCCATTCCACCCCTCCTCCCCCCACCCCATCAGCAACACGCAAGCTCAAGTGAGTGACTCAAAAATAATTTATTGGAGAAAAACAAAGCAACAGATCCAGCACAGCAATGGTTAACAATGACGATTTTTTTTTTTATTATTGTTTAAGCCTGTCACCTGAGGGTGGGGCGGAGAGGGCTTCCGTTCCCTCTAGCACTGGGGGGCTTTGGATGTCTCCCCTGGAAGCAGCCCGGGTGTCCAGGTGGCCTCTTGGCCCTCCCTCACCTCGGGCTGAGAGAATCCCCCCAAAGACCAGCCCTTGGGGGGGGTGTCTGTGGGGCTACCAGGAGAAGCCCCGGGATCTGAAGGGCGGAGAATGTGACATGGCCCAAGTTCCAGCTGGTGCAGGGGCTGGGTGGGAGGGGCCCCGGAGCATTTTGGGTGGGTTGAGCCTGCGGCCCCAGGCCCACCCTCCACACTGGTGCCTCTGTGCTCCAGCGTGTAAGGGACCCCCTCTGGCTACCACAATCCCCCTACCTGGGGCCTGGCCTGGAAAGTGGGCTCTTCCCTGGGGGGAGCGTGGGGCCTTGTGGCAGAAGTGGAGTCTCAGGCAAGGAGACTGTCTCGGAGCCCCCTTTCATGATTCTGGGGGGCCCCTCTGTTCTCTAGGGTCCCAGCTTGGGCGGGGAGAGAGGGCTCCACGGGTGTGCATCGCCCCACCTCCCAGGCCAGACAGAAAGGTGGATTCATGCCCAGCCTGGGGGTTGGTGGAACTCGGCTGGGTGCCTGCCCAGAGAGGGGGGGTCTCAGGAGGGCCCTTGGGATCTCCGGAAGTTGGGGTATGCCACAGCCCCCCACCGCCCTGGGCGACAAGACTCGAATTGGCTGATTGTCTGTCTCCTCTGAACAAGACACTTGGGAATTCATGCTACTGTGAAACCAACCGGGTCGGGCCGCGGGAGGGGTGGCGTCCAAGATGGCAGTGATGCCCACTGGTGCCCAAGAACCTGGGGCAGGAGACCCGGGACCCCACCCGGCAGCACAGGGAGGTGGCATGTGGGCACTAGGAGGTGGAGACCTGGGTTGGGTGCTAAGGCCCTGCAGCCTGTCCCTCCTTCCCGTCTCTCCGCCTCCCTCCAGCCAGAGGGACACAGATCCTCGCAAAGGGGGAAATGAACACAGCAGCGCATGAAGCAGGGACACAGGCCTGAGCATGAAACACAAGGATGCGACACGGAATTCTGGGGCTCCGACCCCACGGCCCCCCCACCCCCCACCCCATCCACAGAGTACATTATCGTCAAGAAAGAGTACATTAGTCATGCAGCAACTCAAATCCCATTGCGTCTTTTTTTTTTCATTTTTCTTCCTTTTTTTTTCTTAAATTACATCTGAACACAGAACACATAGAATAATAAATACTCTTATAAGACATGACTCCAAAAAACGAGAAACAGAACACACCAGAGTACAGAAAGGTACACTTCTCTCTCTCTCTCTCTCTCTCCCTCTCTCCTAAAGGATTCCTTTCCACAAGAAATCTGTAAACCGCTGTCCTTCGAGCTCCCGCCCAGTCTCGCTCGCTCTCTCGCTCACGCCCCCTCTGCCTTTTGCCTCTGACTCCCCAGCCTGGGCCGCCCAACATTCAGTACGTCTCCCACGGAACTCGCCAAAGAAACGACATACCATCATCTGCAAAATTATAATTTAACGGTATAAAGCTTCAAGTCACGTATTCCAAAAACTAGCTAAGGATTTTTTTTTTTATCACATAAACTATACATTAAATATTTTGAGGTATTTCAGAGAAAATTGTCAAAGGCTCAAAGGAGCTGTGCTGGAGGCATCATTCCCCGCGTGGAGAAGGGTCTTTGGTGTGTGGCGACCAACTGCGTGTTGGGGACTGGCGGGGCAGGGCAGGGGGGCAGGCGTCGGGGGAGGGCCCCCGGGGGGGGGGGGGGAGCTGGTGTGTGTGAGCATGTGCGCGCATGAAATGAAATGTGTGTGAAAGGGAGCCAGGAATCTGGGGACTCTTCTGTGACCTGTGTCCACGGGGCTTGACCCAATCTGACCACAGTTCACCATAACTAGAATGTTCTACAACCAGAAGGATCCCAAGCTAATTTCTGACTTTCCAACAGGGGATGAACCGGAGGCCTTGCCTTCTGTCTCCTGGGGCTTGAATGCTGGAAACAGCAAGTGACCCACCCAGTTGGAGAAGCCTGGTCCCCTGCAAGCAGGTGCTCTGGCCAGCGGGAGGCCGAAGGAAGGGGCCACCTCCCCCCAGACCCTAGCTCCCAGCGCCCGGGGGGCACCACGGAAAGGACGGCAGCCGGTGTGCGTGCGTGTGCGTGTGTGCACACATGCGTGTGTACGTGTGTGTTTGGGGGGGAAGGGTTGGTTGCTGGGCGGGAATGGGGACTCTTAGGATTCAGCCCCAACATTCAAAGATTCTAGAAGCATCACTCAAATCCGGTTGCTTAAAAAGCCGGGAGAATAGCAAGTCGATAAGAACATTCCATACACATCTTTGGTTCAAGAAAAAGGCACTCATCGACCTCGCTAATCTCTTCCCCTCTCTCCTCTCTCTCTCTCTCTCTCTCTCTCTCTCTCTCTCTCTCTCTCTCTCTCTCTCTCTCTCTCTCTCTCTCTCGCTCATTCTCTCTCTGGTGGGGGACTGGGCGCAGGGACTCAGACCTGGAGGGCAGGGCCGGAAGCCGGCCTTTGCACCACCCCGGCCCGAGGCAAGGGAACTGGAGCCTCCAGCACAAGTCCTTGGGGAAATCTTTGGTATCAAGTGTGATTTTTCCAATCACAGACACGAACGCTTCAGTGAGGTAGCCTTTACCTGGGGGAGGGGGAGGGGTATTTCCCTAGAAACGTCTTTTGCATTCTCAAGGTGGGGGGCGCCACCTCCCTGGGAGGCAGTGGAAGGGACGGGAGGTTTTGGGGTGGGGGCAGAAGTTCCTTCTAGTCTCCAGGTCTTGAATCCCGGGGAGGCGGGCTCTTGGGATCCAGCTGCCGGCCAGTCTTGGAGGGCACCCGGCGGGACCAGATGAGACGAGCAGAGGAGGTGGGGCCGGGAGGTGCTCATCTTCACTTCTGACCCTTTCTTCCCCCCGGTCAATTTTTTTGGCAAAAAAAAAACGGAGCAAGCAGATTCCACCTTCTCCAGCATCTTCTTCTCTCTATGGAGAGAGAGGGGCAAGCCTGTCACCCCTTCAGGCCCAGTGCGGCACCCCCTGAGGGATGGGAGGTCGTGGGTGAGTTCCAGAGGGTTCCAAGCAGAAAGCCACGCCGTGACCCCAGCACACGGGGACTCCGGGGCAGCGCCTCCGTGGAATCTGGATCTTTTCTTCTGTTTCCTGGGGTCTCTCTCTCCCTGCGTGATCATCAAGGTGCCTAAAGGTGAAGAAAACTGACAAGAGGTGTGCCGGGGGGAGGGGAGGCGTCTGGAATTTACCCGCATGTTTGAGCCGTCCCCTCCGGTCGGTCCGGGACGGGGTGGGAGAGGGTGCTCGCCTGTGGGTGCTGGGCGGTCGCGCTGCAGGCCCCCTCCCCAGACGTTAAGGCAGGCAATTCTTGGCACAAGGAATCCTGGCCGCCGGAGGGGCAGCTGGGTTCTTGGCTGTGGGGGCAGTTCTGCCGGGGGATCCGGGTTGGTGTCGGTGTGGGTGGGGACACTGGGAGGACCCAGCTCGACGTGGGCTTTGGCGACTTTGGAAGGGGCTGAGTTCTCAGGGAAGGGTCCCCGGGAGGACCGACAGGGAGGAAGGCTCCCCCCACGGGGGCTGGCAAAGAAGGGGTTATTCTTAAAATTCCTTTTTTTTTTTAATACCCGGATTATTTTTCTAGTATGTGCTTCTTGACCCGCTTTCAGGGACGACAAGGTGAGCCCCGGCTTTCCTCGAGGCCCCCTGGGCGTCCTGAATTGAGAGGGAGCTGGGGAGCCCCTGTCTGTGACCCCCCTCCCAGCTGGGGAGGGTGGAGGGCTTCCTCTGGCCTGGAGGGGATTGGGGTGGAGGGAGGAGGGGGCCCTTTTTGTGCACTTGGGCAGGGGGATGTGCTGCGTCCCTTCCCTGGGTGTAGGGGGCCCGAACTGCACCCCCTCCAGGCGCCCCCTGGGGCGGGTCTCCGGGCCGGCAGGGTGGGGTGGGAGACGTGGGAGGGCAGCGCCCAGGCCGTCGAGGCAGGGAGGGCGCGGGCCCGGACGCCTCAGGCCTTGGAGAAGGTGGCGGTGGCGCCGGCGGGGCCTCCGGGGGCCGCCCCCGGCTCCTCGGCCCAGCGGTTCATGCAGCGGCGCCGCGCGTTCATGAAGAAATTGCTGACGGTGTTGAGCTCCAGGCCGAGCTGCTGCGAGATGGTGACCTGCATCTCCTTCGACGGCCGCTTGTTCTCCTTGAAGATGGCGATCAGCGTGCGCCGCTGCAGGTCGGTGAACACCAGGCGCTGCTTCTTGGGCTGCAGCGCGCGCTCCTTCTGCTGCTCCTGCTCCTTCCGCTTGCAGGCTGCGGGCGAGCGGCAGTGCGCAGGCGCGCGGGCGAGCGGGACACAGCGCCACCGCGCGGCCGGACGGGAGGAGACAGGCCACGCGGGAGAGGCAGACACAGCCCAAAGCAGAGAGAGGAGGGAGACACCAGGACACACAGAAATACCGGGAAATGCGGCGAGACAGCAGGAGGAGAGGGCCAGGAGGGACAGGGAGACACAGAAATGTCAACAGGAAGGGCGACGTGAAAGAGACCAGAAGGCAGCAAGCAGGTGGTAGAGAGGAAGGAAAGGGAGGGCGGACAGTGGGTGGGGAGACAGCGATGGGGTTGGGGGGGACAAAGAAAGGGACACAGTGTGAGCACATCTCCACAGGCATGGGGCACCACCCCTTCCCGCCCTCCTGCAGGCTAGCCCCCTCCCCAGCCTCATATCCCCAAACCCCTGGCCCCCGTAAAGGCCTCCACCCCGCAGAGTACAACAATTGGTGCTGGTGGCTTCCCCCTCCCTCTGCAGCTCACACCTGGGGGATCTGGAGGGAAATGACGTGGAAACTCTGCACGTGAGTTGTGTGACTCAGTGTGGACCTGGGTGAGAAGCAGTTAAGTAACAGGCCCCCAGAGTGTGTCACAAACCCCAATAACCTCCCCCCGAAATGATGGGGCAACTGGATTCTCAGACGGGCGGGACGGTCCATGCCTCCTTCCCAGGGCTGTCCTCTGAGGCCTGACCACCGTAGAGACCCTGCATCAGGCCGACATTGGCGTCCACAGCCTGATTCTGATATCTGAGCTGCTACCCAAGCCTGCCCCCCATCAGCAGGCTGAGACCCAGACATGGCCTCCCACAGGTGCCCACTGGGCCCTCTGGAGCTGGGAGGATCTAAGGAGGAGGGGGTGCGGTGAGGGACCACCCCTCCCTGTCCCAGGGCCACCTGGCTCAGGAGGGAGATACAGAGGCAGCTCCAGGTGGTGGAACAGGGCTGGACGCCCTCCCTGAATGAAGTGGGGGCCGGTGGGCACAAAAGATGGGCTTCATCAGCTCAGGTTGCCTGCCTCCACCCAGGGGCTGGGGGAGGCTGGTGGCATCAGCCAAATTCTAGCAGAGTCTCGATTTCTGGGCCGCACACCAGTCAGGGGCTGTGGGTAGTGAGAGCCTGCCCATCCCGCCTCCCCATGAACCCCACACCTCAAGTTACTTCCCCAGCATAGTCAGCGGTGCAGGCTGTACCAGCAGATCCCGCTGCCAGCCCTGGTGGCCTGCTGGGACCACACACCAAGCTGGCTTTTTTCGGTTCCGGAACAGTCCGAACCAGATGGCATGCCAGATCAATGTCCACACGTCCGCAAAAATAAATGAATGTTCCCTGGGCTGTGGCTCATTTCTCGGGAACAACAGGTTCTCCCACGTGAACCGATGCACCACTTCGCTCGCTGTCTCCCTCTGACCCGGAACTCACACACTTCTAATTGGCTGCCTCAGGTTTTATGATTAAATAAGGGTGATGGCTAGAGGTTACCGGACATTTTATAAAAGCCACTAATGAGAGAGAGAGAGAACAAATGAGAAAAATGGTAGGAGGAGAGGGGGAAGATGAACGCAGAAGAAACAGACAAGGCTATAATTAACATTCTCAGAGGGGTAAGAGAGAAATACTGTATCCACGAAACAAGAACAGGATGCTATTCAGTAAAAAAGACAATTAATGAGCAAGACAATGCTCTTAGAATTTACATATATCATAGCTGGAATAAAATCAATGTACGGATTAGAACACAAAGTTAAGCAAATATCCCTGGAAATGGAACAACGTAGATGCAAAGATGGCAAATGAGAGAAAGATGGTAAAGTGAGAGGATGAACTGAGCAGGTTTGTCATCTGATCAAGAGACAATCTAAACTAGAGGAAGAGGGCCGGCCCCGTGGCTTAGTGGTTAAGTGCGCGCGCTCCGCTGCTGGCTGCCTGGGTTCGGATCCCGGGCTCGCGCTGACACACCGCTTCTCCGGCCATGCTGAGGCCGCGTTCCACATACAGCGACTAGAAGGATGTGCAGCTATGACAGACAACTATCTACTGGGGCTTTGGGGGAAAAAAAGGAGGAGGAGGATTGGCAATAGATGTTAGCTCAGAGCCGGTCTTCCTCAGCAAAAAGGAGGACTGGCAGATGTTAGCTCAGGGCTGATCTTCCTCACAAAAAAAAAAAAAAAGGACTTTGTGAATACAAACTAGAGGAAGAGATGATCAAATAAACAATGAAAAAAAGAAATCCAGGGTTGAAGGACACAAGTGTCCACTTTAAAAGAGCCTGTGAGGGGGTCAGCTCAGTGCATGAAAGAACGTGCTCCCCAAGGATCATCCTTGTGAAATTTCAGACTCAGAATAAAGAGAAGATTGTAAAAGCTCCCAGAGAGGAAAGCCAGATGTCCCACGAAGGACTAAGAATCAGAGTGGCTTTGGGCTTCTCAAAAACAAGAAGACAGCGGAGCAATGCCTTCAAAATTCTGAGGAGAAACATGCTCAACTAGAACCGTACGCCCAGCCAAACATCAGGCAGGAAGGTGGAACAAAGATATAGTCAGACATTCCAGGTCTCCAAAAATTGACTTCCACGCACCCTCTCTCAGAAAGCTACTAGAGGATGTGTTCCATCAAAACAAGGAAGTAAATCAAAAAAGGAAGGTGTGGCATTCAGGAAATGTGATTCAACTTGGCGGAAGGGAAAAAGGGTCCCCCAAGTGATGAGGCAGGGAGGGCGTGGAAAACAGGGAGACAAAGGCAGCAAGGACATGGAGGGCAGCCCCATCCAGATCGGAGCAGGAAAACCAAGGGAAGAGGAGATGACCTGACATGTGTGGAAAATCCTATTGAGTTGCCTTTGCATTTTGTGGGGGAGTGTGGGAAGAATTTGCAATTGGCAACTATTAACTCCTGGAAAAACAAAGAGCCGTACAGGAAAGAAAATGGAATCCTAGTACTCTATGCGGCTCAGCTGTGGATGGTATTTACTGAAATCATAATAATGTTAAGACTGAATATTATCGAGGCAAAAGACTGTATTTGTAACTATATTGAGAAGCTGACAGAGGGAGAGGGTGTGGTGTGGATATGGAAAGCTGGTGAGGCAAAACCTAGGGGACGAACAGGGTACCAGGCAGCCTTTTGTGTACAAAATGGGGGAGCAAGACCATGTGTTTGTATTTCATCTGCATAAGGAAATGTTGGAAGGAAGTACAGAAACTGCCTTGACCTCCCACCTCCTTGGAACTTGGCCACCCTGTGAGGTCACAGCAGGGGGCCAGGTCCCCCATTCTTTGAAAGGGAAAGCTGGGTCTCAGGCATCGAGTCTAGGGGGAGAGTCAAAACTCAGCCCCAGGCCTTTACATTTCAAAGGAGGCCCTTCGTGCCCACCTGTTGTAATCTTCAATTTATTCATTCACTCACTCATTCATTCATTCCCTTAGCAATTTACTCACGAATTCAGCACACATTTATAGCACAGAGATATAAATCCTCCTCAGGAAGCTCGAAAGAGCTTCGCACGTATCCTATCTTTTAATCCTTAGAATAGTTCCATAAGACCGGGATTTTTCTCTTTATTGACTCAGAGAAGGTAAGCCACTTGCCCAAGGGTGCCCACCGAGTCCCGGCAGGGCAGGATAGGACAGGAGCCGGGGTTGACTCAGAGAGTCAGACGGGGAGGGAGCGAGGATGTGGGGTCGCCTCTTTCCCACTCGCCTCCCCTTCTCCAGTCAAGTGCCCAGTGGAGGCCCCGAGGCAGAGGCGGGGGAGGGGCCGAGCAAGGCAGAGTCCTGAAGAAACTTCGCGTTTTGTCGATCGCAGCAAAAAGAGGCTCCGCGGGCCCCCCTTCCTGGCGTTCAATCTAATTACAGCTTCTCGCAGCCCGAATCGATCCGGCTCCATTCGGAGCTGGTTACCGCGGGCAGCTTTGTCATCCGTCCATCCCCCACAGCCCTGGAGGCCCTGCCCGCGGCGGCGGTGGGAGCGCCAGTGGGGCAGGCAGGAAAAGCCCCCCATCAGCGCGCCCATGACCATCCACCCTCCCCCCATCAGCATCCCTCCCGGCGCCCAGGAACAACCCTGCCAGCCCTCACTGCGGTCCCTCTGTGGCTCCGTCAGCCCCAGGCGGGGAGAGGCCCTGGGTATGAGCCCTTTGTCCGGAAGTGAAAACTGACGGGAGAGAGGGACTGACCAGGACGGGCTGGGGAGGGTGGCCGGCGCGAGGAGCCCTGGACTTACCCGCACCAAGCACCAGCCTCACACTGCGCCGCCACCGCTATGGCACCTCTTCCACGAGGATCCACCGGGGACCGCCACTGTGGCTTCCACCTGCATCGCCGCCTCCACCAGCACCTCCTCCACCATCACCTCCTCCACCTGCACCCCTTCTACTCCATCATCTTCTCTACCATCACCTCCACCACCACCATCTCCTCCACGTGCACCCCTTCTACTCCATCACCTCCTCTACCATCACCTCCGCCTCCACCATCTGTGTCACTCTATCACATCACCTCCTCTGCCATCACCTCCTCCACCTGCACCCCCTCTACTCCATCACCTCCTCCGCCATCACCTCCGCCTCCACCATCTGTATCACTCTACCATCACCTCCTCCGCCATCACCTCCTCCACCTGCACCCCTTCTACTCCATCACCTCCTCCACCATCACCTCCGCCTCCACCATCTGTATCACTCTATCACCATCACCTCCTCCACCATCACCTCCACCGCCTCCTCCACTGTCACCTCCTCCACCTGCACCCCTTCTACTCCATCACCTCCACCACCATCACCTCCGCCTCCACCATCTGTATCACTCTACCTTCACCTCCTCCACCATCACCTCCTCCACCTGCACCCCTTCTACTCCATCACCTCCTCCATCATCACCTCCACCTCCATCGCCTCCTCCACCATCATCTCCTCCACCGTCACCTCCTCCACTCCCACCTGCTCCACCATCACCTCCACCTCCATCGCCTCCTCCACCATCACCTCCTTCACCGTCACCTCCTCCACCTGCATCCCTTCTACATCCATCACCTCTTCCACCATTACCTCCACCTCCATCGCCTCCTCCACCGTCCCCTCCTCCACTCTCACCTGCTCCACCATCACCTCCTTCACCATCAGTGTCGCTTCTACCTCATCATACCCTCCACCATCACCTCAGCCTCTGTCACCTCCTCCACCATCACCTCCTCCACCTGCATCCCTTCTACTCCATCACCTTCTCCACCCTCACCTCCACCTCCATCGCCTCCCCCATCACCACTTCCTCCACCATTAGTATCCCTTCTACCACCATCACCTCCATTACTCCCACCTCCACCACCTATATCGATTCTACTGCCATCATCTCCACCTCCATCACCTCCTGCACCCTCAGCGTCCCTACTACCCCATCATGCTCACCTCGCATGTGCTCAGCATGGGGGCCTCAGCCCCGGTTCCCTCCCCAGGGCTCCCACGCTGTGGTCGGGGGACCAGGAGTGGCCACCAACCTCACCACCAGCCACAGTGGGCAGGACAGCGGGAGGAGGAGCCAGGGCTTGTGGATTGTTGGGGGTGGGCCGTCAGACATGCTCTGGGACCCCAGAGGAGTCCCCTTGCAGGGCCTCATCCCCTCATTTGTAAAACTGGGACACTGCCTCCTGCAAACATTCTTCAGTGCCCGGCAGCTGCCCAAGCCCCCATCTCACCCAGCCCCTCCTGCCCCCCACGCGGCCACCTCTCTGCTCTCACCTTCCACCGCCCCATCACCCCTCAGTCAGCTCGCTCCACCACCGCCACACTGGTCCAACCTCAGGGCATTTGCACTGGCTGTCACCTCCGCCTGCATTGCTCTCTGCACATGTCTTCATGGCTCCCTCCCCTCCGTCTGGTCTTTGCTCAAATATCTCCTCTGTGAGGCCTACCTTGACCCCCCAATTTAAGACTGAACCTCTCTCTTCCCCCACCCCCCTCCCCTTTCTTTTTTCCATAGCACTTATGATGATTCAACTACTCTACTCAGGGGCCCTGCTGGGTAACGGTTTGGGCCTCAATGTTCTCTCCCGTCCGCCCTCCATGACCCCAGGAACTGAAACTCTGATATAAGAACCGCTGATTCCTAGATGTTCTGATCTTAGAACATCCGGGTGTGGCCCCCAACCCCAGCCCATCTCCCCCATGGCTCAGTTGTTGGACTCCAGGGATGAGGAGAGTCTGGGGATGGCTCCTGGAGGGTCCCAGAGGCCCCGGGAGGAGACCACAGGGGATCCAGAAGAGACTGAGACCCGTTCCCAAGTCAGCCCCCTCTCGGAGCGCTCAGCAAGCGCGCTAATGGGCCTCTCTGCCGGGTCCGGCCCGCGGTTCCCGCTGTGACCGGCAGAGGGCAGCCGTCCCCCCAGCTCAGGCCCAGGCTCCACATAGAGGGGCGGGGCCGCTGGTCCCTGTCAACGTGGGGGCAAAGGGAGGCGACCCGGGGGACTCTCAAGTTCCAGATGAAAACCCTTTCGTTTCAGACCCCCTGCTCCTCTCTCCTCCTGCTTCCTGCCTTTCTAGAAAGTTGCTGGGGTCTGCAGACCACCCCCTGCCACCAGGACTCCTCCGGGGGCCCAAGAGGGTAGTCAGACCTCACTGTCCCGTGCATTATGGCGTGGTGTTGGCCCTCTGAGCCTCACTTTCCTCTACTGGAACGTGGGCTTAATCATGGTCTCTGCCTTGCAGGCTGTGGAAAGGGCTTTAGCCAGGAAAGTCCTGAACACGATGGTGGGGCTGGGATGAGGTCAGAGCTGGGGTCCCTGGGGGGAGCTTGGCTCTGGACCCACTTGCTGCATGACTGTGAGGTTTCTCACTCTCTCAGGGCAGGCCTCAAGCCTCCACATCTCTCCTGGAATCTTCCTGGAGAGCGGAGGGATGGAGAAACTGAGGTCAGGAGTATGGAGTTGGGCTGCTCCCGCCAAAGAACTCCTACACATCCCTCAAGGCCCAGCAGCAGTGGCCCTTCCCCCAGGAAGCCCTTCCCTTCACCCCCCAGCTGCAGAGCCCCAGCTGCCTCCTGGGTGACCCCCAGCCCTAACCTCGTGGTGCCAGGCCTGGCCTGAGACCCCTCTGTTGTGGGTCCACAGGAGGCTGCTGGCTGGGTGTATCTGTCCAATGACTGGCGCCCCTGGTGACCCCCCTGTGTGGGTGATGGGGCAGCGACGGGATTCAGCCCAGACTAGAAGACCCTGCTGGGGGACACCCAGCCGGCCACTGCCCTGGGAGGCTAGGCAGGGCAGTGGGTCCCCGGGGAGCGCCCTCAGCAGGGAGAACCCTGTCTGAGTCAGCCAGGGAGCCATCACCCCTCAGTGGATCGAAGAGAATCAGGTCTACACGGGAGGGAGGACACTGAGATCGCACCTGTTCACGCCTCCCCTCAGTCATCTTCTGATAGACATCTGGCTCCTTCCCCCTCCTCCCCCATCTCCTCCTCTTCTTCCCCTCCCCCCCATCCTCCTCTCCCTCTCCTCTCCACCCTCCCCCTCCTTCCCCCCCCTCTGTCTCCCCCTCCCCCCTCCCGTTCCTCTTCATCCTCTCCCCCTCCTTCCTCCCCCTCCCCCAGAGGCCCACTGTGGTCGGGCATGTAAGGGGGGCGCCAGTAGGTGGAGGCATCTGTCTGCCCCCTGGGTCCGAGAGCGGGTCAGTGGATGTGCGGGCGGCCTTGGGTGCCGGGGGCAGGGGGGAAGAGTGCCGATGTTGTGCCCGTCCTGGAGCACCCCTGGCCTCGAGCGGGATGACCACACAGATGTCCATCTGTCCCCCTCCGCTGGGTGTGCCCGAGTGGGGCTGCAGCAGCGCCTGGCCGGTGGAGGGCGGTGTGTGGGCGCGCGGTGTGCGCGGTGCGCCTGGCTACGATGGGGGGGGCGTCCACGTACGATCAAACCACACACGTGTAACAGGGACAACCTGCGACCTCAGCAAGAGCCACCTGTGTAACAGGCAGGGGGCCTGGAGGGCAGTGGAGGAGAGGCCCAGAGGACGTGGCGGGTGGTGGGGGGCCCAGGGGCCAGCAGACCTCCGCTAACATCTGCTTGCAGCTGGCTGCGGGCGTGCAGGGGACATGAGTGTGGACGCAAGACAGGAGGACGCAGAGTGAAGAACCGGGGACGCCAGTGGCCGGCTGGGTGTGACAGCGAGTGTGGCTGGCGCCCCACAGAAGCCAGTGTGTCCATCCAGACCCCAGGACGGCTCCCGTCTGCCTACCTGACCCCAGGCTGGCCGCCCACCCGACCCCCGCCATTCCCGTCAGCGGGAACGCTGGGCCTGGGCTCCACAGTGGCCTTGAGCACACACTCTGTGGACATCGCTTTCCTGGTTTATCAAGTGGACACAGTGACCCGTGATCCTGATGTCCTTGTCTGTGAGTGGAGGTGACAGTCTGTGAAGCAAGCTCTGAATGAACGCCAAAGGGGACCCTGCCACCCAAACGTCCCTCCCTTCCTTCATATGTTTATCTAGCACCTACTGTGTGCGAGGCGCTGCTGGGGACAGCTGGGCACAAGACAGACGCAGCCCCCACCTCCCGGAGCCACATCTGGCTCGGAAGACACGTTCCTCTGACCATCACACAGATCAAGGACGGTGACGCCTGACTTTGTTCCAAAGCAGGGCGGCTGGTCGGAGGCGGGGGATGGGAGGTGGATATGGTGGGGTGTTTGTCGGGGGAAGATGTGAGCCCGGCTGGGGTCCATGAGGCCTCCATGTGGGGACAGACCTGGGCATGGAGGGTGGACTGGAGATCGAGCCCGGGTGTCAGGGACAGTGAAAGAGGACAGAAGAGGCCCGAGCCAGAGCGGCACCAGGAAGGCGAACCCCCATCCCAAGAAGGCTGGGTGTGACAGGGAAGGACAACAGCTGGACGATGGCCCCAGAATTCAGCGATGGGGGCAGCTCAGCGATTGCCCTCGTCCCTCTGTGTCTCACTGTCTGTGCCACCAAGCCAATCTTGTCTGCATCCCCCCACCCATGCGCCTGTACCTACCCCCCCACAGTGTCTGTCCACCTGGGCGTGGGGTGCGTGTGTGGGAACCAGAGCTGCAGCCGGCTGTCCCCTCCCCTCCAGCCACCTCCTGCGCTTGGCTCCGGCTTCGATGAGCAGACAATTAATACGGAGCCCGGTCCCCGGCTGGGATGATGACCCGTTTCCTTGGCGACGCGTCCCATCCCGGCCACCACCTGCCCAGCCCTGGATGTGGGGAACATGAATGCCCCCGGCCTGGTGGCTCGTCCCCACTGGGCTGAGCTGTCCTGAGCATCACCCGATGGCCTCCCCAGCCCATAGATGGTGGGTGACTTGCCCAAGGTCACACAGCGAGTCACTCTGAGGGGGACCTGGAGCACGCACGTGGACCCTCTTTCTCCACACCCTGCACCACTGAGGGAGCTGGGACGGGGGGTCCCATGGGTGGGGGAGCACGGATCCGTCTCCAGGGAGGACTCCCGGAGGCCTCAGCAGCCCTCCATCTGTCGTCACTTGTTCCTGATGCCCCTCCACTCGGCCCCTCCCCCCCCAGCCCGCCCCGCCTGCACCTCCGCTCCCCGCCCCCCGTACCACCTTGGCCGGTGCCCAGCCTTCCAGAGAGGCCCCTGCCTCCTCCCTCCCCGCTCCCCCTGATGGGATTTTAATGGCCGCATTTTCAAATTAGTTCCGAGCCTTTCAAAGTCTTATCAGGGAAACAGCTTTCCACGTGGACTCCGGCCGCCCCTCCTGGGGGCCCACCTAAAAGGCGCAGGGCCTGTGGCGGGGAACCGGGGTCCAGGGGCAGCTTCAGCCACGAAGACGCCCCCCCGCTTCAGGCACCTTCTCACGGGGGCAAACCGCCCCAGCGCGCGGGCGCGCACACACGTGCACGCACAGGGCTTTTAATTTTTAAAAAAATGTTAAGAAGTCACAGAAGCTGGCAATTGGAAATGGATTTGAAAAAGATGACAGGAAAGGAACCAGCGATAAGAAAAAGAGCAGAGGCCAGTGCAGAAAAGGGGGAGTGACCCAGGACCTCAATGATCGGGAAATTAATCCACAGATAAACACACACGCAAGATGGCCCGCCCCTGACGTACTCCCTGCGGCCGTGGAGGGTGACCACAAACCGTCTGAAACAGCCTAAATGTCCGCCGGCCGGGCAGGTGGTTGAAGAGAGAAGGAAACGACCAGAGGGAAGAATACTACACAGCCAGCAAAAATGACCCAGCAGGCTCTCTCTTTCCTGATGTGGAATGTTCTCACGGGGTCCACCGCGGCCTCTCCATTGCGTGTTTTTTTTTTTTTCACAAAAACAACGTGCACTTCTAGCTGCTGGATTAAGTGGAACCTCTCTCTAGAAGGAGAAATAGACAGTGTGGTTTGCATGGGGCCGCCCCATGGCTTAGCGGTTAAGTGCGCACGCTCCACTGCTGGCGGCCCGGGTTCGGATCCCGGGCGCGCACCGACGCACCGCTTCTCTGGCCATGCTGAGGCCGCGTCCCACATACAGCAACTAGAAGGATGTGCAGCTATGACGTACAACTATCTACTGGGGCTTTGGGGGCAAAAAGGGATGAGGATTGGCAATAGATGTTAGCTCAGGGCCGGTCTTCCTCAGCAAAAAGAGGAGGATTAGCACCGATGTTAGCTCAGGGCTGATCTTCCTCTCTCTCTCTCTCTCTCACACACACACACACACACACACACACACGTGTGGTTTGCAGAAAGGAGGAGAATGGAGGATGCCCTCTTGTTCCACTTAAATTTGGAACCTGGCAAAAGTGTCAACCATTTGGAAAATAATGTGATGTTTTTTAAGAAAGGGGAACAAAGGGAGTGGGAGGGAGAGAGCACTGGAGGCTGTGCCCTCGCTCCAACTGCGCGCGGGAGCCTTTCTCTTTATCCACTTTGCGCTCGCTGGGCTGGACATTCTTGTCTCCATTTGGGGAAGCGGAGGTGCGTGGGGGAAAGCGACTTGTCCATGGTCACCGGCCCGCTCATCCTTCCCTGAGCGCCCCGGTCCCCCGCAGTCCGTCCCGGGGACCCCGCGCTCCGCCGACCGCGCTCCTGGCCATGCGACCCCGCCGCTCCGAGCGCACCAAGCCCGCCGGCGCCCCGGGGCGTTCAGCCCGGAGGGAGGGGCCCAAAGGCGGCTGAGATTTCCCCCAGGTGGGATGCGGGCGCCTGCTGGGGGCTGCGCTCTCCCGTCGAGCGCGCGCTGGTACCCTGAGGCTCCAAGGCCGCGGGTGTGCAGTGCTGGGCTCCGGGTCTCCCTACACCGGCTGCGTGCGCCCACGCCCCGCCAGGCTGCGGACGGCGGGCGCGCGCTGGATACGTTCGGGTTCAGAGCACCACCACCCCACCCCACCCCCCAAGGACAGACGAGCCGAACGCGGCGGCCCCGGCTGGACTCCGAGGCCGGCTTCCCCCGCACTGAGAGGCGGCGTCCGCCTGGTGGAGGAAACTGAGGCACTCACATCTGCCGCAGCGCGCGCGGATGCGCAAGGGCTCTTGGAGACGCTCGGACCCTGCTGTCCCCGCACTATGACCTCCATTCACCCACCCTCGTCTCAGTGGGCGGATGCGACCCTCTCCCAATCCCCCAGAGCTAGGAAGTAGGGGCGGACAGCATTCGCCCGGATGCGGAGGAGAGGTGGTCGGAGGGTCCAGCTGGGAGCGCACGGATGACCCCCAGCCCCTAAGCAGGGGAGACGGATGTTCTTCCTGATGCGCCCGCGCCCGGTGCGCCTCGAATACGCCAGACCCGGGCCGAAGGCGGATGCGGGTCCTGAGGCGGAGTCTGCGCGCTTGTCCTAGGTGAATGTGGGTGTCAACTCTAAGTCCCTGTGCTGGTCTACTCCTGCGTCCCCTGCACCTCTCTCCACAGCCTGGGCCAGTCGTGGACGCCTCTCCTTGTCCCTGTCTCCATCTGCTGTGAATCCCTGGCTTTGTGCCTGTGACTCGGCAGGACTGAGCCACCTCCCCCATCAGCCCATGGGGTGAGACTCAGTGGCAGGTGGGCCCCAGTTCCTAGCCCTACTCATGTCTACACCCGTTTGGCAGAGGCGAAACTGAGGCTGCAGGTGCCCTGGGACTGCCTGAGGTCATGTGGGTCTCCCAGGCCGTCCCTGGCTCCGGCCCAGCCTCTTTCCTCCTCCACTAGCACTGCCTTCCTTATTGATCAAGGGCCGTATTTAATTAAAAACTTGATTCAAAACGGCTTGTGCTCCCCTGGTTAAGCCGGCTCTCGGCTACACACAAAGGTGCCGGCAGCAGGGGCCGGGACGCACTCCTTACAGTGGCTCTGGGCTTCCCCACCTCCCAGCCTTTGTCCTCGGGTTTCCATCCAGAGCCAAAGGGCCCCCCTCCGCATCCCCACAGGACAGAAAGTCAGGGCATCCTGGGCGCCTCCTCTACATCTTAAGGGCTCTGGGGAGTCACACGGCACGACACTAAGCAGAGGAGGGACGGGCTCCAAGGCCACCCTCATAAGCCCCCTCCAGCTTCTGGGGGGAGGACACCAGGGGTGGGCGTGGAGCCTGGAGACCAGCAAAGACGAAGAGGCAGCCAGACTAGAGGAAGTGGGTCGCTCAGACTAGAGTGGTGATGGTTGATAGGGGTAAAGCATAGGAACGGGAGAGAGATTAGGGAGAAGAATGGCCAGGTCTTGGCTAGTTCCAGGGTTTTAGGCCAAGGAGACTTCAGAATAAAGGAGCAAAGGCCAGCGCCTGTGTGCTCATCTGTGAAGTGGGGGTGACCATGCTGTCAGTCAGGCAAGGAGAGATTATGGGCCCAGGCTCACCCTGAGAGCCGGCGTCCAGGAGGGGGCTGTTCGCCAGGAAAAGCAGGGAAGCGGAGTCGGACGGAGGAAGCTGGGACTTGGTCCCCACATGCCCTCCCTGAGGGTCTCTGGTGGTCCACAGGGGGTGCACAAAGGGGCCATAATCCTGTCGCCCCTGGAGGAGCCAGAAGGAGAAGCGCAGGCCTCTCCAGCCCCACCATCCACTCCCCCAGGGTCCCCCAGGCTGCGTGTAAGCTGGGGCGTGCCGTGACCTTGAAAGCCACTCCGCTGTCCCTCATCTCAATCCACTGAGCTCCCCGCTCCCAGCCTTTGTCCTCGCTGGGCCACCTGCCTGGAACATCGCCCATTTCTGCAGCATCTAAAGCCAGGTCAGGGGGCTGCACCCCGGCCCCCACTTCCTGCCGGGGAACCCGGGCCACTTCACTCTGGGCTTGTGGCTTTGGCGAGCACCTGCCTTCCTTCTTCTCAGCCTCAGCTTGGGGTTCTGTAAAGTGGGTGCCACGCCGGCTCACAAGGCCATTCTGGATGATTCCATCTCTCATTCCTAGGGGTTGAACCAGGAGGGGGGCGGCTTCAGGCACCCCAGCTGGCCCCTCCTATCTCAGAGCCTGCCCCTCCTCTCCCTCCCCCTGTGCATGGGGCAACCAGAATCATTGACCCTGGGCAGGGTG
>CM053548.1:12920427-12943446 GCA_028646465.1 Rhinoceros unicornis
GAGGGGAGAGGGCCCTTCCTTCCATCGCCTCCCTCTGATATTTTATTTTATATATATTTTTTCTGATCAGTTACAAAAAACACTTTTCCTCGGGAGTTGCAATTTAAACAATATTTGAGGACGGCCAAAGCCATCGACCGGGCGTCGCTGATGAATTAGAGACGGTAATTCGAATTCATCGACCGCCCCGCCCCCGCCGAGGAGCCCGCCGGCCCCTCCCCCCATCCCTCTCCCGTAATTACTGTAGGAGACACGGCCGGGGAGGGCTTCAAAGAGGAGGCGGCTGGGCAGCTGCGGGCCCTGGGCTGGGGTGGGGTGGGGTGGGGCCCCGCTGGCAGTGGGGTTGGGGGGCTGCAGGGCGGGCCTTACCAGAACCTCAGAATGTCAGACCCAGAACCGGGCTCCCCCAGTGCACACACATTTTACAGATGAGTAAACCGAGGCACGCAGAGCAGGCGGGTGTGCGGCCACGGAGTGGGGAACCCTGAGGTCTACCTGGACAGATTTCTCAGGTGGTTGGAAGAAAGAAAGATCCGGGAAGGGGGAGGAGGGGAGAGCTGGAGGGATGGGTGCCGGAGAGACCCGGGCGGAGTGGCCCCAGGCAGGGCGAGGGAGCTCTCCCCGCCCCTGTCAGTCTCCCCCTTTCTCTCATTGTCTGTCTTTCTCTGTTTCTGTTTGTCTGTCTCTCCACTTCGGTCTCTGCATTTTCTCTGTGTTTTCGTCGGTCTCTCCCTGCCTGTCTCTGTGTCTCTCCCCGTCTCTGCGTGTGAGTCTTCCTCCCTCTCGTCGCTTTCTCTCTCCTGGCCCCAGCGCCCGGGCGGACACCCGGACGGGACCGAGCGGGGAGCCCGAGGCGTGCGGGCCGGACTGGGGCGCAGAGCCGGCGGCTTCGCTGGGCCCGGGCCCGGGCCGGGGCCGGGGGAGGAGGGAGGGCGGCGAGTCCTCCCGCCGGGCTTGAATCGTGCGGAGGGGAAGCGGGTCGGGCACCTGGAGGCGCCTCGGGCGGTCGCGTGCTCGGCGCGTTCGGGAGGGAGACGCACCCCGCCGCCCCCTAAGCGCCGCGATTTGCCGCCACTTAACCGCTTTTCATTTGCGCAGCGACCGGAACTAAAGGCCTCTCGGCCGGCGACTAATTACCCCGCGGCCCTCGGCCCGGCGGCCTCTAACATCCCAGGCAGAGCCCGCGGTGTAGACACGCCCCGAGCGCGCCCCAGGTGCGGCGGGGGCCCATGGCCCGGCGCGCGGACCAGGCCGGTTGGCAGGGTCACGGCGTGGGCAGCGGCGGGGAGGATGGGGACAGGCCGGCGGTCCCTGGTGATTGTCCCCAGGACCCCAGCGCGTGCCAGGCCCTGGGTCCACTGAAGCGGCCACTATTCTGACTCTCATTTCCCAAAAGGGGAAACCGAGGCTTGGAGACCTGAGGCTGCTCGCTAGAGCCGCAGAAGCCAGGGAAGCCCAGCTGGGATGCAAACTTGGCCTCAGTTTCCCCACCTGTAATTATACTAGCATCCGGAAGGGAAGCCCCAACTGTGCAAGCCCCCACATCCTGCCCAGCTGGGCTGGGCGACTCACCACGGGGACGTCTCCACTTTGGTTTGTCCTTCTGTGACACTCTGACCCATCTTTTGGGTGGCCGTGAAATTTGTAATTCAAATACCACTAATGGGCCATCTTAGTTACATAAGGTGACAGAGAAATGGAAAGTGGTGTGTGTTCTTTGGGGTATACCCATGCTGGACACACAGTCCCCCCAAATGTATGCACGGGGTAGGAGGTGGAAGGTGGCCTCTATGGCGATAGGTCAAAGGCCACGTGTCTCCAAGTCTGACGGATGCCACTCAGTGTCAAAGGGCTCAGCGCCCTGCCGTTGGCCAGAGCGTGTGGGGTGTGCTCCCTACCTGAGGTCACCCATGTTGCACACGGCCGGCCATGGCCGTGTGTTATGACTGTGTCCCCTGCGAGCACACCCGTGTCCCTGCATGTGCCTGGGAAGCAGGACAGAGCGGGGCCTGCCCTTAGACAGAGCTGTCCAGGCTCCTAACGCCATTTCCAACACGTCACAACGACCTCTCTGCGCGATTGGTCACCTGTCACATATGGAGGAGAATTTATTTCCCCGTTTCCCAAAGTGGAGAATCGAAGAAGGCCACAGGAGCCTCAGGCAGGCACCTCACTCTGCAGAAGGGGAAACTGAGGCCCGTGTGTCATTGCAGCCTCCCCGGGTTATCCAGTACACCTGGGGGAGGAGGAGAGGAAAGAGCACAGGACCCCTCTCCGTCCCCCAACTGGCACCCCCTCCTCCAAGCCCCCCACATCCCTCCCTGCCTCCTGCTCCAGGCACTAGTCTGAGCCCCAGCGTACTCCCTCCAGCCCCGCTGGCCCCTGTGCGCGGAGAAGCGATCGATCAGGCGCCCGCGGCAGCTATTGTCCCCGCGGCTGGGGCGGCTGCAGCCCCCTCCCCAGTGTGGCCAGGGAAAGACACCCCCACCCAAGCCAAGCCTGCCGAGGTAACAGTGGTGGGGGCTCTCCTGCGCCCCATACCCACCCAGAAGAAGGGGGCCTGGCCAGGCCACCTGGCTGGGGGCAGGTGTGGACCCAGCTGTTGTCAGCTGGGAAGGAGGAGGGAGTGGGGTCCCCAGGGGGTGGGGGGCTGTGTCAGTGTGAGCCAGAGAGACAGAGACACAGAGGCAGAGAGAGACGGAAAAAAAGAGCCACAGAGAGGAGAAAGGATGAGGAAGACCAGGAGAAAAACGGAGAGCAAGCGAAAAATAAATAGATGCCAGTTTGCCCCGACAGAGAGAGGAGGAGAGGTGGAACCGAGAGAGACGACGAAGCGAGGCCGCAGGGTGCGCGCGCCCGAGCCAGGAGCAAACGCGCGGGGCCGGCCGGGGTGTGAAGGCCTCCGGGCCAGCGCGGTCCGAGGGTCCCCCGGGCCGCCCCTCCCCCGCCCGTTCTCGGGTGACCTTTGCCAGCGGCCGGAGAGGGGGAGGGGGCTATCGATCGCGGAGGCCGAGCTACAAAGAAGCGCGCGCTGGGGCCCGGGGGCTGAGCGCGGGCCCGGCCCTGGTCGCCACGGCGCCCGCCGGCGCCCGGTGCACGGTCCCGGCTCTCTGCCCCGGGGCTGGAGGCGCAGCGAGGGGCTGTTCGGGAGGGGGGAGTGGCACCCCGAGCTGACAGCAGCGGCGCGTCTGGGGCACAGCACCCCCCCCCCCACACACACACAATGAGCGACCCTGCAGGCCGCTTCGGGGACCCTCCCAGCGGTCTAAAAGGACCCAGGGACTCCCTCTCCGTTCCAGAGGGGCCGGGCGGGCCGCCATGGGGGGAAGGCGGCACAATCCCTTTCTCCCTTTTCGCGACGGTACACATGGACAGGGGCGCAGATCACGCTCTAGTCTCCTGCAAGGCAGTCCCCAGCCAGCTGGCGGGGCGCGCCGCCGCGGCATGGGGAGGGGGCCGGAGCGCCCCGCTACCGCCCTGCTTGGTGCTGGGGAGCCCCAGGCCGGCGCCCCGGGGCCGGGCGGTGTGTGCCGCGCTCCTACCTGCGAGGCGCAGCGCCGACATGCGCTGGAACTCGGGCTCCTGCAGCCACTTCCACATCCTGCGGAAGGTCTCGCGGCCCGACTTGAGCTTGCTCCACGGCTTGGGGTTGCGCAGCAGGTCGGAGAGCGTGCCCTGAGAGCGGCACAGGATGCGCTGCGCGAAGATCGCCTGCGGGATGCTGTAACGCTTCAGCTCCGCCGTGATGCGCTGCGCCACCTCCTTCGTGTTGATCTCCTCCGCCGCCGCGCCCGCCCCGGGGCCGCCGCCGCCCGCGCCCGGGCCGCCGCCGCCCGCGTGTGGCCCGTGCGTCCCGGCCGCCGCCAGCCCGCCCAGCGGCGCCAGCAGCCCCGCGGTGCCCCCGCCGCCCGCGCCGCCGCCGCCGCCGCCTCCGGGCAGCCCGCGGGCCAGCGCGTCCTCGGCGCGCCCCAGCAGCGCGGCGTGCGGCTCGAAGGCTGCGGGCGGCAGCAGCTTGTCCCCAGCCAGGTGACTCGGCGTGCCGTAGGCGGCCAGCGGCGGGGGCGGCGGCGGCGGCGGGGGCTGCGGGGCGCCGTGCAGCGCGGGCGGCAGCGCGTTGGGCAGCGGCGACAGCGGCGATCCCATGGCGGGCAGCTCCTTGCCGTAGGGCCCGTAGAGGTGGCCCACGGAGGCGAGCGCTGCGCGCTCGTCGCGCATGAGGGTGAAGCTGCCGCTCACGCTGGCCGCCAGGCGCTGCGGAGGGGGCGGCGGGGGCGGCGCGGCCGCCGGGTGCGGGTGCGCGTGGGGGTGGCCGCCGTGCGCCCCGGCCACGGCCGCAGCCGCCGCGTGCTGGTGGAACTTGTCGGCCACGGCCGCGAGGGGCGGCAGGTGCTGCAGGGGCGTGAGCGTCGTGTAGGTGCCGCCCAGGCCAGGAGCCTCGCAGGCCATGCCCATGGCCGGGTGCAGCGGGCCCGCCAGCTCCCCGCGGAAGTCGGCGCCGCCGCCCGCGCCGCCTGCGCCGCCCGCGCCCCCGGCGCCCCCACCGCCGCCGCCGCCGTCCAGCAGGCTCGCCATGCCGGCCACCAGGCCCGGGCGCCCGGGCGCCACCAGGCCGCGGTGCTGCGCCGCCGCCGAGCGCGCGTGGCCCGGGCTCAGCAGCTCGCCCGCCTGCGCGTGGGCCACGCCGTGCAGACCCCCCAGGCTCTCCAGGCTCAGCTCCATGCTCGGCCGCCGCGCGCGGGCCCCTCGCCGGCTCGGCCGCCCGCCCGCCGCGCGCGCTCCTCGGCGCCGGCCCGGCGCGCTCAAAGCCGCCGCATGGCCCCCGCCCGCTCCCCGGTGGCTGCGCGCGAGGCTGCCCGGCTGCGCGGCGCACGGCCCGGCCCGGCTGCGAGCGCGGCCACCAGGATGTGGCGGGGGAGCGGCCGCCGGCGCCCGGGCCCGGGTCTGACGTCAGCGCCCCCGCCCACCCGCTCCCCTCGCCGCCGCCTCCCGTCGCCTTGCTCTCCGCCCTCCCCGGCCCCCTCGAGCGCCAGGCAGGCCAGAGTGGGCCAGACTCGAGGCTTCTGGGGTCCCCTGCCTCTGCGCCCTCCCGGGCCCCCCGGGGGCCGGCTGTACCCGAGGACGACCGACGGGAGTCTGAGGACAGATTCCGCCAAGGTGGAGCTGGGGGCATTGTCTCTGCATCTCCGATTCCCTGTCTCTCCCCAGAGGGTCACAAGGTTACTTTCCTGCCTGGCGCCCTTGGGTCCATCTCCAGGGAGTGTGTGGGAGTGCGGCTGCCTGTGGGCCTGCCATCCACCTGTTCCCCCCAGGCGTACACACAGACCCCAGGACGTTGGCCCCTCTGCAGGCTCAGCTCCCTTTACCGAAGCGTGGGCAGGGAGTCTCAGCCCCCCACACGACCTCTCTGGGGGGAGTGGTGCAGAAAGGGGGGTCCCCAGGCTCTGTCAGGCCTGTTTGCCCCAAGTGTCTGAGTCTGCTCACATGTGTGGGCACCAGGGCCTCAGTTTCCCCAGCTGTACAATGAAGCACCTGGCCTCAGGGGTGCCAAATGCCCCTCCCAATCCCAGGTCCTTCTAGTTTCCTCCGTTTCCAGCTTGGGGGTGACCTTTAAAGAACCCATGATCCCTCCAGAGCAGGCAGGCAGAGGACACATCCTCTCTGCTTCTCAAGGAGCCCCTGTTTCAAACCACCCCCCAGCCGTTTCTCTTTTGGGTGGGGGGAGTGAAGGTGCTCCTTTTCCTCACCTCCTGGAGACGGGTGAGGACCAGTGACCCCCAGGAACTGGGGGAAATGGGCGAGAGAGACTCCCGTGGATCCCTCCAGTGGGGTGAGACGAAGGTCAGGGAGGGGGCTCCGGAGTGGCCACCCTGGTCCCCATCGAAAGGCCAGAGTGTCTGGGTCGGAGGGAAGCCCCAAATCAGCCGCCCCTTGCTTCTCCCCCCGTGACATCTGCCCCGGGGTAACCTTTGCCCATTTTCCAGAAGCCTAGAGGGAGGGTGGGGCTGTCCAGGCCTCTGCTGCAGCCCCTGGTCACCCCATCTCAGCGGGGAGGACCCGGAAGACCCTGTTGGGGAGCCACCCCCCTCCCTGCAAACAGTCTGGCAGCTCCCTCTCCACCTCCACCTGCCTGGCCCCTGCAGATGTGGCTGGGTATGACTCTCTGAACCGCAACTCTGCGCCAGGGCCTTCTGTGCCTCAGTCTCCCCTTCTGTGATGGGCAGGAGGGTGCCTTCCTGTCTGGCCAGCTGAGAGCAGAGACGTGTCCGTGCTGACCACCATCGCCGGAGAGGGAGGGCAGCCGTCTCTGAGGGCGAGGCAGTTGGGGTGCCTGGAGGACCCAACCCCCAGCTTGGGGGATCTGACAGTAGAGTGGCCTGGGGTGGGATGGGGCTAAAGGGCGGCCCTGTTAGTGCTTTGTGCTTCAGACTCAGCATTTAGTAGCTGCCTACTGCTTCCCAGGCACACACACCCTCCTCACCCAGCCCTGAGGGGAGTTGAGTCACACCCCTCTTCCCCATCTGCCTCAGGCCCAAGGTAGAGGTGGGTGGTTGGCTGGGCGCCCCCTTGGGTCCTGTGTTCTGTCCACGTCCTCCCGGACGTCCAGGGTTTATGTATAATTTCAAGTTGTTCGTCATTCCACGCATCTTCCAGCTGGGATAACGGAGCTGGGAGAGAGGGGCAGGTCCGGACACCTGAGTGTCCCCCTCCCTGTGCAGGTTCCGGGTCTGGAAGGCAGGTTCTGGCTGTGCTGAGCCCCCGCCTGGGCCCCCCAATCCCACCCACCAACAATCACAGATAATTAAAAATAATCGTGGGATCTAAAAATCAATTGACTGCATCGCAGGCCCAAGGAGCTCTGATCAGGCGGCAGCTGGGGGATCTTGTGGGTGGGAAAACAAGGGTGGAAGGGAGTCCCCCCCAAATGTTAACCGAGGGGTGCTCCGGGGGGGTCGGGGTCATGAATTCTGTATGTCCTCCCGCTTGATTGTTGTTTTCATTTTTATAACAAGCATGTGTGGCTTTTCTGATGGGAAAGCATCCATTTTGAAGGAAGAGAGGCTGACCAGGGGCTGTGAGATGAAGGAGACCCCTCCCCACGCTGCCCCAGGACACCCCAAGCTCTGCAGACTGACTGGTAGGGGCCTCCTGGCCTGGTTCGGCCAAACGTATCCAGGGGCACGCAGCCTCCCACCCCCTTAGTCCCGGGACTTGGACTCCTCCAGGGACGGGGACCTCGCTCCCACTGGGAGATTGAACAAACAAGCATCCAGAGAGGGAGGGTGGCCCCCTGGAGCCCCGGAACTGGCTTCCCCCACCAGCAGCCTTTCAGTAATTAGTAAAATAGAATTGAGCCGGCCACGAGGCGGGCCGGCGGCTCAGGTCCTGATCGATCTTGGGTCATTAGGCAAATTGCTGGTGGGGGAGGGGTGGGCTGGATGGGGGGCAGGGTGCCCCCCATCCTCACCCCTGCAGGGACCTTGGCCACGTCACGGAAGATCTCCGGCCTCAGTATCCCCTCCAGGAAAATTGGAGTTTGACCTCTGGAGCCGGAGTCTGCGCCTCGGGATCCTTTGGCAAGTGCTGGGCTGCCCCCAGGCAGACACCCACCCTCTCTGTGCCCAGTCCTGGCCTGGGAGAAGCCAAGAGGCACAGCCTCAGGGCCCGCTAACCCAGGGGCTGGAAGCGTCCAGAGAGCCTCAGGCAGGACAGGCTGGGATTCGGGCCTCCTCCTCGCTGGCCCTGGGGGCCGGGTCATCCCTGCAGCTTCAAAGGCCATCACCTCCCGGCCAAGCTCAAATCTCCCCTTTAAGCAGCCCCCTCCACCTCCCCTCTTCTGAGACAGGCCGCCTTCCCTGTTCTGGCTCCCGCATCGCAGCTAAAAATATTGGGGGCGGGGAGAGGAATATACCCAAAGTTTTCCCTTTCTGGGCCTCCTCTAGGCCCCTCCACCGTCGGAGGCTGATTCTGTAATTCGATTTGTCCCCCATGGAAATGAAAGTCACCCGCCGCTGGGCACCCCTCCTTTTATTAGAGCGAGATTTTAATAAACAGTGGTGGTTAATGTTCCCCTCCAGCCCCGCCGGAGTGAAGAGATCCCCACCGGCCCCACCTCCAGCCCCCAAACCTGCGGACGCCCCAAGTCCTGGCCGCGCGCACCTGGCGAGCCGGAGTCCTCCCGCCCGACTCCTGCGCCTTCGTTCGGGCGGGGTCCGAGGACTTCATTTAGAATTTGGGGGGCGGGTGCTAGGCTTTTCCGGCCGGGCGGGGGCCCCCGGCGGGGCTGCGCGCGCGGCGCCCGAAGTTGCCACTCTCGGACGTTGGGCGCGCGGACACTCTGAACCTGGGGCGCCGCGACGTTGGGGCTTCGCCCCTGGCGGGCCTGACGTGCCGAGCTTCCTGCCCGCGGTCGGGGGGCGCCCGGTCGCGCTGGCCCGCGGGGTGGATGCTCCCGCGGGCGTGTCGGCGACAGCTGCGCCCGATCGATCTCCGCGCCCGCCCGGGCTCCGTCGCCCCCGCCGCCGCGCGCGGATCCATCGAATGCTCATCGGTCCCGGACCGCGCCGCCCGCCGCGCGCTCGGCAAACACGGCGAATGTTTGCGCCGGGCCCCGGGGCTGGGGGTGTCCCTGGGGCCCCGCGTCCCTCCCCCCTCCCCGCAGCTCGGCCTCCGCCAGCCTGGGATTTCGAGGGGCACAGTTAGCGGAGAGAATTCCACACCCTCCCCAGCTTCTAATACTCGGGGGAGGGTGGTCGCGGCCGGGCAGGGGCAGGCGCCGGGGGCGCCCGGACTGCGGAGCTTCGGCCTGCTCAGCACGGCCTGCGCCTCAGTTTCCCCATCTGGAGAGTGACACGCAGGGGCTGGGGGATCCTCCCGCCCCCTCGCCGGCTTTCGCTTCCTCCACGCGCCGCGGGTCCCGGAGCCGAGCTGCAGGCTGGAGCCTCGGACGCCGAGGTTGTAAATACGGTGAGGCCCGGATGGAGGCGCAGCGAGAAGGGGCTGGGGACGCAAATGCGCCCCTCTACCTCTAGCCCGGACCCCTTCTCTCTCGACTTCGTGGGGATCACCTCCCCCTCCCGCCACTACGGGTCTGTCCACCAGTTTGCAGTCGGGGAAACTGAGGCCAGGCCAGGCAGGGCGCGGGCTGCAGCCTTCCGGAGGATGGGGAAGGGACAGGGCGGGCTGGGGAGCTCGAGGGCGCCCCGCGACCCGACTCCGCTGACCGCGCGGGGCCCGCACACTGCAGGCCGCGGACGTCCCCGGCGCAACGAAACCCGCGTCAGACGCCGCGTTCCGGAGGGGCCCACGCGCCACCCTCGCCGCGAAGCCCCGGCGCCCCAGCGGCCGAGCGAGACCCCCGCCCGCTCGCCCCCCCGAGCGCCCTCTGGCCCTTTCGGAAAGGGAGGCTCCTCCAACAATTAAAAATGTAAATATCTATATATTTAATCCACGAAGCTGTTTTCCTTGCAGAAAGGCGGCCTGCGGTCGGTGCGCCGAGGCTCCAGCCTGGGGGATCCGGGCGAGGCTGCCCTCGGGGCGCCTCCAGGAGCCGCCTTGGCTGGGTCGCGGCCGCTGGCCCTGCACGCTGGCTGCGACACCCCGAGTGTCGGGCCCTGGGCCCCGAGAGCCCAGGACGCGGCGACAGGGGCGGGGAGGACAGGCCTGGGGGAGTACCCACTCTCCAGACGCGGAGCTGGGAGCGAGGACCGCCCCTCCCGCTCCGGGAGGGTCCGACGTCTCCACTCGCCACCCCCACCCCGCACCTCCGCCCCAGGTGGGTTCCCCCGGGCGGCATCCGGCTGGGGAGCCTCGCCCTGGCCTGGCGCCCCATTAACGCGCCATTTATCTGAACACACCCGCGCCCTTTCCGCTTGGCCAGGAAGGAGGGAGGGGAGGCCGAGGAGGCTCGTCCCCACCATCCCGGCAAGGCTGACCCCCCAC
This sequence comes from Rhinoceros unicornis, assembly GCA_028646465.1. NCBI lineage: Eukaryota > Metazoa > Chordata > Mammalia > Perissodactyla > Rhinocerotidae > Rhinoceros > Rhinoceros unicornis. Next base: position 12,930,367 of record CM053548.1, read on the forward strand.
CCCCTTGCTGCCCTCTACATCTGTCTCCCTGCCTGTACCTCCGGGGCGAGGGCTCCCAAGAGACCTCTTTGAGAGAAGCTGATACTGGGGCAAGGGGTGAACGCCCCACCAGGCGGAATCTACAAGTCCAGGATTCAGGAAGGAGCTAGGCCATTCACTTGATATAACAAACCTCCTTGTGTGGCCTCCACCCCAGAGCTGAGGCCTCAGCCCCCGTCCTCCCACTGTAGCCTCTGTGCTTGTGGAGGGGGAGACAGACTACACACTCGCTCACTCCCCTGTGTCAGGACTGAACTGGGGAGAGCAGACTTCCCCGAGCAAAGAGAGGACATTGAGCCTGGGTTTTGTGGGGTGTGTAGGAGTTTGGGTCAGGTGGGTGAGTCAAGGCTTGAAAAGGCCCCCTATAATTTGGGAAGAAGCAGGCAGAGCAGGGGCAGGAGGTTGCCTTAGCCCAGTCCTGGGGACCTCACAGTCCTTCAGTAAGGAAATATTTGTTGAATGAGTCAATGAGATAAAGCTGGGAATGGTCGGGAGTGTGTGTGTGGGGTGTCAGACTAGGCCTTGAATGCCAGGCCAAGGGGGGTGGGGCTTTCTCTCCTCAGCTGGGAGGCCAGCAGGAGAGGGTCCCAGGGTGCCTTTAGAACAACTCCCTCCAGCCTGGGTCTGCACAAAGGGGGTCATCTTAGATATGGTGGGGGGGAATGACTCAGCCCCTCCCCCAGTGCTGTGTGGGGGGAGGGAGGGCTATTTGTTCCTGAGCTCAGCAGGTGAGTCACTGTGTGAGGCCGGAAACTCTTTTCTCCATCCTTCAATCAACAGCCACCCACTTCCTCCCTTCCCAGGGATGGGGGTCCCCGATTCCCTGGGGGGTGATGCACCCAGCAGAACCCCAGTTCTACCTGCCCCCTGCTGTGAGCTTGGGGAGGTGAGACTGTGGGGGAGTGACTCTAATTATCCCCATTTTTCAGATGAGGAAATGAGGCACGAGGAGGTCCCAGAATTTGCCCGCGGCCCCAAGCTGGTGAGTTGACCCCAGGTCCGCAGGACTGGATGCCTCGAGCTGAGTCCCAGCGTGCATCCAATTTGCGAGTGTTCTGTGGATGCGTCAGTGTGTCCAGCCGGCGATAGGGTTGGTCTCTGGAAAGCCCTGGCCGAATTTGTGGGGCGCGGGGTCCAGCCACGCAGAACACCCCTGCCCAGGGCCCCACCTTCCAACCAGCACTTTGGACAATCCCGGGAACACAGGACGCCCCGACTCTGGCATTTGGGGGGGACAACGGCCAGGAGACGGGGAGGGACAGTCCACCTGCACTTGAGAGGGGTCCCCTATGCCGGCAGCCCGGAGTGGGGGATGAAGGTGTGGGGAGATCTGGGCGCAAGTCTCTGCGTCTTCCTCCTGGGACTGCGACCCACCTGGCCAGTTAATCATTATAGGAACCCGGGAGAGGAAGGGTCAGCGGGCTCCTCCTAGAAAAGGGATGCTGCCGTCCATACCTTGAGCTCCCGAGCCTGACCCTCAGGGAACCCCCAGGCCGGCGGGGGATGCGCAGAGCCTGGCACAGACACCTGCACACTCTGGAGCCCGGGAGGCTGAGAGCGGCCTCAGTTTCTCCCACTGGGAGGGAGGGGTGGGTCTTGAAGCTCGTCTCCCCCCTCCTCCCTCCCCTCTCCCCTCCCTGGCCCTCCCCTCCGCTGTGAACAGCTGTAACCGCTGGTTAGCCCCCCTCCCTAACAAGCACCCAGGCGGGGAGCAGTCCCCACGGCCCCCTCTGTAATTGCCTCGTAATAAATCCCGCACTTTGTTGTGGGAATCTCTGGGCATCCCTCTCTCCCGCCTCCTCACTTAAAACAGACAAACAACACAACATTTCTGTTATTGCTGAACTCCCCGGGCATCGGCAGGTGAGAAGACAGGCCCCCACGGGCAGCAGCGTCTCCCGGGGAATTGGGGGGAGCCCCTGCTCCAGACCCTCCTCACCGGCCCTCCGCCTGGAGCGGTGAGACGGGAGGGTGGGGGCCAGGCGGAGTGACAAACAGGGACGCGTCCTTCCATCACAGGCCCATCAGGAGGGTCCCCGGGGGGCTGCCAGCCCTGGGGGACCGGGGCTCCCTGGGGTCGCAGCCCCCACAGGAAGGGGGGTGGGGAGGGCTGAGGGTCATCTGTCCACCCCTTGCTTGTTTTCTGGGTGGGGAACCTCCCAGAGCGGGTGCCTCTTAGCTGCCTGGGAAAATCAGCCTTTCAGATCCCAGAAGCAGAATAATGATGGGGTGCGGGTGGACGTGGGGCCCCGGCTCAGCCGCCGCGGCTGACTCAGCCCCTCCGACGGCGACTTCCTTCCCTCGCCCATTTCCCGGGTGGGAGACTGGGCCTCGTGCTGGCTGCTCTCTGGGGAGCTGGCCCCGGTGCCTTGTTGCAGAGGGACGAAGAGGAGCGTCCCCCGGGCGCCTCCTTGATGCCACGGACGTCACCGCCGCAAGATCAAGGGCGGGTTCTGGATTCGAACCCCGCTGCCCCTTACCCAGGTCACTGCCCCTTTCAGGGGCTCGCTTTGCTCATCTGTGCAATGGGCATAAAACACACTGCAGACTCGAGGGCACCTGGCGGATGCTCAGAAAATGCTTGTGGCAGGTGCAACCACCAGGCTGTGTCCACACCCCAGACTGAGCCGGAGGGATCCAAGCCAGGGCCCAGAGGATTGATGCTGTGGAGCTGGAGCCCAGAGGAGGCCGGAGAGGAGGGCAGAGGAGGCTCCTCGCTTCCCGCCAGGGGAACCCTGTGAGCTGGACAGTGCAGACCCCCTCCCAGGAGGTTCTGGAGGAGGCGGCCCGGGGCCGTGGCAGACGGATTCAGGCAGCCTTGGATTCGCCAGCCTGGATCTTGTGGGTTTGCCTCTGTGCGCTAAGCTTCTGATTTTATGTTCCTCGACCTTCCCGGGCCTGGGGCTTCTTCTGGTTCCTCTCCATGGGCCAGAGTTGACTGGGGCCGGGTTGGAGGCGCCTGGGTTCAGCATCCTGAGGCATCCTCAGAGTGTCGGCCTCAGTTTACCTCCCTTCCCCAACCCGGCAGTTGGGTGAGGCCCCGGTGATCACCCCCATTTTCTGGGTGAGGGAAGTGGGGCTCCAGCTCCCTGGCTACCTTGACGATCACAGAACTGGGGCGTGGACTCGGGCCCTAGGTGGATGGACTCTGGGTGACGCACCCAATTTGCCGTGCCTCAGTTTCCCCTTCTGTAAAATGGGGATCACGTGGAATTATTGCAAATGGATACAAGCCAGGGGCCTGGACTGGGCCCTGGTGCATGGTCGTCCTGACGTGGGGTGGCCGGGTGCAAACTCAGGTCTGTGTTCAGAACCCAGAGCTGAGCAAAGCCACAGAGAGGCACGGACAGAAGGTGGCTGGATGGGGGATGGGGACTCCAAGGACGACACCCGCCAGGGTCTGACTGTGGTCCCACCATGTCCTGTAGGATCTTCTCTGCTCCCAGCACTGCGGGCTGCTCTGCCTGTGTCTGTCGCCTCTCTCCCCGCCCTAGGAGTCCCTGGAAGGCACAAACAGAGTTTGGGGGGCCCTGGTGTCCCCATCGCCTGGCTCAGGCTGGGAGACACACAGGATGGACCCGTGCCCGAGAGGTCTGTTCATTGCACGTGAAGTGTCGGGTCGGGCCTGGCCAGGTCATGATGACAGCTAAGCGGGTAGTGCGAGGAGGCAGCCACCTCGGCCCCGAGCCCCTCATCTTCCCTCTGGGGGGCTCTGGGAGGGGTGTGGGGCTGAGCTGGGTCCTGGTCCGGTGGCTGGAGGGGGTCCCAGGCAGGCCTGGCACGTGGACTTCACACTGCCCGAGTGACCGAGTTTCCTTGAAGCAGCACTGTCTGTCCTGCCGCAGATCCATGTACGGGTGGAGGCGCCTGTGTAGACGGTTATTTATGCCCCGGGCAGCCCCGCCTTCCAACTCTGGGTTCAAGATCAGGGGAGGAGGTCGCTACGGTGCTGGCGGATTCAGGCCCTCAGAGGCTGCTCTCGACGGCCCCTGTGTGTGTGTTTTCATTTAAGGGTGCGTGTAGCCCCAGCTCTCACCCCTGACCGCCTGGAATTGAGCCCAGCTTTAATCCAGATTCTCCAATCCGTTTCCTAGCTGGTGTTCTCAGGCCGGTTCTCACAACCTCTCTGTGCCGCATTTCCCTCGTCAGCACGAGGAGGAGGTTTGCGAGGATGAAATGAGAGAATTCACAGAAAGCCCTTAGAATGGTGCCCAAACACTGACAGATGGGAGCTTCTGTCCTTATCAGCCTGTTTGGGGTCCAGAAGATTGGGGTGGAGGGGGTTAGAGAGAGGCAAGGCGGCCAGAGAAGATAGAAGCGATGTTGAGAGAAGCTGCAGCTAGAAGGGAAGTTGTCTGCAAAACCCACATCAGGTGGTGCTACACCCTCGCCACAGGTGCGCCACACTTTTGGCTCTGAGCTCCCCAGCAGGCAATGCAAAAAGAGAAACACTTGCACGTATGTACCTCTCTATGGCCACTTGCACTTTTGTGGCCATGAAGGGGGCCATATGTTGAGAAACAGCCGGCATGCTCTAGTCACTGAGAGTGGCCCCTGGCGGACAGCCAGAAAGGAAATGGTGACTTCAGTCCTATAACCGCAAGGACTTGACAACCGTGTAAGCTTGGAAGAGGACCTTGAACCTAGAAAGGAGCTCAGCCTGGCTCACCTTGCCTGCAGCCTGGCGGGACCCAAGCAGAGGATCCCGTTAAGCCATGCCTGGACTCCTGCTCCATGGAAACCAAGAGATAATAGATGCGTGTTGTTCGAGGCTGGTGGATTGGGGACGATTTGTTACGTGGCGATAGCTGACTAACACATGAGTGACACGCACTTGCTTTCTGCATTTGGATCTGCTGATAACTCAGGAAAGGCCATCTGCTCTTCAGTCAGTCGTGCACACAGCCATCATTGGTGCCCGCATTTATTGAGCACCGACTGTGTGCCAGGCTCTGTGCTAAGCCTTTGCCCTCGGTTGTCTTGTTGCATCCCAGTTGCAAGAAACTTGTCACGCCCATTCTCCAGATGGGGAAACCGAGGCCTGGAGGCTTAAGTGAGCTCTCCGAGAGCGCACAGAGGGTAAGTGGGGGCTCTGGGGTTGTCCGGCTCCAACACCCCCCTTTGCCTTTGGGCCTGTGTCTTTTTTTTTTTTTTTTGTGAGGAAGATCAGCCCTGAGCTAACATCTGTACTAATCCTCCTCTTTTTTTTTGTTTTTGCTGAGGAAGACCGGCTCTGAGCTAACATCTATTGCCAGTCCTCCTCCTTTTTTTTCCCCCAAAGCCCCAGTAGATAGTTGTATGTCATAGCTGCACATCCTTCTAGTTGCTGTACGTGGGACGCGGCCTCAGCATGGCGGGAGAAGTGGCGCGTCGGTGCGCGCCCGGGATCTGAACCCAGGCAGCCAGCAGCGGAGCGTGCGCACTTAACTGCTAAGCCACTGGGCCGGCCCTGGTCCGTGTCTTCATCTCACCAAGCTACTGGCTGTTTCCCTGGCACAGTGGCTCTCAGCATGCAGGCCCCCCCCTGCTGAGTCAGTGCCCCCAGGTGTGAGGGGCCTCCATATGTGGGGAGCCTCCAGAGGTGGGGGCTGGCCATCTGGGCTTCAATGAGCCCTCCAGGGGATCCTGACAAACGCTTACATTTGAGAACCACCAAGAGAGCAGATTCCGCTATTTTGTGCCTCTGGGCCTTTGCACGGGCTGCTCCCTCCAGAGGAAGGCCGAGCTCCTCACTGTCCCTCTTTGCAGAGGCCACTCCTCCTGGTCAGGTCTCAGCTGGTGTCACCGCCTCAGGGAAGCCCCCCGTCCCCCAGACTCCATCAGCCCCTCCCTGTTTCCCCGTGTCACGCTCCGTGTCTCTCTTACGGGGGCTTTGTCATGACTCGTCGTGATATTTTTCCCTGGAATTTTTTGCTTAATACGCTTCCCTCCTGCCAGACTGTGAACTCCGAGGAGGCCGGGGCCAGGGTCAGCCCCGGTGGTCCTGTGGCTCCAGCACCCAGCCAGCAGGTGCATAGTAACTGGGTGAGTGAATGAGTGAATGGGTGGATGGATGGATGAATGAAGAAATGAACGACCTCCCTACCTTTCTGCTTCTTATCGCCAGGAGAGAAAGGAAGGCGTATTTCAAACAACTCCAAGATGTAACTCAGCCTGGAGCGGCGGACACACCAGCTCCCCTGGCAGGGAGCATCGACCCACCACAGGGCGGGCGTATCTGGCTTTGTGGAGGTGGAGGTGGGGGGCTCGGGCTGCGCCAACCTGCTCGGCCGATCAAAACCCTCCCCACCCGCTCCCGGCGTCTCTGCAGAGCCCGGTCTTGGCAGCCAGGCACGGGGCTGCCGATGGGGGGCTGCGGGGTGGGGGGCGGGCTGTGCAGCCTCTGCAGCAACCAGGACGGAAGAGCCCTCTCGACACACAAAAGCAGCAAAGGCACTTTAAGCCCATTATCAATATTTTGCCTGGAAAAAATACAAAAAGCATTTTCTTCTCTGAAAAATTAATAACCTGGAAGGGGGGGAGGCTGGGTTTGATGTCTGTCTGGCAAGTGGGGGAGCGGGGAGGCTTTGCTCTGCCCCCGGTGGGTCCCTCTGAGAAGGGCCCCCACCCCAGCCCACCTCGGACTCGCCCCCACCTGCTCCCCGTGCTGGCCGAGCCCCCGGCAGGCCTCCAGCTGCAAGCCTGGCCCCCCAATCCACCTCCATCCGCTCCTCTGGAAGGAGGCGTGCTCCCCAGCTGAGCCGCTCCCAGCTCCCCCAAATGGGCCTGTGCTTCTGCTGTTCCCTTGTTCCTCTGCTCTCCCTAGAAAACCCCTACTCTACCTGCAAAGCCCAGCTCCAATGCCCCCTCCTCTATACAACTTCCCCTCCCCTCTGAGACAGAACCCCCACTGCCCTTCCCAACCTCCAACCCCAGCACCCTCATTCCTCTCCCCCTGAGGGACTCCTCAGCCCTGGGTCCTCCCTCTGGCCCACCCAGTGTCCCCCCCATCTTCCCCCCAGCCTGGCGTCTTCCCGAGAGCCGAGCCAGAGCTGGCCCTCTGGGACCTCAGCCTTGCCCCACACGGCAGATCAGTATTTGGACAATGAACACGGCTCATTTTTCGTGGGCGGGACTACCCCCCATGGAAGCGTCTTACCTCCTTGCCTCCTCTGCCCATTAGCCCCTTAGGCCTGGAGAGAAGATTCTGGAATCTGTCTGGGGAGGAGGGGCAAAGCCCTATTCATCTTAGGTCTGTTTCCTTTTTTTGTAAGCAGAGCAAAATTTTAAATTTTGGAACCATTCATTTACTCATTCGTTCCCCTGACACTCACCCAGCCCCTTCTGTGTGAAGACCTGTGATGTTCTAGATGCTGAAGTGCCCAGGAACTCGTAGTTTGCAAACAGCGGTGACCTCTGCAGCTCCCCGATCCTCCCCACCCCGGGGCGAGGCATTATTCTTTTACTGAGGACATTGAGGCCCTAGGAGGTCCCGGGAGGCCCCCACGGCCCCACCAGGAGGCAGTTGGATCTATCTGGGGGCACCTGTCCTGGGGTCCTGGGCTAGGGATGCTCTGACTAGTGGGGACCCCTTGCCTTCCAGAGAGGAGCAGGGAGCTGTTCTTGGTGCTGAAGCCAGAACCAGGGCTTCCGGTCTGGGGAGGGGGCTTCCCTCCCAGCCGGGCCATTGGAGTCCCCTCCCATGCCACAAGGGTCAGACCCCATGTTCCCCCTCCCCAGGCAGGCTGGACGAGCCCCGTCCAGTCCCCTGGGGTCTGTCCGCCCTCATTAGCCACCATGGCATCCTGACGGGCCTCCCTCCAGCCCTGCACGCTGTCTCGTCCCCCGCCCCGCGTCTCCTGTGCCCCCACCCCATCCTGCTCATGTTGGCCCCTCAGGGCTGTGAGTACCAGCACCCAGCTCTGCCTCCCCTTCTGTTGAACGAACGGACAGATGAGAGTCTCGATATCTGGACACGGCCATGTGACCCCACGTGAGCCAGTCCCTCCATATACCCCAGCCCCCCACCCCACAGCATGAGGCCATCAGGGCTGCAGGAACCCGGGGCCAGGGCTCGAGTGGTCTGGGAGGACTTCCCGGGGGAGGTGACCCCACCAGAACCTGGACAGGTGGGAGGTGGGCACGGCTCTCTTTCCACCCACCCCCAAACCCTTGCATCTCAGCCGAGATGAGCTTGAAAGGCTGTGGGGGGGCAGCGTCTCATCCGCCCGGAGGGGAGAGACCCAGGCCCATTAGGGGAGGGCATCAGCCACGCGGCTCGGCGGGCGGGAGGCGCTGACAAGAGGGAATATTTTATCGAGGCGGCTGCGATGGTTCTCGATCGCTCTCTTCCAAGGCCAGCGGCCCCTCAGATATTGAGTACCCCTGTCGATGCCGCGAGCTGTAAGTGGAGGAAAAAAATCGCTTAATGGGCTACTTGAGCCTCACTCAGGTGGGTGGGTGCCCGGCGGGCCGAGAAAAGAAGGTGGCGTTGGACCCTTAAAGGGTCCTCTGTGCCCCCCCAGGCTTGGGGGGCTCAAGAAAGCGGGGGCTCCAGACGGCTGCTAATAACCCTTCCAGCATGATCCCATTTGCTGAGTTCCTGCTGCACGCGGCTGCGAGTCTCCATTTATTTTAATCCCACAGACTATGCCTCATTTGTGCGATGGCCCCAAGGATCTTTCTGGCACCTACCATGTGCTGGGCCTCGAGCTGGGGGCGGGGGGCCGGGGAGCTGCCAGTCTGGGGGTGGCAGACCTTCAAGCATGATCCAGAGTAAGGGGGGCCGGACAGGTGGCCTGGGGGCTTCCCCGAGAAGGTGACATTTGCCCTGAAAGCTGTAGTTGGAGCAGGCGTTAGTTAAGTGAAGTGGGAACAGCATTCCAGGCAGTGGGAACAGCATAGGCAAAGGCTTTGGGGTCAGAGGAGCGTGGGGTTATGAGAGGCTGGATCAGGCAAGGACTGTGGGGAGGGGCTGACGCAAAAATGGGGCATGATTGGATTATTATTATTTTTTAAATGAAAACAAGCACCGTTTTCAGGATAAGCTGGTGAGGTTTTCTCATTTTGTAGCAGGAAAACTGAGTTACGTAGAGATGAGCCACCCCGCCTCCTGCCGGCCTGGAGCTGGTGAGCTGGGAGGACTGGGGGCCACAGACAGGGATCACAGGGGACAGAGCTGGGTCCCAGGGGGAGAGAGACTGTGGGACAGAGTCATCTGAACAGGAGACGGGCGGGAGGGTGAAGGCCAATTTCAGAAAAGCCAAGTTACAAAATAGGGCTCTACCCTCGTTTCTGAGGAAGTAATATCTGCACGGGGGACAGAATTGAGAAACTGCAACACGTCCGTTATACAGCGACGGATAACCCCTTCTCCGTCCCACCCTCCCGCCCCGCCCCGGTCGCACGGCACCTCTGTTCCCCGGGTCCGTGTTTGTACAGGGGGCGAGCGTGCACGGGTGGACATAGTCTCATCTCTTGACTCAAATGTGAGTTTTCTCTACTCACTGCTGGGCACCTCGCTTTTTTTTTTTTTTTTTTTTTAAATAATAGACTCTGCTTTTTAGAATAGTTTTAGATTTACAGAAAAACTGAGCAGCGTCTAGGGAATTCCTGTACCCACCCCCATACACAGTTTCTTCTATTATTAACATCAGTGTGTTGCATTTGTTACACAGTGAACCAATATTAGTACATTGTTATTCATTGTCACCAGTTGAACTGTGTCCCCCCCAAAGGATGTTGAAGTCGTTACCTCCAGGCCCTGTGAATGGGACCCTAGAAGCAGGGTCTTTGCAGATGATCAAGTTAAGATGAGGCCATTAGGGTGGGTCATAATCTAATATCACTGGTGTCCTTATAAGAAGGCAACATTTGGACACAGACACGCAGGGAGAAGGCCACGTGAAGACAGAGGCAGAGATCGGGGTGATGCTTCTACAAGCCACAGAACACCAAGGATTGCCAGCGACCCCCAGAAGCTGGAGACAGACCCTCCCTCACGGCCTCAGAAGGAACCAGCCCTGCGGGCACCTTGATCCCAGACTTCCAGCCTCCAGAACCGGAGACAATAAACTTCTGTCGTTTAAGCCGCTGGGTTTGACTTCCGTTGTTATGGCAGCCCCAGGACATTCACACGTGAAGTCCACAACTTACATCACGATTCCCTCTGTGCTGTGCGTTCTGTGGGTTGAATTGCATCATATCACACATCCACAGTCACAGTGCCACACAGAGCAGTGTCGCTGCCCTAAACATCCCCTGTGCCCCACTATTCACCCCCCCTCACCTCTTGGCAACCACGGATCTTTTTAGTGTCTCCACAGTTCCGTCTTTTCCAGAATGTCCTGTAGTTGCAATCACAGCGTGTAGCCTTCTCAGCCTGGCTTCCTTCGCTCAGTCATATGCATTTAAGTTTCCTCCACGTCTTTTCGTGGCTTGAAGCCTCATTTCTGTTGAGCGCCGGATAACTCCCGTCGTCTGGATGGACTACGGTCTGTTTGTCCATCCCCCGCTGCAGGGGGTCTCGGCGGCCCCAGGCTGGGCGGTTATGAATGATGCCGCTGTGCACGTCCGCGTGCAGGATCGAGTGTGGGCGCGGGCTGCAAACTCCTTTGGGGCCGCTAGCCTTTTCACCGACTATATCTCAGGAATATTCGATGCCACTCCCCGGAGAGCGCCCTTCTTTCGGGCAGCTGCGTGGCGCCCTGTGGTGAGGGTGGCCTGTGACTCGTTTAACCAGCATCCCACGTTGAGTATTTACATGGTTTCCAGATCCTTGCTGGAACAGAGAGTGCTGCTGAGAGCATACTCTGATGAGAACGTTGCCACACTTTTGCACGTATACCCCTGGGATACATTTCTACGGGGACACAGGGGCCCGGGAAATTTATTTACCATTTTTTGAGTGTCTACTATGCACTGGGCGTGGTTTTAAGGGGCCCTGGACTCAGCGGGGAAGGTGACAGGTAAAAGTTCTTGTTCTCACCAATCTAGAATTTTAAATTTGTCTTTTTGATTTTGTTAGACGTTGGCACACCACCTTCTGGAAAGATCCACTGAAATTGACCTGATCACTAAAAGTGTGTAAGTGTCAGTAATCGTGAGTGTGTGTGTGAGATGGGGCTGCGAGGTGGTCCTGGTGTCCCCTCTCCTCTTGGGCCAATGGACGTGGAGGCGGGGGCACCTGGCCCGGGTCCCCAGAGAGGCAGGAGAGCCGATAAGCAAACATGTCAATCAGTCGATCAGTCGAATTGGGTAAATAAAGCTGCCAGATGGAGAGACGGCTTTGGAAATCCATGCGCCTGGCCACGTCCAACGAGGCCAGCATTCCAGGACACCTGATGCCCATCGGGGAGGGTGCTCAGAGGGGTGGCGGGCACATCCTGGGGTGGGGGGACCTGTTGTCTGGGCCTCAGCCTCTCCATCTATAAAGGGGGCTTCCATGCTGGCAATGGCACCAGTGTGCCGGCCACATACAGCCCGGGCCACACACCTATGATTGTCACATTCTCCTCCAGTCATTCTGTCCTGGGCTCTGGGGACAGAGCAAAGCTCAAGACACAGGCTCTGCCCCCAGCCGCGCAAGGAAGGCCAACACTTATGGGATGCGTGCGTATGTAGAGTTGCCGGCATGTTCTCCCCAGCGAGGCACCGGGGCTGGTGGACCTGGGAGGACCTGGAAGGACCTGGAAGGTGGCATGAAGGGAACCCTGAGGAGCAGGGTCAGCAGGGGAGCGGATGAACCAGAGTCCCTGAGGCGGGGACAGAGTGGTGACAGCAGGGAGGCCCGGCAGGGCCAGAGCGGCCGCAGAAAGTTGGGAGCCTAGCTCGGGCGAGAGAGGAAGATCCGGGGGTGGGGGTGCAGGCATGCACCCTCACGCACACCGGCACACACCTGTGCACACACACGAACACACGCAACACCCATGCGTACCCTCACACGTGTGCAAAACAGTGCGCATGCTCACAGGCACGCACCAATATACACAGGCATGCATCATATGTATGAACCCATACACATGTGCTCACACTCATGCACACACACGCGTACATGCTCACACACAAAAATACACATAGGCCTGCACCCACACCACACGCTCACCCACACATGTACACACCCATGCTCTCGCACCTTCGCTCGCACACTCAGACACTAAAATGCACATGGAGTCGCACGCTCGCCCACGCTCACACACTCTCCTTCAGGGCTGCCCCCAAACCCTCCATCCCTCACAAACCCAAGCAGCCATTTTTGGAACAGCTCATCCCTTGATAAAATCCAGCGTTTTCATCTCGAGCGCCAATCAGCCAACCTCCGCCTCCCTCCCCCTCCCCACTCAATAACCAGGTTAAAATAAAAATTGAATTCCAGCATCTGCTTGCAAAAATAACCGCCACACAATCCACCGGTCAATGCAACCTTCCTCGGCTGTTAAGAATTGGAAATGCAAAGGCCGGGGAAGGAGACTGGGGACTCGAGCGCAGCATTATGCGAAAAATAAAGTAAAATGAATGCACACGTTTGGGGCAGGGGGTGACCTGAAGACGGCAGCTCTGTAACGCCTGTCCGTGCAGGGCACAGAGGCCGGGACACCTGAGCAAAAGGACCAGACTGATTTTAGACGGCTGCGCCTGTGGCCCATGGTTTTGTCCTTTTCTATAGAATTGCCTTGAGAATTTCCTCCTCCGTAAAACCTCGCCGATTTGGGGGTGTTGTGGGGGGAGATTAATTGAGACCATTTAAATAAATCTCTCAGCACTGGACTTGCCACAGCACGCATATTAAAACTATCATGTTGGGCCGGCCCCGTGGCTTAGCGGTTAAGCGCGCGCTCCGCTGCTGGCGGCCCGGGTTCGGATCCCCGGCGTGCACCGACGCACCGCTTCTCCGGCCATGCTGAGGCCGCGTCCCACATACAGCAACTAGAAGGATGTGCAACTATGACATACAACTATCTACTGGGGCTTTGGGGGGGAAAAAAATTAAAACTATCATGTGTGCTAAAATTTTTTTTTTATTGATGTTTTAATGGTTTCTAACATTGTGAAATTTTGGGTTGT
>CM053548.1:12943946-13039531 GCA_028646465.1 Rhinoceros unicornis
GTTTTTTTGTTGTTCAGTTGTGTGAGTTCTTTATATATTTTAGAGATCAACCCCTTGTCAGATGTATGTTTTGCAAATATTCTCTCCCAGCTGGTTGGTTGTCTGTTCATCTTGATTCTGGATTCATTTGTCTTATAAAAGCTCTTTAATCTGATATAGTCCCACTTGTTTACTAAAATTTTTTAAAAATCACACAATCCTGTTTTTCACCTTCAAAGAAGGAATATTTTTCTCCCCACACAGAAAACTCTGCCATGTTATTATAAACAGCATCTGCATCTTCACAGTAGACCCTCCTTTGACAAAATCTAGTTGTTCATTTTAATAAGCCCAATCGCTCGTCGGGGGCTTAGGGATTTGGTTTTCTTACTGAGCTGGAAGATTTAGGGCACCCCACACCCCCTTCAAAACCACCAGTGTCTTTTCTGAAGTCTTGGCCAGGGTCCTGCCTCCTTGGACTTCTGCAAGAGGGGGCTGCTGTTTAGGCCGGAAGATCCCACAGCACCCCTGAGCCCTTGATTTCAGCACGACAATTTAATTTAAATCACTGTTCCTCCTCATAGCCTCGTGGGCTATAGGCAGCGAGTGGTGGAGCCCAGTGAGCACGGGGTAAATGTTCTGGCCTTCTTTGGGGGGTGCAGTGGTCACCCTGGAGTGGCAGAGAAAATCCGAAGCTCTTGGGCCACACTTGCCGGGTACCAGGCCCACCTCCACCTTATAAATCTGCGACTTGGCAAGCCTCTGAGCCCTTGTTCTCCCATCGAGCGAATGGGGCCAGCCAGCCCAGGGAGGCGGCCAGGTGCAGCTCGCGGATGCGCCCCGTGTGTGCATGTCGGGGACGGGGAGAGCTGGAGGGGTCCTTGCCACCCCCTCACTCCCACCCCGGCCCCCCCATCGCCCCCACCGCAGGAAGCCGTGCATCCCCGAGATAAGAAACGGGTCAATAAACTTTTTTCCAAGGCGGACCGGGTTTCTCCATCCTCCCCGGCACCCTTCCCGCCCACAGCCCCCTCCCCGCGCCAGGAAAGGTCAGATGGGAGGCGGCATCGACCCGCGCCCGGAGCCAGGCCCCCGGCCACGCCGCGGCCGCGCTGACCAACTGACCACGCGCCGCCCGGGAGCCCGGCCGGCCGCCGGCCAATGGGAGCGCGCCGAGCCGCGGTTGCCGGGCAACGCGGGCCGGGGAGGAGGGGCGGGGCCGGCGCGGCGATGGATCGGAGATGCTGCGATCAATCCGGCGCATGCGCGGCCCGGGGCCGGGAGGGATGCTGCAGCCGGCGCCCAGTGGCCATCGATCGCCACGGCCCGAGGCGCTTAATAAGCTCGGAGAAGGGCTTAAGGGAGGGGCCTGGGTGCCCCGCCACCCGCCATCTCCTCCCCTCCTGCTCCTTTTAATAATAATAACAACAACAGCATCAGCGGCAGCGCACATTCATCCAGAGCTGCCTGCTTGCTGGACCATCCACTTAAAATCTCCCAACATCCCAGCCGAGGGGTCAGCTAGTTTCTGGCTTTCTCTCCGAGGTGGACGCAGGGGCCAAATTCCCCTAATTCGCACCCTGTGCCCACCACCCACCAGCTGAGTGGCCTCGGGCATGCGGGCGAGTCTCTCTGAGCCTTCGGGTTCCCCCCTCTAACGGAGGGTACAGACGGTACCTGCCCTGCAGGGCTTTTGTGAGGATTCAGTGAGGTGTCACATCTCAGTCGGCATCAGCCATGTTTTGTTCTCAGATGGGATGCTGAGGCCGGGAGAGCGGGATGTCACCGGCTCAGAGACTGCAGCTGTTACAGAAACGGGCGGTCCCCACTCTTCCCGCTCCTTCCCGCTTTGCTCTGCCTGGGATTCATCGTCTTCATAATATTTATGGAGCGTATGCAGTGAGCGAGGCCCTGGGCTAAATTACCTAACACACTGGGTCTTTGAAATCCCGAGCATTGGGTAAGCTGTCCCCATTTTCCAGATGAGGACACAGGAGGAACGAGGCTAGCATGTCCGGTACGAGAGAGGCCCTTCTCTTCTTGCTTTCCACCTTCTCCTCCTCCACTCTCTCCCGTTTTCTTCCCAGCCTTTTCCCTCCTCCCTCCATCTCCTGTCTCCTCGTTCCACTGAGTTGTCTGGTTTTAAAGCCAAGAGGTTTTCCAGAGACTGGCATAAAAATGGAGGTCTTTGAACCCTGGGTCAGACGCGGGTCAGCCTCAGATGGGGGGGCGTGGAGGCCGGGCAGGAGGGGACAACCCTACCTCACACGTGGAGGAGATGGAGGGTCAGTTGATGCTTCCTTGGACCTTGATTGTCCTGGAGGCCCCCGATCCCCCCCACGCCCCGCCATCACAAAGGTCCTCCGACCCTGCACCCAGCCTGCTGTGTGGCTTTGAGCCGCTGACCTGCCCTTTCTGAGCCGCCCGTCTTTAAACACAGGGGCAACGCCTGTCGGATGAGGGGTCCAGAGGACGCGAGAATGCGGTGGGAAACATAAGAGGCCCAGCCCCCCTAGCGCTCCTCTGAGCTTCTCTCCCTTTTCCAAGGTTGGTGGCGGGTGAGTGTCCTGGGGCCACCGTAACAAAGCACCACAAACTGGGGGGCTTAAAACAGAGATTTATTCTCCTCCAATTCTGGGGGCCAGAAGTCTGAAATCAAGGTGTGACAGGGCCAGGCTCCCGCCGGAGGCTCCAGGGGAGGGTCCTTCCCGCCTCCCCCACCTTCTGAGAGTTATCAGCAATCCTTGGCATTCCCATAGATGCATCACCCCGATCCCTGCCTCACCGCATCCCATAGTCATCTTCTCTCTGTCTCTGCGTGTCATCTTCTTTCTCTCTCTCTCTCTTTTTTATTTTGTGAGGAACATCAGCCCTGAGCTGCCAATCCTCCTCTTTCTGCTGAGGAAGACTGACCCTGGGCTAACATCCATGCCCATCTTCCTCCACTTTATATGGGACGCCGCCACAGCGTGGCCTGACAAGAGGTGCATTGGTGTGCGCCCGGGATCCGAACCCGGGCCTCCAGCAGCAGAGTGCACGCACTTAACCGCTACGCCACGGGGCCGGCCTCCCTCTTCTCTTCTTATAAGGACACCAGTCATTGGATTTAGGGTCACCCTGATGCAGAATGACCTCATCTTAGCGTGGTTACATCTGCAAAGACTGTATTTCCAAATAAGTCCCCATTATGAGGTTCCAGGTGGACATGGTTTTTGGAGGGGACACTAATCAATTCAGTACAAGTGGGCATAGAGGGAGGGGATATGAGGATGCTCTTCTCCAGGGTCCCAGGAATTGCTGGGTGTAACTGGCTCTGGGCTAGGACCCTGGGAAAATGCTGAAAGAGGCCTGGGGCTCATGTGAGTCTGTGACTTTCACTGTATCACATGGGCATCTTTCTATGTCATTATGATGTCTCCTCTTCCATCGCCTTTAACAGCCACCCAGCCTTCCACCCACGGACGAGACATCCACTGTTTATCAATCCCCCTCGCTTGGGCAGCAAGGTTAGTCCTGGCACATTTTGTTCTGGCAAATGGCAAAATATCATAGGGTGAGCGGGACAGGTTGAAATCAACTGAGGGTGAGAACGTGGGTAATAAAGACCCCCACCCTTGTATGTCTTAAACTGGACAAGGAGCATCGAAAGCTTGTTACCCCACCTCGTGGGAAGCCAGCATCCCCCAGACAC
Organism: Rhinoceros unicornis; assembly: GCA_028646465.1. Lineage (NCBI taxonomy): Eukaryota > Metazoa > Chordata > Mammalia > Perissodactyla > Rhinocerotidae > Rhinoceros > Rhinoceros unicornis. Next base: position 12,947,617 of record CM053548.1, read on the forward strand.
AGACAGATGCTCAGAGACTGGGGAGGGCTGCCCTCGTCATATGGTTTTCTTTTTAATTGAGCTGAAATTCATATAACATAAAATTCACCATTTTATTTATTTATTTATTTATTTATTTATTTATTTATTTATTTATTTATTTATTTATTTTGTGAGGAGGATCAGCCCTGAGCTAACATATGCCAATCCTCCTCTTTTTTGCTGAGGAAGACTGGCCCTGGGCTAACATCCATGCCCATCTTCCTCCACTTTATATGGGACGCCGGCACGGCATGGCTTGACAAGCGGTTCCCGGGATCCGAACTGGTGAACTCCGGGCCGCCGCAGCAGAACTCAAGCACCCAACCGCTTGCGCCACCGGCCCGGCCCCTAAAATTCACCATTTTAAAGTGTACAATTCAGTGGTATTTAGTACACACTCGAGGTTGTGCAATCACTACCATTACCTAGTTCCAAAACACTTTCGTCTCTCCAAAATAAAACCCCGTCCCCATCAGCAGTCACTCCCCATCCCCTCCCCCAGCCCCTGACAACCACAAACCCACGTTCTGTCTGTGGATGTGCCTGTTCTGGACATTTCACATCAATGGAATCACACACCGTGTGTCCTTCTGTGCCTGGTTCTCTCACTGAGCATCGTGTGTTCAAGGTCCATCCACGGTGTGGCTGTGTCAGGGCTTCACTCCTCTTCATGGCTGAATAATATTCCAGTGTGTGGGTGGATACGTTGTATGGATCCATCATCAGCTGATGGACACCGGTTGTTTCCACCCTTTGCTGTTGTGAATCACGCTGCTGTGAACACCGGCAAACCTCAGGGACTTTCGACCTCGTCAGTTTCCATGAAGCAGATCCTAGGGAGTGAACGAGCCCCATATGAGGTCAAACACCCCCGGTCCCACCCGCATGGGACCGTGCCTCGAGATCTCAATTGAAGGGAAGATGCCAGGAGGGGTCCTGGGCAGAGTCCCAGGTGTGGGACGTGCCCCACCTGAGTTTGAATCCCAGCTGTGTGACCTTGGGCAACTCACTGCCCCCGACTTGGGCCTCAGTTTCCTCATCTGGAAAATGAAGGCAGTGAGATGGACGACTCCAAAGGCCTGAGCAAGTGCCTCCGAGATGCAGACCGAGTCCTCAGTGAGTGAATCCTGCTGCTGCCATTGTATGATTTTGAAACGATTCTTCAGTATTACTGTGACTGCTAGACCCCCAGAAGGCCGCAGCCCCTCTCGGGGCTTCCCCTCCTCACCGGCGTCCCCAGCCCTCCGGCGGCATTTAGAGGCCGTAGCTATTTCTGATTTATCCGGGGCCCCTGAAGAAATGCATTTTCTTCAATTATTAATCATCGAGGTGTGAGAGAGACACAGGAACGGAATTAGCGTGCTGACCTTTGGGGAGAAAGACGCGAGGGGCGGGGAGGGGGCGGCCCCCGCTCCGGCAGAGGTCAGATGGGGGTCCCGGGGTGGCGGCTGGGACTCCAGGGCGTGTGAGGGGAGGAGTCCCCCCGAAGAGTCCAGAAGGAGGGTTCCGGTGAAAGGAGTGGGGGAGGGAAGCCACTGGTCTCACTTCGCTTTTCTCTCTCTCTCTTGGGAACTGGTAGGGGGTGGGGGCTCATGCTGGGTGTGGGCTGGGGGCTGGGCTCAAAAGCAAAAGGGAGCTGAGTAGGGCAGGACCCCCCAACTGGACCTCAGTTTCCCCGGCTGTTGGAGGAAGGTTCTGGTTCTCTGTCCCCAAAGCCCCCCTCCCATCTGCTACCATTGCCTCCTTCTTCCACCTCTTTGTTTATCCTGAAACTCACAGCTGACCCCCACATGCCCAACCCCATGGAGGGCGATGCCAAGCCCCCCAGAGGGCCCCCCAGTCGCAGGCTGGGGACACAGAAGCAGACATGGTCCAGAGGAGGCCCCAGGGCGGGGGCGTCTGGGAGACTCTGCCCGGGCGGGCGCTGCGCTGGGGGCTTGGAGGGCGAGGAGGGGCTTAGCAGGCCTGCTGGGTGGGGGCAGAGCCCAGGCAGGTGGATGAGGGCCTGGTGGGGTGGGAACATGAGTGATAACAGCGGGGCTGTGCCAGAGTGTGAGGCAGAGCAGGGCAGGCTGTGTGGCTAGACGCGCAGTTGGACAGGTCACAGGCTGCGTAGAGCCTCAGGCCAAGGTACCCGAACTGGCGATGGGGAGCTATGGGAGGGCTTAGAGCAGGGGAGGGGCGAGTTCAGATCTGGGCTTGAAAGGACCTGGGAGCCAGTGTGGGGTCAGCCAGGGAGAAGGGCAGGAAGTGGGGACCACTGGGCCCTGGGAGTGGGGCGGACGAGGCCAGGCCCCACCAGGCCCCAGGCACAGCTTTAGGGGGAAGATGCTAACCCACTTATGTTACTCCAAATCCTCCCCTGGCTCCCTATTACCCCCGGGGGATTAAAAACCCAAGCTGCGCTAGAAGGTGCTCGCCAACCTCACCCCTCCTCGCTCACGGTCTTTTCAAAGAGGGGTCACAGCCTGAATGCCCCATGTGTGTCCAGCCTCCAAGCCTTTGCGCATGCTGTTCCGTCTGCCTGAAACCCTTTCCCCCAGCTGAGAAGGAAAGGGGAGGCCCCCAAAAGATGGAAGGAAATGCAGAACTGGGAGACGCTAAGGAAGCCAAGAATTCCTGACGTGGTTACCTGTGTTACCATACCCATTTGACAGAGAAGACAACGGAGGCCCAGAGAGGTTAAGAGAGACACGCAGGGTCACACAGCCCAGCAGTGGATGCGCCCGGTTTTCCCAAGCCAGGTTGTCTGTCTTAATTCCATGTCACCCACTACAGCCGCGGAAGGATTTTGAAGGCCGAGGGCCACACAGCAAACCCGGAGGGCCCTGGGGGGTGATTTGGGGGGCTTTTGGCAGAGGGGGAGGAGCCGGGTCTGCCCCCCACAGGGGGCTGCCCTCCCCTGGCCCCGGGGCTGGAGCCCGGGCGGGCGGGGCAGGTGCGCCGCGGGGCCCCGCGTGGGGCGCACGGGGGGCGGGGACGCCGGCCCTTCCTCCAGCCGGCTGCGCGCGGCGCCGATCAGCAGAGAGCGATCGATGGCGTATCGAGCACTTTTCAAGCTTCGGTGATTTTCGTGGATTCAGTGTAAACCGCAGCCTGGGCCCCCGCTCCCATCGACCTCGGGCGGAGGCGCCCCTCCCCGCGATCTGCCGCTGACAGCTCGTGCTGCCGGGCTCTGCACCCCAGCACCCCGCACGGAGCCTCCCTCTCCTCCAGCAACCGCACAGAGAAGGACTAGGGGCCGGTGGGTGGGCGCAGACAGGGCCAGGGAGGGGTGAAGGGTCAGCGCGGGCAGAGTGTGGACGGGCTGGGGGCGGTGGGGGTGCACAGAGGCCATTGGAGCCCTGGAAGGTGGGGGGCCAGCTCCAGGTGTTAGCCGCCCCTCAGGAAGGAGTCCCGGCTGGGTCTAGGGACTTCCTACCCCTCCAAGGGTCCCTCGGTGCCTAGAATCCTGCTCTTCGCCCCCCAGGCCTGGGCCTGGTGCCGGCTCCAAGTCCAGCGGCTATTTGGGCTTCTCCTGAGACCGTCCTGTACGTTCCCCTCCCTCCCCCCACCCCGTGTGCCTCCTCCGCAGAGAACCTGGTCGCCCCTGAGCCAGCCCGAGGTTTCCTCCCACAGCACCTGTGCAGGAACAATAAATACTAGGAAAGAGAGTTCCAGAAAGCTTAGGGGCTGCACAGGTAACCTGTGCAAAATAATCCCACTTAAGTCCCTTTGCCCGCCTGTATACTCACTATTCCTCTCATTCACCAACATGTCCGTCCATGTATTCATCCATCCAACTACCCACTGATTCACTCACCAACCCGCCTGGCCATCTGCCATTTCACCAAGACACTGGTCCATTTAGCCATCCACCCACAGTCAACAAGCCATACATTCACCAATGAACCCCATGCCTCATTCATCCATCCATCCACTCACCCACTCATTGATTCACCCATCCATCCTCCTACCTATCCATCCATCGACTTATCTATCCTTCTAGCCATTTATCCATCCATCCATCCACTCACCCATCCATCCACCCATCCATCCATCCATTCACCCATCCATCCATCCACTCACTCATCCATCCACCCATCCACCCATCCATCCATCCATCTACTCACTTACTTATTGATTCACCCCTCTATCCTCCTACCCATTTATCCATTCATTTATCTATCTTCCAGTTATCCATCCATCCATTCACCCATTGATTCATCCATCCATCCTCCTACCCATCCACCCATCCATTCATCCATCCAGTCACCCATTTGTCTATCCATTCACCCATGCATTACCCACCTGTTCATTCATCTACCTATCCACTCACACATCTAATCATCCATTCCCTAAATCATTCACCTACCTACTCCGGTGTTCACCAATTCATCCATCCATTCACTGTATCCATTTATCTATCCTTTTAGCCATCCACTCATCCTTCCTCCCATCCATCCACCCTCCCACCCATCCACACATTCATATACCTACTTGTCCACCCATCCATTTACACACCCATTCTTTCATCAACCCTTCTACTCACCCATCCATCCATCCACCCTCCCACCCATCCACACGTTCATATACCTACTTGTCCACCCATCCATTTACACACCCATTCGTTCATCAACCCTTCTACTCACTCATCCATCCAACCACCCTCCTGCTCATTCACTGATTCATTCACCCTTCCATCCACCCATCCATGCACTTACCCATCCACCGCCATCCATTCATCCACCCACCCACCCATCCTTCCATCGTTCCATCCACTTACCCATCCACCTCCCATTCATCCATCCATCCATTTACCCTTCTACCCCCCCCCCACCCATCTATTTATCAATTCACCCATCCATTTGTGTCTACCACAAGCCTTTTCGGTGGTCACTTCTGGGCCGTCCTGATGCTGCACTCTGGGGATAAAGTTGAGTCTGACCTGGCCCCTGCCCCATGAGTTCCCAGATGGAGGACATTTCACCTTCATACGAACAACCAGGTTCAGCCCAGACAAGGGTTGACACGAGGGATCATGTCATCTGAAGGAGGTGCCACTTTACAGATGAGCAAATGGAAGCCCTCACAGTCAGGAAGGGGAGATGCCAGGACCGCCTGGAGCCGAAGCCAGCTGTCACTCCCATGGTGGCCTCAGCAAGGCTTCCGTGGGCCAACCCGCCAGAATGTACCACGGTCAGAGCCCGCTCTCCGTCTCTTCTCCTCCCCTCCTGCCCTCCCCCGGGCTGCCCTCTCTCTTCTATCTCCACCTGCTCTTCGGTCAGCAAATCTTTATCGAGCATGTGTGCTGGGCGTTAGAAACACATCAGGGAAACAGCAGGCGAGGTCCTGCAAGGAGCTTAAGTTCTAGTGAGGGAGACAGGAAAAAAAAAAAACCAGCCAGGGAGCAAAGAAATAGAATAATTTGCTGCGAGGCTGATGGCAAATCTCTCTGCACCTGGTGGACCAGCAGGTGGGGGCCGGTGTGCCTCCGTCCTCTTCTCCCAGGCCTGAGGGATGCTGAGGCCAGGGTACCACGGCCCCAGAGCCGGGGAGGCATCGGAGGAGGGAGGCAGCCGCAGGAAGCAGGGATGGGGGAAGCCGCCATGTCACAGCGAAAGAAGGAGACGGCGGCTCTGAAATCCCCCTTCATAATTAATAAATGAAGAATATGGTTGTTAATCGATGGAGCTGTGAAGAGAATATTGATTCCAACCTCACGCTATTTTTTTTGTGCCGCTTAGATTTTTACACCTCATTTAGAACAAGGCTTCCCCAGGGAACCCTTAAAACCAAAAGATATTTGCAAGACTCCAGTGGGGCGGGGGGCGACGTTGGGGCCAGGCTGCCAAAAGCGGGGTGGGGGATACTGGGGAAGCAAGTAGCAGCCGGGTTGGGGGGAGAGGGAGGCAAAGAAATATTATTTATCATCAAATTTGCCGAATCACTGTGTCTTTCCTCGAAGCACCCATTTGAATATTTGATTAAGGATCAATTATTGCGGGTATGGGGAAAGGTCATTGGGCAAATTCGTGCAAGGCCGTAGGGGAAGTTTCAGGGATAGAAAAATAAATCCCATTATTTTTTTTTATTATTACACAAACACTGCATATCTATGGTGGCAAAACTGTAGTAAAATGAAGATAATCAACCAGCACAGCAAAAAACATCCATCTCACCGATCCACAGAGAAACCTGAGATTTCTCACATGCAAACGTGTACGTTCATGTAAAATAATTGTACATAAATATTAAGGAAGTTTACAAAAATGGCTTCATACGTCGTCTGCAGCCTGCACTAAAACATTAGCAGCTCTTTCTGGTTAAAAAAGTAATATGTCACCAGGGTCAGAAATAATTAGAAAATACCGAAATGTGTCATGGAGAAAATGTAATTATTGGTGATTTCATTTCTTGGAACTAAAACAGCAGTTTCTCCCTTAAAAAAAAATAAGCTTATTTTGGAATAATTTTAGACGTAGAGAGAAGTTGCAAAGATAAGACAGAGCCCTCCGCCCAGTTTCTCCTCATGCGAACGTCTTATGTCACCGCTGCGTTTGTTACAGCTGAGAAATTAACGCTGGTACATGCTGTATTATGTCTCACAGACTTGATTTGGGTTTTTCCAGATTTTTTGTAACGTCTTTTTCCTATTCCGGGATCCCACACAGGATTCCACATCGCATTTGGACCTCTCTTTTTCTGATCCATGCAAATTCAGGCTTTTTTCATGCAGATATGCTTGGGGATAAGAATATATGCATTTCATAAATTGGGAGTTGAAATGCTGTGTGTGACCTCTATTTTGCTTCAAGTCATATTGTGAATCTTTTTAAGCCAGTCGATATTCATCTTTTTTGCAGTTGTGGATAGCTGTGTTGTGTTTGCCAATGTAAGAGTCTATTTATTTTTCTTTTCTTTCCCTTTTTTTAAGATTGAGGTGAAATTCACATAGCATAAAATTAAACAATTTAAAGTGTACAATTCAGTGGTTTTTATCATATTCATAGAGTTGTACAGCTGTCTCCACTATCAAATTCCAGAACAGAAGCCCCGTCCCCATTAGCAGTCTCTCCGTATGCCCTCCCCAGCCCCTGGCAACCAGGAACCCACTTTCTGTCTGTGGATGTGCCTGTTCTGGACATTTCACATCAGTGGAATCACACACCGTGTGTCCTTCTGTGTCTGGTTCTCTCGCTGAGCATCGTGTGTTCAAGGTCCGTCCACGGTGTCGCTGTGTCAGGGCCTCACTCCTCTTCATGGCTGCCTCGTATTCCAGTGTGTGGGTGGACACGTTGTGTGGATCTATCATTCATTGATGGACATTTGGGCTGCTTCCACGTTTTGGCTATTGTGAATCATGCTGCTATGAACACACGTGTATACATATTTGTCTGAACACCTGTGTTCAATTCTCTGGGCTGTAGACCCAGGAGTAGACTTGCTGGGTCATATAGTTATTCTATGGCCAACTTTTTGAATATGCAAGTTTATTTAATCAGCCACCTCTCTTTAAAGTCTTTATAATTTTCTCTTGTTCAGAGCAATACTGTGATGAACATCCTTGTGCTAAATCTTCTCTGATGGTTTTGCAAATTAGAGGATAGTCGCTGGGAAAGGAGTCTTCTGAGATTTATCGCCAAATCACCCGATTGCAAGGCTATCCACTTTCTGCTCTCCCTGGGGGAGAGGAGACACCCACATCCACTCCAGCAGTGGGTACTATTATTCTTTTCAGTTTCTCTGGTCTAATATGTAGAACATAGTACCTCCTTTTTATCGTCTCGTCTCGTTTGGCCCATTTGTCATTGCTTTTGAGAATTGCTTATTCTGATGTTTTGCTCATTTTTCATTTGGGGTACCTATGTTTTCTCTTAACAATTTATAAGATCCCTTTGTAAACTGAGGATATTATCTTTGCCATTCATATTTTAATGTTTTTCTAAGTCTATCATTTGCTTTTTATTTTTGCTTGTGATGTTTTAATTTTCATGTAGCCCAATGTATCCATCTTCCTTTTATACTGTCTGCCTTCAGTTTCTCGCTGAGAAAGTCTTCCTTGCCCCCAAATTATATACATTCGTCTACTCTCAAATTATTACCTGTCCTTCCAATACGTCTGTGCTTTCATTACTTATGTTTAAAACTTTAGGCCACCTAGGATTTATTTCTTCCCATTACTGTCTTTTGCGTGCTTGACATAAAAGAATTCAAACAATACAGAAGTGCATTCAGTGAGGATTAAACACTCATCCTCATTGAGTGCCTACTCAACTGGGGTGACTCAGCTCCCTGTGTCCGATCCTGAGACCAGAGGTAGCCTGATGAGGCAGACACACCCTAGGTTGGCCCCCAGTGAGTCACCCTCTTGTAGGGTCCCCTCCCCTTGAATGCGGTCATTACCTATGACTTGCTTCTAATGCACAGAATATGGCATAAGCTGATGATTCTGCAGATGTAATGGAGGTCCCTACGTAGTTGACTTGAGTTAATCAAAAGGGAGATTACTTGGGGTGGGCCTGACCTACTCGGGTGAGCCCTGATGAAAAGAGGTGCCAGATCTTCCTTCAGTCAAAGCCCTCAAACAGCTGAGATTCTCTCTCTCTTGGTTGCTGGCTTTGAAGAAGCAAGCTGCCGTGGATCCCACAGCTGCAAGGAACTGAAGTCTACCAGCAACCACGCGAGCTTAGAAGAGGTCCCCAGGCTGCAAAAAGTCACACAGCCCAGCTCATAGCTCAACCGCAGCTTTGTGAGACCCTATGCAGAGAGCCCGGTTACACTGTACCCAAAATTCTGACCTAGGGAAACTGCAAGATAATAAATGGGTGTTGTTTTAAGCTGCTGAGTTTGTGGTCATTTTAAACAGCAATAGGTAACTCGTACATCTGAGCGTGGTGAACGCATGGTGCCCTGCGTCGTGAAGGGGGATTCTGGTCTCTGCTTGGACCAAACTGCTGGCATTCTACGGGCCACAGCAAATCACCTGATTGAGCCCAGGGGCGAGATATTACCCTCCCCCATCACTACAAAGTTCTCTCAAAGAAAGCACTGAAGATTTGGGGCCTGTTTTGCCATCAATTTACCATGGTGGAGACCCCAACTGATACAGACGTTTAGATTATTTCCAATTTTTAAAAACCAGTCAAAGAATGCTGAACGAACGTCTTACAACCATCTCTGCATGGCTGTGAGAGATTTTAGACCCCCAGAAATGGATTGTCTTTGGTGTAAGAAAGGCAGTAGATAACCCACATCGTTCTATCTGTTATAACATCCAGCTGTGCCAACAGCAGCCTCCCCACCAAAAACAAAAAGACACCTCAGTTGTATTCGAAACTCATATTTACTTCGGTTATCTTTTAGGCCAACGATAGTGTCACTATATAATTATTGCAATTTCACAATACATTTCAATTTTTTTGCAAAAACAAGTGCCCCCTTCCCCCAGTACACTGCTCTTAAAATCCTGGCAACTCCTGAACGTGTTTTCTGACACGTGAACTTTAGAATAATTTTATTCAGTTCCCCTTCATCCTGTGGGGGAAAAAACCTGATTGGAATTTTGATTGGTATTGAAATAAATAGGTACAGATTAATTTAGACGAAATTGACATTTTTACATTATTGGATCTTTTCACCCAGCAAATGGGGCATCTCTCCATTTATTCTATGTTTTTTTAATCTTTCGATAGTTTTGAATTTTTTAAAGTCCTGCATGTGTATTTTGGGTTTTTTTTCCCTCTGAACGCTTTTGAGTTTCTGTTCTCATTGCTATTTTGAATGAATTTTCTTTTCTCACATGTGTTCTCTCTGGTTGTTGCCAGTCTGTGGAAGGCTATTGTTAGTTTTGTCTAGTTGCATTGTAACCATCTTGAGTATGCTTATGGCTCTTCATAAATCCTCTTAGGGTGGGGGCCGGCCGGCCCGGTGGCGCAAGCGGTTAAGTGCGCGCGCTCTGCTGTGGCGGCCCAGGGTTCGCCGGTTCGGATCCCGGGCGCGCACCGACGCACTGCTTGTCAAGCCATGCTGTGGCGGCGTCCCATATAAAGTAGAGGAAGATGGGCACGGATGTTAGCCCAGGGCCAGTCTTCCTCAGCAAAAAAAAAAGAGGAGGATTGGCAGATGTTAGCTCAGGGCTGGCCCTCCTCACAAAAATAATAAAAATAAAAATAAAAAAATAAATCCTCATGGTATTTCCATGATACAATGACACCATCTAAAAACAGTGTGGGTGAATTCGTTTCCTACCGAGGCTGTAACAAATTGTTACCGAGCAAGGGCTTGCTGCCTGATGCGCATAGAAGCCAATATTATGGTACCAGCTTCTGAGGAAAGAAAGAGCTTTATTGCAAGGTTGACCAGCAAGGAGACAGGAGGCAAGGCTCTCAAATCTGTCTCTCGGATCCAAGGTTTATGGTGAAATTTAAGGAGTTAGGGGCAGAAGCTGATTGGCTAGTCTCAAATCAGTCCATATACGGTAATCAAGCTACTTGGGCTGCCGGAAGCCAGATTTTCTTTACTGAAGGACTTCTTGACTCATAAAGGGATCAGGTAGCAACATTTATGAAGATTCTTCATTCTGGGGTCATCCTGGAGCTATGGGTTCTCACCTGGTGCATGCACGGTGCCGTCTTTGTTATTGAGCAAGGTTTGATTAATCAACAACCTGTTTTAAGAAAGCAAAATTAGTTTAAACTGGTCAATGGTTTATGTCCTGTTTCAAAATTACATTGACTTAGGAAAATTACACTGAACAGGAAACTGATTCAAGTGTTCCCTCCTGTTCCATTATTAACCCAGACCATTTTGTTATCCTGCCTTATTGAGCTGGCTAGCACTTCCAGAGCGGGCTTAAACCACACCGGTGATGTTGATAAATTACTTTCGGCAATAGGCATTTACTGGAAGGCTCCGTGGAAAAGAGACAGAAGGAGGCATGACCCCATCAGAAGGACCACGACATCCCATTCAGCCCTCCCTCTCAATGTGCAGTGGGCTTCAGAGATTTGGGGACACTTGGTGCCGGTTTCAGCATTCAGTACAGACCTCATGTCCAGCTCTCTGCTCCCACGTGGACACCTTGCACCTAGTCAAGGCATGTGCGGGTCACCAATGAAAAAGTAGAAGACACTGTTGGAAACCTCTTCAGGATTCCCATGGAGATTCCATGTGGTTAACAATGATCCAGCTGATGTGCCCAATTCTTTATCACGTTAAGAGCAGAGCCTTCTTTTCCCTTCTCACCTAGAATTACTGTCAAATGTTTTTCACATCTACTAAAGGAGGCTTTGGTTCATCTCCTCCCATCTATTAAAATGGTGAAGTATATGAATAGATTTTCTAACTTCTGCCATCCTGGAACCAGCCTGACTTGATGACGGTGGTTTTTTTCTTCAAATACCCCTGGATTCACCTGAATAAGAGTTTAGTTTGTACTTTTGCATCCTTGCACAGGTGGGAGGGCTGCATGTTTCTTTGTCTTTTTATCTTTGGCAGGTTTGGTATTGTGGTCTGAGGGTAGTGCGAAATAATCGGGGGCTGCCGTAACAAAGTTAAGCCCCCACAAACTGGGGGGCTTAACACAACAGAAATTTACTCCCTCACAGTTCTGGGGGCCCGAAGTCTGAGATCAAGGTGCTGGCAGGGCTGGTTCCTTCTGGAAGCTCTGGGGGAGAATCAGATTCATGTCCTTCTCCCAGCTTCTAGTGGCTCTGATGATCCTTGGCATCCCTTGGTTTGTGGTGGTGTAACTTGGAACTCTGTCGTCACATGGCCATCCCCCTGTGTGTCTCTCCAGGTCTCCACGTGGCCTTCCTATAGGGACATGAGTCATTGGATTTAGGGCCCAGCCTGATCCAGTGCAACCTCATCTTAACTAACTACACCTGCAAAGACCTTCTTTCCAAATAAGGTCACGTTCTGAGGTTCCGGGTGGACGTGAGTTGGGGGGACAGGGCACTAGTCACCTCAGTGTGGGGCGTTTCTCGTTGTTTCCTGCTTTGGGATGGTTGAATGACATCGAGTTCTCTTGTCCTCTCTCTAACCTTGCCGGGTATAACCTGTGAAACCATCTGGGTCTGGCATCATCTCTTTTTTTTCATATTTTTAAAAAATTGAGGTGAAAGTCACATACCACAATCAGCCATCGTACAGTGGACACTTCAGTGGCATTTAGTGCATTCACAATACCGTGCGACCATCACTTTTCTGTAGTTTCAGAAATTCTTTTATCCCCTGTAAAGGAAAAACACTCCTGTGTCTCTTCTTTCTACTATGCTACTTACAAATTGTGTCACTTCTGACACATCTGATCACCACATGTGGGGGTTTTCCCCACACCAATCAATTCTTTGCGACACCAGCCGGGTGCCCTAATTTTTACCCAATTCTGACACCATCTACCTGGAGAAAGCGTCAGATCCCACAGGTTAAGAGGGTCCCACAAGACCACCCCCACTTCAGTCACCAATCTCAAGTCCAGTTTGTTGCCTGTGCTTCTGACCAACTGGCTATAAATCAGAGGTCCCCACCACCCCCTCCTCAGGTTCAAGTAATTTGCTAGAACAGCTCACAGAACTCGGGAAACCAGTTTACTTACTAGATGACTGGTTTATTATAAAAAGATACAACTCAGGAACAACTGGGAAGAGATGCTTAGGGCAAGGGATTCAGAAGAGGCACAGAGCTTCCCTGCCCTCCCTGGGCTGTGCCACCCTCCCAACTACTCCACGTGTTCACCAACCTGGAAGCTCGCCGAACCCCGTCCTCTTGGGTTTTTATGGAGGTTCCATTACACAGGCGCAACTGACTAAATCGTTGGCCATTGGTGATTGAACGCAATCTCTAGCCCCTCTTCCCTCCCTGGTGGGCTGGGGTGTGGGGCTGAAATTTCCATCCCTCTAATCACGGTTAGCTCCCTGGTAACCAGCCCCATCTTTAGGGCCTTCCAGAAGTCACCTCATTAAGCTAAACTCAGGTGTGGTTGGAAGGGGCTTGTTACGAATATCAAAAGACACCTTTATCACTTAGGAAATTCCAAGGGTTTTAGGAGCTCTGTGCCAGGACCAGGGATGAAGACTAAGTATACATTTCTTATTATAAATCACAAAATCACATCACCCCAGTTGGAAACCCCATCCCCATCAGCAGTCACTCCCCATCCCCCTCCCCAGCACCTGACAACCACGAACCCACTGTCTGTGGATGTGCTTGTTCTGGACATTTCACATCGATGGACTCACACACCATGTGTCCTGCTGTGTCTGGTTCTCTCACTGAGCATCGTGTGTTCAAGGTCCATCCACGGTGTAGCTGAGTCAGGGCTTCACTCCTCTTCATGGCTGCGTCATATTCCAGTGTGTGGATGGACACGTTGTGTTTATCCATCATCCATCCATGGACTTTTGGGTTGTTTCCACCTTTTTGGCTATTCTGAATTGTGCTGCTGTGAACGTTCATGAACAAGTTTTTGTTAGAACACCCTTTCTCAATTATTTTGGGTAGAAGCCCATGGCATCATCTTAAGGCAAATTTCTCCCTGGTTTTTCTTTAAGCGTTCTGCTGCTTTTTGGGTCAATTTGGCTAATTTATATTTTTCCTAGGAAATCATCCATTTCATCCCGTTCATTAGCATAGAATCCCACAACGTTTTATCTTCATGCATCTAAGTGTCCTCAGTATTTACGGTTTCACAGCCTAATTTTCATTCGTGCTTCTTCCCTCTGTCTTGATTACACCAGCTGCTTTATCTATTTTAGAGGGCTTTATTTTTTTCAAAGAAGCAGCTGTGGGATTTATTTATTAATTCTGCTGCGCTCCCCTTTCCTAAGTCATTAATTTCGGCTTTTATCTTTATTAATTTGTTCCTTGGCCATCGTTAGTTCTGTTCGGGGCTGTTGTTCTCTTCTTGAGTTGCCGACTTTATTTACACCCACTGTTTTCATCTTTAGCAATGAAAGCATTTGGGGCAATGTTTCTGTGCCCGGCCCTCATCATCTCATTACCACTTAAAATACTCTGGAATTGTTTTGACCCGAGAATTAGTGCTTTGTAATACTTTGTTATTTATTTCTAGCTGTGTTCATTGTGGTTGACAAACATGGCAGTGCTTTTCCACCCTTAGAAATGTATTGGGAGGGCCAGTCCTGTGGCTTAGCGGTTAAGTGCGTGCGCTCCGCAGCTGTGGCCTGGGTTCGGATCCTGGGCGCACACCGATGCACCGCTTCTCCGGCCATGCTGAGGCCGCGTCCCACATACAGCAACTAGAAGGATGTGCAGCTATGACATACAGCTATCTACTGGGGCTTTGGGGGAAAAATAAATAAATAAAATTATTAAAAAAAAAAAAAAAAGAAATGTATTGGGGATTTCTTTGTGGCTTAATAGGTGGCTGGCGTTCGAGAGAGTTCCTTCGGTCTTGGAAAGAAATGCTGTCCTCCGTCCCAGCCGAGTCTCATGTGTCTATTAGCTCAACCCCAATTGATTCTTGTTGGTCTTATTTTTCTGTGTATTCCTTTTGACAAGTACAGGGAGAGATGGGTAAAGACCTTGCATGAGGCATCTACCCACTTTTTCATGTATTTCTAAAGCTGTTCCCTTTCTGTGGTAGCTTCACGTCATCGAGTGTTCTTTGGCACACGTAGGTTCCTGACTGTTATGTTCTGTCTGCGTTATAGTCTTAACAATAATAAATGGTCTTTCTTATGCAGTCCATTCTTTTCATCCTGAATTTGCTTTTGTCTGATGTCAGAATCGTGGCTCTTCCCGCCTTTTCGGGCTTCATTCGCCTGCTACAGCTTTATCCATTCTTTTGGTTTTTTTTTAAATATACTGTATTTTTCAGAGCAGTTTTAGGTCACAGCAAAATTGAGCAGAAAATAAGAGATTTCTCATATACGTCCTGCCCCTACACACACGCACAGCCTCCCCCATTATCAACATCCTCCACTGAGTGGGACATGCGTTAGAATCAATGAATCTACACAGACACATCATTATCACCCAAAGTCCATAGTATGTCAGGGTTCATTCTTGGTGGTGGACATTCTATGGGTTTGGACAAATGTCTAATGATGTGTATCCATCGTTATGGTATCACACAGAATGGTTTCACTGCCCTAAAAATCCCCTGTGCTCCACCTGTTCATCCCCACCTCCCCCAATCCCTGGAAACCACGGATCTTTTTACTGTCTCCATAGTTTTGTCTTCCCCAGAATGTCCTAGAGTTGGAATCATACACCACAGGGCCTTTTCAGATTGTAATATGCCCTTAGTAAATCACTTATATTCACATAGCGATATGCATTTAAGGTTCCTTCATGTCTTTTCACAGCTTGACAGCTCATTTCTTTTTAGTGCTGAATAGCATTCCACTGCTGGTTGGACCACAGTTCATTTATCCATCCACCTACTGAAGGGCATCTTGTTTGCTTCCAAGTTTTGGCAATTACGAATAAAGCTGCTATAAACATCCACGGGCAGGTTTTTGTGTGGAAATAAGTTTTCATCTCTTTTGGGTAAATACCCAGGAGCTGAATCGTAGGGTAAGAGTAAGTTTAGTTTTGTAGGAAACCGCCAAACTGTCTTCCAATGTGGTTGTACCATTTTGCATTCCCACCAGCAACGGATGAGAGTTCCTCTTGATTCACATCCCCGCCAGCATTTGGTGTGGTCAACGTTCCTGATTTTGGCTATTCTGATAGGTGTGTAATGATATCTCGTTGTTGTTTTAACTTGTAATCTCTAATGACGTATGACGTTGAACTTGTTTTCATACACTCATTGGCCATCTCATTTGCTGAGGTATCTGTTCGTGTCTTTGCCCATGTTAAAAACTGAATTGTTTGTTTTCTTATTGTTGAGTTTTAAGACTTCTTTGTATATTTTGAATACAGGTTCTTTATCAGATGTGTCTTTTGCAAATATTTTCTCCCAGTCTGTGGCTCTTCTCATTTTCTTGGCTGTGTCTTTCACAGAACAGAATTTTAAGGAAGTCCAGCTGACCAATTATGCCTTTCATGGATCATCCCTTTGGTGCCGTATATAAAGTCATCACCAAACCCAAACTCATCTAGGTTTTCCCCTTATGTTTAAAATTTTTTTTTTCATTTTGGAATAATTTTATATTTACAGAGGAGTTGTAAAGATAACATGGAGAATTCCCGATGTTAATACTGAACATCACCACGGCACACTTGTCACAACTGAGGAACCGGCATCGGTATGCTACCATGAACTAAACTCTGCGTTCCATCTGGCCTTCCCGCTTTTCCACCCATGTCCCATTTCTGTTCCAGGCTCCCAAGTGTCACTGAACAATCTTTCACTTTTAATCTTCCCAAGTCACCTGGGTCTCTGTGTGCACGTAAAGTTGGATTTTGATCTATGATCCCTCCACCAAATTGAGTCTTTAAAAAAACAAGTGAATTTATGTCATTTACATTTATTTGTATACCAGAGATTTCTAGCTTTACTCTGATAATGTGATTTTATTTTTGCTTCCATCAATGCCTCTTGCTGATTGCTTTGTTTCTTTGTATTATGATCAATGTCTTCTTGGATTTTCTTTCTTCAGTCATTTGGGAACAATATATCTTGTCGTAGTCTACCAGTAGTCATTTTTAGGTTAAAACAACAGTGACAGTGTATTTTTCAAATATGAAATTTTATTGCTAGAACAGTATCTATCAACCCCACACCCAGTAATAGTCTTTTGCTGCATCCCTAAAACTTTCCATTTTTGTTGGTATGATTTAGGATTTTGTCTGTTTTTTGCTTTTAAATTATTATGTTTGTATATTATATGTCATCTGTCAAAAATTATATTTACTGTTTGTTTCATAATCGTATTTTCCACCACTCTACCTACCCAATTTATTGTTTAAATGCTGTAATTGCTCATGGTGGCTGCTTCTTTGGGAATTTCTTTATTTTTTCTGTCTGCAGCACACCCTCCACTAAATTTTTTAGGAGAACAAGTAAGTGGTGCATTTCTCACTTCCACATAAAAACGTGTGGCTGTCACCTTCATACGTGAACGATAACTCGCTTAGGATAGAATTCAGCACACGGTGCTTTCCCATCAAAACATTTTGCTTTATTGCCTTTTTTCTGATTTTTAAAAAATTTTTAATTTTTTTTCAGCTCTGAGGTATAATTGACAAATAAAATTGTAAGATACTTAAGTGTACATCGTGGTGATTTGATATATGTACACATGGCGAAAGGATTCCTACCATCTGGTTAATTCACGTTTATATTTTTTTGTGTGTGAGAATGCTTTACTGCCTCTAAAATATGAGGTTGTAGAGGAGAAATCTGAAACCATCCTGATTTTTGTCTTTTTAGGCTGTTTATTTTTTAGAACAGTTCTAGATTTACAGAAAAAATTTAAGACAGTACAGAGGATTCCTATAAACCCCACCCAGTTTTCCCAATTATTAGCATCTTACGCTAGTATTGTACATTTGTCACAATTAATGAACCGATATTGATACATAATTAATAACTAAGTTCATATTTTATTCAAATTTCCTTAGTTTCCCCTAAATGTCCTTTTTCCGGCCCAGAATCCCACACGACCTTTAGTCCTCGTGTCTCCTTAGGTTCCTCTTGGCTGTGACAGCTTCTCAGATTTTCTTTGTTTTTTATTTTAACCTGCATTCTTGTATGTTTTTTCTCTTGATCTTGAAATGCACAAATTGTCCTGGAGAGAAATATGCGAGTTGATTATTTTAGTCTGATTTTGCCTCAAAAATGGAAGCCCTTTTTTGGACTGTAGGTTCAGACCTGTCTTCATCTGAGGAAAGTTTTCTTTTGTTAAACTGTGGGATGCAGTTCTGTTTGGGAACATCCATGCTCTGTTTTGTCTATTTTTTCCTCTGCCTTCTGGAATAATCTACCAAACTAGTGAAACACACGGATTTGATTTTCCCTAACGTTGATTCTGAGCTATACCACATCCAACGATATCTGAAATTTTGTTCTGTCATTCTTTCCATTGTTTCCTTAGCCCTGCTGAGTTTCCATCTTCATATCTTATCTTACTTAGCATTTTATCTTTCATCTTTTTTCTTTAAAATCCACGTCTTTTTTTTTTTTTTTTGCTGAAGAAGATTGGCCCTGAGCTAACATCCGTGACCATCTTCCTCTATTTTATATGGGACTCCGCCCCAGCGTGGCTTGATAATCGGTGCATAGGTCCATGCCCGGGGTCCAAACCTGGGAGCCCGGGCCGCTGAAGCGGAAAGCACGAACTTAACCACTAGGCCACCAGGCCAGCCCCCATGTCTTCTTTTCCCTGAGATTGCATGGAAAGTTTGTCTTCTGTTTCCTGGAGTAAATCTCTTTGCAACACATGCTCCTGCATGCAGCTTGAATCTCTTTTTAAGGTCTGGGGTCTTTTCACGGTTCTCCCACTCTTTTTAATTATCCTTAAGTGAAGGCAGATCTGAGGCGACTACTCTTCGGTAGAAAATGGTGTCAGCGGATCTTGTTGAGTCCCTGACTGCTGGCCAGTCCTCCTGGGATGGAGGAAAGAGAACTCTCAGCCACTGCTCGTGGGGGTAGAAGCCGGTTCAACCACTTTAGAAGTCTGGCCATCTCTCCTCATCCTGTGTCCTAGCAATTCTGCTCCTGAGCAAATGCCCCAGAGACATGAGGGCTTGTGTCCACAAAAAAGACTTGTGCAAGACCATTCATAGCAGATTTGCTCATGATAGCCCCAAACTAGACAGA
Organism: Rhinoceros unicornis; assembly: GCA_028646465.1. Lineage (NCBI taxonomy): Eukaryota > Metazoa > Chordata > Mammalia > Perissodactyla > Rhinocerotidae > Rhinoceros > Rhinoceros unicornis. The sequence goes on from CM053548.1 coordinate 12,966,356, forward strand.
ACCCGAATATCCACCCTACCCATATACCCACAGTAGGATGGATGACTAAATGGTGGTCTGCCCACACGTTGGAATACTACAGAACAATAAAAAAGCTACCAATATACCCAACATCATGGATGCATCTCTCAGACATGTTAAGCTAAAGAAGCCACACACAAAGAACACACATACATCCCATTTAGATGAATTTCAAGAACAGGTGAAACTAATTCTTGGTGATGGAAGTCAGGGTGGTGATTACCTCCAGGGGGTGTAGCCCAGCTGGGGGCACGAGGGAGCCTTCTGAGGCAAAGGAAAGGTAGATCTTCACTGGGATGGAGGTTACATTGGTGTATCTATATGTAAATATTCATCTAGCTGTAAACAACAAAAATCTTGTCTGGCGATTCTAGGCTGAACACTGGAGCTGAGGCCATTCAGCCCTCTGTGGGGAACGGGGAGGGGACTGGGGAGGGAGGTCGGTATTCGTGTTGTTCTCTCTGGATGTGTGGTTAGCTCCTGTCTCGGCTTTCTTTTCACCCCAGCAAGTTAAACAGTCCCTTCAGGCATGGCTGTATCCAGCCTCTGACCACAGAGTTGGGGGATTGCCTTGTTTCATGATGGAGGTGCCTCTCTGTGGTCAGCAGAATAACAGCCCCCCAAAGACAACCTCGTCCTGGTCCTGGGACCTGTGTATGTGTCACCTCACGTGGCAGAGGGGACTTTGCAGGTGGGATTAAGTAAAGACCCTGAGATGGGGGACGACCCTGCATCCCCGGGGGGCCCAGGGTCATCACAGGGTCCTCATCAGAGGGAGGAGGAGGGTCAGAGGCAGAGAGAGACGGGAGATGCTGCGCTGCTGGCTGTGCAGACGGAGGAAGGGGCCCCGAGCCCAGGACGCGGCGCCTCTAGAAGCCGGAAAAGGCAGGAGACGGTTCTCCCTGGAGCCTCCGGGAGGACAGCCCTGCCCACACCTGGATTTTAGCCCAGGGAGACCACATCAGACTCCCGGCCTCCAGAAGTGTCAGAGAATAAAACTGTGTTATCTTACATCACTAAGTCTGCGGTAATTTGTTACAGCAGGGAGAGAAAACTAATAACTAATACCCCCTCCGATTTAGGGAGGTTGCATCCTGTCCCTGTCTCTTGTCAACCCTGGAAGATGCCTCCAGCTCCTCCCGCATTGTTACAAGGAACTGGGCTACAGAGAGTGCGGGTTCCCAGCTGTGCCATCTGCAAAGATGCGAGCGAGGCAGGCCCAAGTGTGCGTCCTGGGAAGTCGGCTGGACTCGGGGCCTTGAAGGCCAGGTGAGGAGGCCTTTGACCTTGCAGAGTGGGCAGAGACGAGGGGCTGAGCGGCTGGGTTGGGGGAGGCTGGGCTGCGGGGTCTGCGGGTGGGCAGCTGGCAGCATCCGTCTCCCAGGCCGATCAGTGTTCTCCCGGCAGATCCATGCGGGTCGATGCAAAATTAATTAGAGTAATCAACTCTGCCACCCCACGGAGAGCACCACACAGGTTTAGGCCACTAATTGGTAGGAGCTGACAGAGTGTCCCCCGTGTCTTCAAGGTATTAACACTCCTCCCCCCTCTGAGATTAATTACCTTTTTGCATTTTCCACCCCATTCATTGCTCCTGGACCTACCTTTCCTGTGGAGGAGGAGGGCAGGGTGGGGTGGGAGCAGGTAGCAAGGCAGACTCTGGGCCCCCACATGTCCCCTCCCCCAGGTGAGCCTGCGGGGACAGAGTGAGACCCAGGGGGCATCAGATGGCTGCGTGCAATCCTGGTAGTGCAGTGCCTGCAAGCCAACTGGGCCTTGGAGTGATGGCCTGCAGCCCCGTTGGATGTGGAACTCACAGGGAGCATTGTTCATCCACCTGTCCATCTATCCATCTGTTCGTCCATCCATATGCGTGGTCATCCATCCGTGCATTCATCTTTCCACTCTTTCATTCCATCCTTCCATCCATGCATCCATCTATCCATCATCCAACCACTCATCATCCACCCATCCATCCATCCATCCATCCATCCATCCATCCATCCATCTATCCTATCCATCCATCCATGCTTGCATACATCTACTACCCACCCATAGACCCATCCATTCATCTATCATCCATCCATCTACCCTCCATCCATCATCCATGCATCCATCCATCCATACATACATACATACATCATCTATAATATATCCTTCCATCCGTCCATCCATACATCACCCGTCATCCCTCCACAGGCCCATCCATTCATTCATCATCCATCCATCTACACTCCATCCATCATCTGTCCATCTATCCATCCATCCATACATCACCCATCATCCACCCGTAGACCCATACATTCATCCATCCATCCATCCATCTACCTACCCACTCATCCTTCTGTCTATTCATTTGTCCGTCTGTCTGTTCAACCATCCACCCAACCATTTGATTATATGTTGGTGTAGGCACTTACGTACATATCTAGTCTGCCTGTGTATTCATTGTCCATCATGGCTTCATTCATTCATTCATCCACCCTCCTACCACCTAGACATTCGTCCATTCCACTGTCTACCCCCAACTCCCTCCCCCCACTCTGCCACAAGCTAACACTCAATTGGTTTCTCACCATCTGTGGGGCCCTGTTCTAAGCCCTTCACAAGTTTCCTCTCATCCACCCTCTGCCCACGCATCCATCCTTCGGGCTGTCTGTACATCCACCTCTGTCCCTGCCCATATGTCTGTCTCCCCATCTCCCTGTCAATGCTTCCCCGGCCCCCTCTGTGCGGGGGTGAGTCACGGCTGGGAAGGGACCCTCAGTCCCCTGCCAGAGGAAGGGACGAGCCTCAACTGCCTGGAGACGGGACTGAGCGATGGGAGTGGGACCGGGGGAGACAAGGCGGAAATTTCAGCCAGAAGAGGAGTCCTTAGCACTGGGCTGGGGAGGGGGCTCTGTTGCCTGGGGAGGATGTTGCCAGCAGCACATTTTAAATTACAAGTATATTTATTTCATTATACGCGGTGGCAAAAAATATCCTCAGCTGTACCAAACAGAGCACAGCAAAAAGACCCCTGTCTCAGCCACCCCCTCAGTGACCTGAGTTCCCAGGGTCTTGAGTCTCCTTCCAGACACAGGCTGCATTTGTGCCAATGTGTGCGTCTGTTCACGCGCCTCTCTTTTGACTCTCTGGCCTTGCCATTGTCGCTGGACGACGCACCTCGGCGCTCAGTCCATGTGGGCACTGAGATTCACAGAGTGGCCCCCCAGGGGACAGACCCTGCTGTCACCCACCAGCCTCCTTTGGAGGGGCATTAGGTGGCTTCTGGTTCTTCTCGACCGCAGACTTTGCTGCGATGGGCGAAAACCACAATGAGGAGATTCCCGCAAGAGGAAGCATGAATGACCAACAACACAAACAACTGAACTCCGTGAATGACAACCCCAGCGTAGCAAAGTGGAGGAATTCTCTCTACACAACAAGTGACGCATTTGTTAAAACTTGGCAAACTATAGACTGAGATCTGGGTATTTTACTGTGTATAAATTTTACCTAGTTTTTTTTCCATTTGTAAAAATTTTTTTGTATTGTGGTAAAATCTACGTAACATAAAATTTTCCATTTTAACCACTTCTCAGTGTTCAGTTCAGCAGCATGAAGCACATTCACACTGTTGTGCAGCCATCCTCACCATCCGTCTCCAGAACTTTCCATCTTCCCAAACTGAAACTCTGTCCCCATGAAACACTGACTCCCCTCCCCTCCCCCAGCCCCTGGCCCCACCATCTACTTTCTGTCTCTGTGGATGTGACTCCTCTAGGGGCCTCCTGTGAGGGGATCACACAGTGTCTGTCCTTCTGTGTCTGGCTCATGTCATTGAGTGTCATGTCCTCAAGGTCCAACCACGCTGGAGCAGGTGTCAGGATTTCCTTCCTTTTCAAGGCTGAGTAATATGCCAGTGTGTGGATGGACCACATCGTGTTTATCCATTATTCCTCCGTGGACACTTAGGGTGTCTCCACCTTGGGCTGTTGTGAGTCATGCTGCTGTGAACATCCATGTACACGTGTGTCTTTCAGTGCCTCTTCTCAACTCTTCTGGGCACATTCCTGGAAGTGAAATTGCTGGATTGTATACCTCGATTTTTAAAAGGGTGGCCAGCCCTGGTGATCTAGAGGTTAGGATCCAGCACTTTCACGGCTGCAGCCCAGGTCGATTCCCCGTCAGGGAACCACACCCCCGTCTGTCAGCTGTCACACAGTGGCAGCCGCGGGTGGCTGTGATGCTGAAAGCTCTGCCACCGGGATTTCAGATCCCAGCAGGGTCCCCCACGGTGCACAGGTGTCAGCGGAGCTTCCAGACTAGACAGACTAGGAAGAAGGGCCTGGCCACCCACACTCCAAAAGATTGGCCATTAAGACCCTGTGAATAGCAGTGGAGCATCGTCTGATAGAGCGCCGGGAGGGGAGAGGGTGGCGCAGAAAGACCGGGCAGGTACTGCTCTGCTGGACACAGGGGCGCTGGGAGTCGGGACCCACTCGACAGCATTAACAACAACAAATGGTAACAACTCTCATCATTGGCACCATGACGGTAAATGCACATGCTAACGCACAACTGAAGGGCGTGCATTTTGTAAAACTGTTTTGGAGGTAATTTGATAAAATGTATCAAAATCCTTAACATCTGTTTCACCGCCTCTGACAAGCAACTCCTTTACGCTGAGTTTTTTCTGAAGAAAAAGTCCAGGCTCTGTACACGTGTTCGTGCCCAAGGATGCTCGTCGCCGTGCTGTTTCTAACCAAAATAAGTTGGAAACCACCTAAGTGTCCGACAGAAGGGAACGTGTTCAAGAAATGATGATGTACCCATGTGCTGGTATTTAAAGTGACAGCTGCAGAGTATTTAATTACTTGGAAAATTGTTCACAACGTACTCTTGTAAATCGACAGAGCCCAGTATCTAAGAGGAACCCGGCTGTGTGAAGCAAAGATTCCCATGAACAGGAAAAATAATGAAAAGACACAGGCAAACGTTTAAAAGCAGATATTGCGACAATGGGACAGGGTATGAGTGTCCAGGGGCGGCCGTAACAAAGTACCACAAACAGGGCAGCTTAAAACAACAGGAATCTATCCTCTCTCAGTTCTGGAGGCCAGAGTCCGAAATCCAGGTGTCTGAAGGGCTGGTCCTTCTGCAGACTCTGTGGGAAAAACCATCCCAGGCTCCTGTCCCAGCTTCTGGTGTTGCCGCGATCCTGGGCTGGTGGCCGCATCCCTCCAATCTCTGCCTCTGTCTTCACATCCTTCCTCTCTGTCTCTTACAGGGATGTTCTCATTGCATTTAGTGTCCGCTCTAAATCGAGAATGATTTCATCTCAAGATCCTTAATTCCGTCTGCAAGACCCTATTTCAAATAAGTTCCCATCCTGAGGTTCTGGTGGACGCGACTTTTGGGGGGACGCTTTTCAACCCATGACAGATGGAGAGGGCGATTTTTCTTTTATTTTCTCTGCTCTTATCAGTATTTTCTAGAATGTTTACAGTGTTCACATAGTACCTTTGCAATGAGAATAATGCTCTAATTATTTTAATATATGAAACCGTATTGCAGATTTGATCGAACAGGGGCCGAGGAACGCATCGTGACTTCTGGATAAACTGGGGTCCGGAGGAAGATCCGTTTCCTGGGATGCAGCGATGTCCGGGGCCTGCAGAGCTTTTGGTGTCTGCACTAAATAGCCCCTGGATGTGGGGCATCTTTTGTCTATTTTTGGTCTACACTGTTTGCCTCTTCCTCACTGTCACTGCCCCGTCTGGCTGCTTCCAGCTTCTCAGCACCTGTGGTTTCCTCTCCCCGTGAACTTGCACCTGGACACAAGAACTCAAACTCTGTCACATTTGTTTGTAAAGTAAGAGTCCCTAGGACGTGAGCGAGGCTCTCTCCTTGGAATAACCGTGTCTGTGCTTTCACGCCGGGATCCTGGGGCGTCGAGTGTGTGCCTGAAGACGCTTGTCTGGCGCTTCCCTGCTTTGGTCTCCTCTCCTGCCCCGTCCCACGCCCAACCTCCCTCTCACACACTTTCAGGCCCAGCCACTGCTTCTGCTACGCCCTGAGCTGAGCCAGGACTCAGAAGTTTGGCCGTGTCCCTTTTCTACTCCAAGCCTCAGTTTTCTTCTCTCTGAAATGGGGGCAGCAGCAGGGCCCCCCCCCGACGTGGCCATGGTGAGGGGCTGGGATCTGATCTTTCAGAGAAATAGGGAGCCGTGAGGGTCTCAGCGGGAGAGCAGCCCCACCTGGTTGGCATTGCAGCCCCTCCCGCTGCTGGGACGAGAAGGGTGCGTGCAGCTGGATACAGGGTGGGGCACATCTGGGGGTTCCCTCCATCGGCTGTGGATACACTGATCCCCCAACCCGGCTGGCCAGCGGGCAGGCCAGGGCTCCCAAGGCAGGGAGAAACCTCCGCCCTTTGGCCACCCCAGGAACTGAGTGCCCTGGGGGCTTCGTTATTTATTTAAGTTTCTATGTTCATGTCTGTCATCCAGCTGGCCTAGGGGAATCACAGCTGACAGACAGACAGACAGGGAGAGACAGGGGAACAGACAGAGATAGAGAGAGACAGAGAGACAAGGGGACAGACAGAGACAGAGAAAGACAGTGAGAGTTGCTACTATGTGTCTCTTGGTGCCTGTCCACCCCCGACTCCTGCCCCTCTGTCTCTGTATCTCTCTGTGTCTCTGTGTCTCTGTCTCTGTCTCTGTGTCTTTGGATCCCCCGGCCCCCAGCTCCTTCCGCACTAGGCGTTTATGAAATGGCTTCGGAGGGATGTGGCCAGATGTCCACCGGGAGGCCTGGGTGGTCTTGCCCCATCCTGTCTGGTTGGGAAGTTGGGGGTGGACACTCGGGACCACGAGCCTGGTGCCCACATGTGGACAGCTGAGGCTGAGAGCCCTGGAGACCCAGCTGCCCGCACCCTGGGCCCCTTTGATTCTGGCTCCCCGAGGGTCCCTGTGGTCCTGGTGCCCACACCATGGGCCCAGGGCTACCTCTCCACCGCAGTCTGGAGCCGGGCCACGGTCAGGCCACCGGCCACGATAGACAAAGTCACAGGGCCCCAGAGGGTCTGCCATAGGGACACATACTCAGGCACACAGACACCCTGACACGAGCAGGGGTGTCCACACAGGCCACACAGCCATCCACATGGGGCACACACAGGCTGGATGTCTACACAGGCGACAAGCATGCAGACACAGAGGTTGTGACACAGATGCAGAGCGTGCACACGTGCACACTCACACGTCCACACACACACACGCATGCGATCACCCTCGATGTCTGCGCTCCCCCCAGCCCCCCTCCCCGCCCGCTTCCTTCGATCTGGGCTGCGTGGTTCCTGCAAACACCGCAGAGCGATCGATCCAGGCGCGCTGGCAAGGCCGCGGGAGGGACGCTGCGGCCAGGCTGGCCGGCATGGGGCTCCTGGAGGCCCAGCCACACCCTCCCCTGGGAGACCCCTCCGCGGGCCTCGGCAGCCGGGGCGACCTGACCTGCTGTGTGACCCCAGGCGGGTTCCTGGCCTCTCTGGGCCACCCTGGCCTATTCCACACACCCCCGAACTCCAGGCGTCCCCTGGACCGACCCCCACCTCTGGGGGGGTGGTGTTGGTACCACAAGAGGTGATTAATAAATGCTCGGTGGTGGGGAGAAGGATGTTCGGAGGTCAGCCAGGCCCTGGGTGTGAGAGGGGCACCTCAGGTGGCCAGAAGTGGAGCTTCCCCCACCCACCAGGGTTTCCAGATAAAATCAGAGGCCCAGTGACACGTGAATTCAGCTGAACAATTAATCTTTAGTGTAAGTGGGTCCCGTATTGGGGGTGCAGGGCTCCTCCTTCCGTGCTAACGGCTCTCCATCCCCAGCCCCCCTCGGTGGGGCCTCACTGCCCCCCCAAGCTTGATGGAGAGCTGGGAAGAGAAAGCCCTTGCTGGTCACCACAGCCATCACCCCTCTGTGTAGACGCCCTGGATGTGGAAAATATGGGGGCCTAGGGACCCCCGGCTGGAGGTGTGGGGACAGAGCTGGACACGTCCACCCCGTGATGCCAGGGCCAGGCCAGAGGCAGGGTTTCAATCTGGGGAAATTTAGGGAACAGGAGTCAGAGGGGGCTGCCTGGAGGAGGGGGCAGAGGATCTGAGGTGGAAAGAAGGTGGGGCTGACCAGGGGGTGGGGGGCCCCCGGGCTTGATCAGCCCCCACTGCGCAGGCATTGCTGCCGCTCCTTGGACTCTCCCGCCCCCTCTCCTAGAAAGATGGGACCCCAGGGCACAGGCTGCTGACATCCATAGCTACCTTCTCCCTTCTCAATGGCCACGAATTCTATCCCCAGGGGGAACACGTGCCACGGGCAGAACCAATCAGAGCTGCCCATCCCCAGGCTGCAGGGATTGTCATATGACCTAAGGGGCCATGTGACCTAAGCAGATCCAATCAGAGTGAACTTCAGACCTTGAGTTGCTGAGAGGGAAATGAGGGATGTGCCTCCCTCCCTTTCTTTTTCCCTCTCTCCCCCTTTCTCTCTCTCTCTCTCCTTCTCTCTATCTCTGTCTCTCTCCTGCTGGGCCTGAGGGAGGGGAGAGACTACTGGCTGCCATCTCGGGGTCCTGGTGACCAGGCTGTGCTGCTGGATCAAGCCTTACCTGCAGCTGTATCTTTGGACTTCCACCTGTACGTCCACTCCATAGTCCCCTTGTTGGTGTCACTGGAATCCAGCTTCCGTTTCTCACACCCATGAGTGTCTTGCCTGCTGAGGGAGCCTGCTCGTCTCAGGGAACCAGAGTCATTTCCCAAAACTCACCCCCACTTCGCAGACGAGAGCCTGGGGCTCCAAAGGATTGAGAACTCAGCCAGGGTCCCACTGGGAGGAAGATTTGAACCCTGGGTGGGGAAGCGAGTGGGTGCTACTGGGTCTGCTCATCTGTAGCACAGACCCCACCTTGCAGACAGCCAGGGTCCAAACAGACCATGCACCGGAAGCCAGGGGCCGGGGGGCTGGGACCCCACGGGGAATGCAGGCCAGGGCGGCTGCAGCGGCCCAGAGGTCAGAATCGGATTTTCCCGTGGAAATCTCACGGCTTTTATGGTTGGGAACTTATTCAGACTTGAAGGAACACTGCAGACAAAGGAGACCCAACCAGGACCAGGGTGGGGGCCTGGGGGCCACGGGGGGGTGACCTTGACTCAGACCCATCCTGGGCTGGGGGCTTCCCTTTGGGGCCGGGCATGTGGGCTCCTGGGGCGCTGTTTTGGGGAGATCTCAGGTCCTAGTCTGGATTCTGAGAGGGAGAAAGAGAGACAGACAGACACAGAGACAGAGTGAGACAGAGACGGGGAGCCCTGGGAAGGGGCCCCTGACCATGCAGCCTGCAGATCCGCACATCTGGCCCCCGTGCTCCCCGCACGCCCGGCCGGCCTCCCCCACCAGCCTTCGCCTCCCAATTAGAGGAGAGAAATCCCCGGCCGGCCGGCGGCCTCACCAGCTATTGATCTGCCTGGTGGCTGCGGCCGGGAGCAGGCGGGGCTGCGGGCAGCGGCCTCCTTCCTGTCTTATGATCGTTATGATTCATAGGGGGCGCCCGCTAGACTGCGGGCTCAGCCCAGAGACCCCGATACCAGTGGGCGGGCAGGTGGGGGCATTGGGGACCCACCTCCTCTGTGTCCCTTAGGAAGAGAGGTGGGGGCGGTGGGAGGACAAGTTCTGCTGGGCTGCCTCAGGCAGCCGTCTCAGCCTCTCTGATCACCCGAATGGTGTCCGTTGAGCCCCTTTCTGCCCATATTCCAGAAATTGGGGCCGGGATCCCCAGCAGGCGGCCTGTCTGCTCTGGAAGTGGAGGGTCTTCTCCTTCTGGGCCCACCCCCGTGGTATCTAAGTGACCCAGCGGTTCCGAGCTCAGGCCTTGGAGCTGGGCACCGCTGGACTTGACACCTGGCTCACCGTGGGGCCTGGGCAAGCCCAGGGGTCCACACCCGCCCAGGGGGCAGCGTCCTGGCCACATGGGAGGCGGCGACAGTGACACCAGAGTTCGTGTGGCTCCTGGCAAGCGAGGACCGCTGTCCAGGCCGGCTCCCGTCCCCAGCTCCACCCGTGAGGAGCGGGGCTGGGTGGACCCAGAGAGGGTCTCGGGGGACGGAGGTGAAGAAGACCACCAACCCTTCCCAATCCGAGAGGCCGGAAGCGGGTCCCAGCCACCAGCTGCTTCGGAAACACCGCGTATTCCGGTCCTCGGAAAGTCGCCGTAGCCGGGAGAGGGGCCAGAGTGACCGGACCCCTTTATAGACGGGAGAGTGAGAGCAGGCCGGAGCGCACGCCCCTCGCCCTGCCAGGCTTGTCCCCCGGCCCCCCGGCCCTGCAGCCCCCAGGGGCCAGTCTGCACGGGCGTGGGTGCCACTATCCGCTCTGCCCTCCGGAACTTTCCTCTTGCTTCTCATGCCCGTGATGCTTGAAGCAGCCAAATCCGGGACTCCGCGAGAGGTCGGGCCCAACCTGGGGCCTCCATGACCTCCCGAGACTGGTGACAGACCCACCCGCCCCTCCGCAGTGGCGGGGTCGAGCCGATCTCGCCCTGGGCCCTGGTTCATACAAGCCCTCCGGCGCCACTGGGGACACTGCCCCATCCCCGGTGGAAGGCAGGTGCCGCCTCATTGAACGGGAAGTTCAAGCCCCTGACACGGAGGGGGGCACCCACACACGCGGCGGACAGGCCTGATGGGCGGGGAGGTGACCCGGTGGCCGCCCAGCCTCCAACAAGCGATGTGTGTGAGTGTGCACGCATGTGTGTGTGCCCCTCATCCGGAGGGTGCCCGGCCAGCCCGCCCAAGGAGGACGAGCAGGCCCGGGGCCTCCCGGGCCGGGGGAGGGGCTGTGCCCACCCAGCTGGCCCCCGGGTCACGGGACTCAGCTTGGAGCCACCCATAAAGGCTTCTTAAACAGTCTGTCTTGGCCAACTGTCATCTCCATTAATGCGTAAAAATCATTACGCCCCGGGCCCGAGACCCAGATCGTAAACCGGCAGGTCCCCGGGGCCCGGGCCCGGCCGGTGCGCGGCCTCCACCGGTGGGCTGGCCCGCGGCCCCCGCCCCGCCCGCCGGCCCCTCGGCTCGGAGCCTCTTCCCGATCGATTTTATGAAAGCAGCTCGGGGCTCGCCGATGTTTCCGCCAGCTCTTTATGCCCCTGTTTAAAAATTCTTAATTAAGCAGGTTTTTTGTGTTTACACTTGAACTAATTACACTTTTAAAACCAACAATAAAACATTAGGCCCAGGCTATTAAGGGCTCCGGTGGAGGCCCGCGGCTGGCCCGACCAAGCAATTCAGGAACTGGGTCCTTCCCCGGCAGATAGGGTGCCGGGCGGCGGACGGGTGCCCGGCTCCGCTCAAGAGGGTCCCCGGGTCGTATCTGCCTTCCTGGAGGGTGGGGTGGGGGACAGCAGGCTGCCACCCCGGCCCGGCTTCCGCCCGCCCGGCGACCGACAAGCTATTGATCGCGCTGCCTCCCCACAGCCCATCCTTCCGGGCACCCTCCTTCCCCAGGGCTGTGCCAGGCGGGCGGGGTGTGGGCGCAGCCTCCGGGGTCCCCGGCGGGTGTGGGATGAGCCCCCCGGGCCTCTGGCGGTCATCTGAAGCTCTGCCCAGCCTGGACGCAAGCCCCATGCCAGCCTTGCCCCACCGCACGGGCACCCGGGCCCAGTCGCTTACGGTGACCACACGTCCTCCAGAAGCGCCGTGGACAGTGGCTCATGGGCTCCCCCGGCACGGAACGTCCTCCGACAACTTAGGCTTCTTCTGACTCTGCAGCTCCCCCTGACCAGCTGGGCAGCCCCCCAGGAGAGCTGCCACACCTGAGGTCTGCCTTCTGCCCAGTGCAATTCGGGACCCTCGGAATTTCCAGGCCACGGGGGCCTTCTAGGCAGTACCCAAAAGCCGCCAGGTGAGTTCTGGCAACGTGGGGTCCCTTCTGAAGAGAGCCAGCAGGGCCCCCGGGGCCCATTGGAGGCCTTGGCCAAGGCCCATCAGGTCTCACAGAAGATTCCAGGCCCACGCCGCCACCCGAGGCCTCTCCCAAGAGTCCCTCCCCGCTGTCCCAGGCCCGGGACTCAGCTTAACTGGCCTCAGGGTCTTTCCGTGTCTGCATCAGGGACAGCTCTGCCATCCGTCTCCCAGCTAGATACGCTGCCCGCCTCGCCCTCCTCCGGCGCCCGCATTCAGTCCTTCCAGCATCCTCCCTCTCTCCTTCTGAGTCTCCCTAGAACAGGCTCCCTCCACAGCCTCCCCTCGGCCTCACCTACTCTTGGTCTCCCCGCCTCTGCCCTCGCGCCTCAAGACCCGGCTGTAACGGGCCAGAGAGAAATATGTTCAGCTCTGTGGGCCAGAGGGTCTCTGTCGGGACTACTCAGCTCTGCTGTTGTGGCGCAAGCACCGCAGAGGAGACATAAATGAGTGCTTGTGGCAGTGTGCCAATAAAACTTTATTTATAAAAACAAGCCAAGGGCCAGATTGGGCCCTTGAGCTGTAGTTTGCTGAATCTTGATCTGGACCCCCAACACTGACCTCAGGGGGGTCTTTCTCACTCATAGACCTAGTACTTAACTCTCTTGCTCTAAACCTTTTCTATGCCTCTTCATTGCCTGGGGACAAAGGCCCCACTCTCCGGCTTTGGTGCGGAAAGCTCTTCAAGGATTTAGCCTAGCCTGCCTCCCTCGCTATCCCCTTTTACAGTGATGCTTTCTCTCTCACTGATGCTGTTTCCTCTGCCCTCTGCCTCCATCACCAGGCAAACTCCTACTCATCCTTCAAAGCCCCAGTTCCAATGCCCCCTCCTCTGTGAATCCTCTTCTGGGTCCCAAGCGTAGCCTTTGGTCATATCTTCTCCCCTGTCCCTCCACCCTCACCCCGGCCCTTCTACCTGGGCCTGGAAATATCCTGTCTCCTCCCAATATTGGGGATCCTTCCAAACCATGTCTTGGCTATGAGAGTGGGTACCTTACCCAAGCCAGCCAATCATGTGGTATCCCCTCCCCCCAGCCATGGTGATTGGTCCAGAAATGGACGTGTGACCCACACAGGCCAATCAAAGTCCTTCCCTGGGATTTTTCAGTTGGAGCCAGCAAGAAGGAGCCCTCCCCTCTGTTGCTGAGAAGCCAGAAGGCTGTGGACTTGGCACCGTGGGGACACATCCCCACTTTGCAGGGAGGCTGGCCGGAGAGAATAAAGTGGGCCCCTCTTTGACTCAAACAACTTGAAACTAAGTTACCGTCACCACCAGCATATAGTAGGCATTTAATAAATGTAACAAATAAGTAACCACAACTCCCTCAGCCTCCCCAATCTCCCTGCCCCTGCCCCTTCGTTTTTCTCCACAGCTCATATTGTCTTCTTGCCCATGTCACATTTGAAATATCCATTTATTTCTTGTCCCACTGGAATGTCTGGTCCCTAAAAGTAGAGATTTTTGTTCGTCTGTTCACAGCTGTTTCCAGCACCCAGTGTACAGGACCAGTGACATAATTTGTGGGGCTCGCTGCAAAAGGAAAATGCAGGACTGCTTGTTCGAAAAGCAGGAAAAGAAGCATCGTTCAAGGCTTTGTCTTTTCTTCCACGGGGCCTCTCTCTCTCCACTTGTCGTGGGTTTTTCCATTTGTTATTCCAGGTCATTCTAAACAAAGACAAGTTAAAAATTTGAATGACCAGCAGGAATGTTACCGTTTACGTTGTGCAATCCCAGTTTTAAATGCAAATAAATACAAGAGCATGTAACTCATATACGCAGGATCACCAACATTAAGCCATTTGTGTTTTGCAGATTGTACTCGCCTATGTGTTTTGTTTTTATAGAATAATCGAAACACGCTGTTTTCATTTCGCTTGTTGACATGCGAACATTCTATTTTTTTATTTTTTATTTATTTTTATTTATTTATTTATTTTTGTGAGGAAGATCAGCCCTGAGCTAACATCCATGCTAACCCTCCTCTTTTTGCTGAGGAAGACCGGCTCTGAGCTAACATCTATTGCCAATCCTCCTCCTTTTTTTTCCCCCAAAGCCCCAGTAGATAGTTGTATGTCATAGTTGCACATCCTTCTAGTTGCTGTATGTGGGACGCGGCCTCAGCGTGGCCGGACAAGCGGCGCGTCTGTGCGCGCCCAGGATCTGAACCCGGGCCGCCAGTAGCGGAGCGCGCGCTCTTAACCGCTAAGCCACAGGGCCGGCCCCGCGAACATTTTAACACTATGGAAGCCGGCGGATGTAAATGGAGCAGCCAGGAATAGAGGGGACGCCTATATTGTGCGTGTCTCCTATTCCTGTCAGACTTCACTTATAAAACACAAGTTCAAAGATCAAATTAGCAAGAATTTCAAGAAGTCGACAGCAGAGCATTAAACCAAGCACAGAGCCCTGGGCAACTGCACAGGTCGCACACCCACAAAGCCCATCCTGCTAGAGAGGCCTGGTACACAGCAGGCGCTAATAAATGCTTGCTGAGTAAGTGAGGGATCAGAGGAAGCTGGAGATTATCTAATCCCAGGAGGCGCAAACTGTTTCGAGGCTGCAGAGGCAATGAATGGCGTCCCGGACCCAAGGTGGATGAGGGAGGTTGAGTGGGGGGGGGAGTGTTCTCTGTGGTGGGCTGAATAGTGGTCTAAAAACAGGTGTCCACCCCTAATCCGTGGAACCTGTGGATGTGTCACCTCACACGGCAGAGGGGACTTTGCAGGTGGGATTAAGTTGAGGCCCCTGAGATGGGGATGACCCTGGATCCCCGGGGGCCCAGGGTCATCACAAGGTCCTCATCAGAGGGAGGAGGAGGGTCAGAGGCAGAGAGAGACGGGAGATGCTGCCCTGCGGGCTGTGCAGACGGAGGAAGGGGCCCCGAGCCCAGGACGCGGCCTCTAGAAGCTGGAAAAGGCAGGAGACGGTTCTCCCTGGATCCTCCGGGAGGACCAGCCCTGCCCACACCCGGATTCAGGACTCCTGACCCCAGAACTGTTATAAGAATAAATATGTGGCTTTAAGCCCTAAGTTTGTGGTAGCTTGTCACAGAAACAACAGGAAACTCATATGCACCGCAACCTGCACCCCACCTGGAGGAGAGGACCCGCGTTTCCTTCGTCTGAACCACTGGCCTTCTGCAAATTGACTCTTTGAATAAAAGGTTCTGCCACAACGTGCAAAGATATGAAACCCCGGTCTGACCCCAACTGCCCATTTGTGAGACAGGGAAACTGAGGCAAAGAGGTCCCGGGGCTCGGTGGGGGTCTGACGGATGGCCTGACTGAGCTGAGATGAGAATCCACCTCACCGAGCTTTCTGGTTTTGCACAGCCGTTTTCTCAGGTGGCTGTTTCTCCCCCGGAGGATGGAGGTAAAATTCAGAGGCTGTGATGGGGCAGCCACTGTGGAGAAAAGTCTGGTGGTTCCTCAAAAAATTAACATAGAATTATCAGATGACCCAGCAATTCCACCCCCAGGTACACACACCCCAAAGAATTAAAAGAGGGACTCAAACGTCTCTACACACACGTTCACAGCAGCACGAGTCACAAGAGCCCAAGGGTGGAATGACCCAGATGCCCATCGATGGATAAGTGGATCCACACGTGTCCACCCACACACTGGAGTATCACGCAGCCATGAAGAGGAGTGAGGCCCTGACACAGCCACACCGTGGACGGACCTTGACCACACGACGCTCAGTGAGAGAACCAGACACAGAAGGACGCACGGTGTGTGATTCCACTGATGTGAAATGTCCAGAACAGGCACGTCCACAGACAGAGAGTGGATTCCTGGTTGTCAGAGGCTGGGGAGGGGGACGGGGGGTGACTGTTAATGGGGATGGGGTATCTTATTGGGGTGATGGAATGTTCTGGAAATAGACAGTGGTGATGCTTGCACAACACTGTAAACCAAAGACCACTGAACCGTTCACTCTAAAATGATCCGCTTTACATTATATCAATTGTATCTCAATTTTTAAATCCAGGCTGGGGCCACAGCCGCCCGCCCCCCCGGATTGCGGCTCTGGGAGGGGAACTGCGGGGTCACGGGGTGACTCTGTCTAACTTTGCGAGGAAACGTCAGACTGTTTCACGCAACTGCTGCTCTATCTCACGTTCCCACCAGTGACGCCTGGGGGTCCCAGTTTCCCCACCTCCTCGCCAGCATTTGTTTTTATTTCTCATTTTTTTGACTCTCCAAAGCTGTTCTCACGGGTGTGAAACCTGATACCTACGGCAGGAATTGGAGGCTGGGCAGCTTTAAGCTATGACAGGTGACCCATTAGTGACTCCCGGGGGAGGGCCGGCATGCCCGGAGACTGGGGACCTGCGGAGCCTGAGAGGGGGCTGCGGGAGGAGGGGATGGAATGGCAGCGCATTATTGGAGCCCGCCACCCATGGGAGACCCCACAAAGGGCGCACAGGGGCCCCCTACACCCAGGGGTACCCAGTCACCCTGCTACAGACCTGAATCTAAATTCTCCCTCCGCCCCTGCACCTGCCAGGCTCTGGCTCCTTCTGGAAGGACTCGTGGATTTCCAGCTAGGGGAGGGCTTCGTTCTGGAAGCTCGGGGTGAGGTCATGTTCCTTCCTTTCAGCGCCCCCTCTCCAGGACCGAGGCAGGGCCCCCCTATGCGTCCCAGCCCCCCATTATCGCCACCAGGTGTCCAGAGGCCCACCTTCCTTCTGTGGACACTGGGGTGACCTGGGACATGTGAGGGCTCGGGTGACCGACTCTGGGAGGAGGATAAGGCTCTCGCCTCCTGGGGGGCCCTGGGTGAGACCCCAGCCGGGTGCAGAGGGCGGCTGGTCAGCCTGGAGCGTGTGCGGCCACTCCCAGCCTGGACTGTCGTGACTTGTCCCCGCCACCCCAGGGCTGCCTACCGAGACACCCGGCGGGGGGGTGTCCCCTGGGCTGAGTCCGTTTCCTGGGGGAGGGGACGCAGAGACGTCCCACTTCGGAGAGGCCCCTGTGTCCAGCTTGACCCCTGGACCTGAGCCCCCAGGGAGCCAGGGGACAAGAGGCTGCAGGTCCCAGTGTCACCCCGCCCCATGGTGGGGAGGGAACCGTGCCCGGACTGTGAGCGAGGGAGGGCCGCAGCGGCCCCCAGATTTGTGCCGAGCGGGTGTGGATCCTGGATGCACGGGGCTGTGGGCTCACAGTGGGGAGTGTAGCCGGGAGGGCAGAGGGCAGGCCGTGAGGGAGCCCGTGAGCTCAGAGGAGGAGGGACGTTGGGGAGGGGCCGGGGCGGGCCCTGGGTGTGGAGGGAAGGATGGGGGCCTCTGGGGGACAGGCGGGGGCGGGAGACACTGGCCTGGGGGCGCCATGCTGGAGGGGGGGAAGATGCGGGGCAGCCTGGGGGGCACTGTCAAGTGCCGGCATCTGTGGCCGGCTCTGAGCCCCCACCGGCTGCCCCGCACTTCTCGCGCAGACATCTTCCCGAGTCGCGGGGGGAGCGTTTCTGAGAAGGTAGAGGCTCCCTGAGGGTCTCGGGGTTTCTGAGAACTGTCTCCACCTCTTCTCAGAACTACCTCCCCCAGACCCTTCCCCGGCCCGGCCCAACACACATCAAACCTCCCACGAGGGCCCTGGGGAGGGGGTGAGCGCCCCGTCCCTCGGGGGCTGCAAGAGGCGTGCAGCGGGGGCCGGGCTGGGGAGGAAGGCCTCCTGGGGCGGGCGAGGGTCTGTTCCCGGCTCAGTCGGGGGCCTGCCAGGCAGTTGCGGCCACTGGGGAAACTGAGGCTGAAAGACACGGAGATCTACTGCAGGCCACTCAGGGAAGTGTAGAGAGGCGCCCGGTCCCCTACAGAGAAGGGGCAACCCCTCCAACCTCACTCCCCGCACCCATTCCCCCGGCTGCTGCTCCGGACTCCGCCTCAGGGCACAAATCCCCACAATTCACAGATGGGCAAACTGAGGCCCAGAGAGGGAGCGTCCTGTGCTCCCTCCCGCAGTGCCTCCCCATCTTCCACTTCCCCGCCCTGACTCCCCCCAGCCTGGGAGGTCCCCAAGGGAGATTCACGCCCAGCTGCTCCCCCGCCCCCTGGAGAGCCCCCACCAGCAGCCTCTGTGCTGGCGTTGTCTATAGGAAGCCCCACCGCCCAGGGGAGTAAACTGAGGCTGGCCCGGTGGGGAGCCGGACTGAGCTGCTGTTTGACGCCGGGCTGGGAACAGCTCGCTTCGAGGCCGAGCTCCCTGGGCCCCAGACACAGCGGGCAGAAAGACGTGTATGAATAATAATCCCAGGCAGCCCCGGGCCACTGATGGGATCGAAGCCGCCTGGCGGGGCTCAGGCGGTCAGTGGGGGTGGTACGGGGAGCAGGGCTCACAGACCACCATCTGGGCCTCCCCCAGGCCCCACAGGGGGTCTCCCCACTTCTTCCAACCCCCCTTTAAAATTGATCCCTAATCTCCCCACTTCTCTTTGCACCCCCCCACAGTCCACGATGCCCCTTGTTTCCTGCGTGGACCTTGGTCCCCCACATCCTCCTTCCCTCCTTCCTGCCCCCGGCACCTCCATGTGGCCCCAGAAGGGACTTTTACGAAGGAAAATTGCATTGCTGCCACCCCCGTCTGCTGGAAGTCCTTCATGGCTCCCCCCTTTCTCAATAAAACTCAAATCCTGGCCCTGCCCACTTTTCCACCTGATTTGGGGGCTGTTCCACCCTGCAGCCCCCACCAAACAAGGCTCTTTGCTGTGCCTGCCTCAGGGCCTTTGCACATGCAGTTCCCACTGTCTTCTTGTCACCTAGCCGGCTCCTTCTTCTTCTTCTTCTTCAGAGACCTCTCCTTCGGGATCCCTCCCTGTCCCCCCAAGCAGAGCCTCCACACCCCTCTAGGCTCCTCCCGCAGCCCGGGGTCCCTCCCTCGGGCCCCACTCTGGCCCCGCAGGCCTGGAGGCAGGCTTTGTCCAGTTCTATCTGCCGCCAGCCTCTGGGACCTTGAGATAGAGGTCTCTCAGGTTTCAATTTTGTCCAAACACCCGCTGGGTGGGGGACTGTTTGCTACCTGAGCCCTGGTAGCAAAGTGGGGGGACCCTGCCTGGCCACCATCTTCCCCTCCCAGATGCCCCACGCCACTCTCTTCCCCCCCCCCTCCGGAATGGTTCCAGGTTTGGGGGCCTTTCTGTAGCCCCTTCATATCTCCCTCGCTCTCCACCTCTTCGTGGTAGCATCCTCGGCGCCCCCTCCCCTTCAGCTTTTCCTACACCAGGTCTCAGCCCAATGCCCCCGCCTCCAGGAAGCCCTCCCTGAACCCTCCAGTTTTCTAATTAGACATTCATTTGCTTGTCTCTACCACGGAAAAAGGTCACTTCCCGTGTGGTCACCATTGCATCCCCAGTGCCCAGCCCGGGGGTCAGTGCCCAGGAGGTATTCACAGCTTCTTTGTGTGACAAAGAAGGGAATGCGGGGTCTCTGTCCCCACTCAGAGGGCTCCTGGAGACCCCTGCCTGGCCCCCTGGCCTTCAGAGGGCAAGGGCCTGCCAGGCGGGGCTTGTCCAGAGGAGTGGCCTGGGAGCTGCCCGCACCCTTCGCCTCCCGGGAGCTCCTCACCTCCTGTTCGAGCCCACTGACTCCTGAAGACTTGGGGGGCCCTCAAGCAGGAGGTGCCTTGGGGTGTGGTTAAACCAAGTTCTGGGCCCCGCTGTGGGGTCACTTGGCTGCTTCTATCCTCAGGTGGCACATCCAGGAAAGGACGAAGGCCTCTCACCAGGATTAAATGAGGTGACACTTAGCCCCGGGCTGGTCCCCGACCCGCTGCAGGATTGTTACGTGATTATTATTACATCCTCTCCAGGCTCGCTGGCAGCCTCACCTCATACGAGCGTCGCCCCATTTCACAGGTGTGGAAACTGAGGCTCAGAGAGGGGCCGCCGCCCGCCGGACCCCTCCCTCGGGCCGCCCGGGCCGGTTGGAGAAGATAAAGCCGTGAGCCGTTATCAGCTGGGGCGACGTGACGGATGAGCCGGAGAATTCCCCGCCGCCGTCCAGCTGCCCATCGATCGGGCGCCGCAGCCTCCGTGGCCGGCCACGATTAATTTATGTGGGACTAGAGAACACTAATTAAGTCTGTTTAAGAGGAAGTTAACTTTAATGCCCCTGCCGCCCGCCTTCCACACCTTGGGAGCTGCCGGAAGTTTCCGCAGGTGCTGGGGAGACCCCAGACGTGGAGGCGCCCCCCGGGGACCAGCCGGTGTCGGGTCTGGCCTGTCACATGCCATCCGGCCACCGAGACCGGCCTCAGCGTGATGTCACCTCTGGGAGGGAAGACAAAGGCTGGTATACAGTAGGTGCTCAGCCAATGCTCCATGTCACAGATTCCCAGTGGAGCCTCTTGCTCCTGCTCGCACCCAGAATGGAGTTATAAGTCTGGAGGGCACGTCACTCCCCTGCTCGAGACTCTCCGTGGCTCCGTGATGCCCTCCCGCAAGAGCGCAGAGCCCTCCACGGGCCCCGGATGGCGGCCTCAGTCGGAGCCTCTTCGCCCTCTGACACGTCGGGCGGAATTTCCTAGGAGGCCTGTCCGCACCTTCGAGCCTTTGCACATGCTGGTCCCTCTGCCAGGAATTCCCTTCCCTCTTCACTGAGCAAGTACCCCCTTCCTCATCCTTCCAGCCCCTCTCCTCCCGGCAGCCCTCCCGCAGGCCCAGCCCTCAGCCCCTCCCTGACCCCCCTCCCCATCCCTGATCTCTCCCTGGGACCCCACCCTGACCCCACAGGGCTGGGAATGTCAGCGTCTGGCCCCACCTCCAGCCTGCCTGGACTCACCAGCGGGGGCTTCAGATTGCCTGGTGTGGACCCGAGAACAGAGAGAGGCACCTGGGCGAATGAATGAATGAAGGAATAACTGATGTAATTCTCTCAACAACCCCGTGGTGAGGTATCAGTATCATTATTGTGATTAGTGCCCGCTGGGCAAGCCTGCCAACTTTGCTGAGCCTCAGTGTCCCCGCCAATAAAATGGGCACTGCAGTCAGAGGCTGGACCAGAGCCGGGACCAGAGAGGGCTGCCGGCCGGCCTCCCCAGGGCCCCGGGGACGTGCCCACTGGGGGGACAGGCTGAGCACCACGCAGTCAAGACACCTCATCCTGGGGCTGGGGGGCTGAGCTCAGCCATCAAAGCAAGG
Source organism: Rhinoceros unicornis (assembly GCA_028646465.1). NCBI lineage: Eukaryota > Metazoa > Chordata > Mammalia > Perissodactyla > Rhinocerotidae > Rhinoceros > Rhinoceros unicornis. Next base: position 12,987,500 of record CM053548.1, read on the forward strand.
ACGGGTGGAGGGGTGATCCCGTGTGCCGAGGCATGGAGGGAGTGGGCCTCAAGGGCCGGGCCCCAGGACGCGACCCTGCGGGCATCGGGGAGCCCCAGCAGGTTGTAGAGCAGGAGAGGACCCCTGTTAGAGGAACGTGTTAGAAGTGGCCGGGTGGGTAGAGACCGAGACCAGGCTGGAGTCCGAATCCTGCCTTCGACATTCACTCACCGTGTAACCTCCGGCAACGGCCCAACCGCTCCGTGCCTCAGTTTCCCCTTCTGCAGAAAGGGGACAGCGACGGTGTCAACGGCAGACGGTGGCTGTGAGGACAAAGAGAGGAAGGTGTCAGCCGTCGTTATCACGTTAACCTCGGACGCGGGTCCGCCCCGCCCAACCAAGTCGGCGAGGCTCTGGGGAGAAGGGAGGGAAGAACCTGGAAACTCCTCAGGGGAGGGGCGCCCACAGCCCTCCACAGCCCATTTTCATCTCTGGAGCAGAATAAAGAAGCAGACTCAGAAAATCCCAGGATCCCGAAATTCCCGAATCCCCGTATCCCGGAATTCCGAGATCCCGGAATGCCAGCCTGCGGGATGAGCCGCAGCCACTAGTGCCCAGGAGTTTGTGTCTCTTTATATCTCGCTCCCCACTGTCATCTCTGTGTCTTCGCCGTCTCAGTGCAGATTTCCGTAAGTACCTATGTTTAGATTTTTTTTTTTTTAACGGCAGAATCCGGAAGAAGGAATCAAGAGACGTTCACGACGTGTATTTCCCGTTCCGGGACCTCAGATGCTCCAATCCGATCGTGGGGTCTCGTGTGGGGTCCCCTAGAGCCGAGCCCAAGACCAGGGCTCCGTGAGGGTGGGTTATCTGGGAGACGACCCGGGGCGTGGGAGTGAGGCACAGGCCGGCCGATGAGCTGTGGTCACGGGGGCAGCTGGGGCTCAGTTCCCCTGGGGACCTGGGAGGGACGCGCCCTTGGCAGTGACCACTCTGGGGCGTGTTCCTCGCCAAGGGGCTGAGACCCGGGCCCCCACAGTGTCTGCTGCCGGGGAGAAGGCATTTGCTGAGTGTCACCCCCACTCTGGGACAGACAGGGTCCCCTCCGTCACTGAGGTCAGGTTGGTGGGGAAGACAGATGACTAACCGGTAAACAGATTAATCGCAGAGACAAGCTGGGGAGCAGTAAGCTCCCGAAATAAAACAGGGTCCGGGTGATAGAGATGTGATGGGGCCTCACGGATAGGGCTCAGGGAGAGCGGCGGAGACAGATGAGTTTGGATTTCCTCTGCAGGGCACTGGGGAGCCATGGGCGGCTCTTGAGCAGAGGAGGGATGCGATCTGGTTCTTAAATGTCCCCATGGATTTCCAGCAGGCCGGCAGAGAGACTGGGAAGTGTGCCCCAGGCGGAGGGCACAGCACGGGTACAGACCAAGCCCACCCTTTAGCCAACTGGTGGCCCCCGGCTGGTGTTTGCCGTCCGGGAGCAGGGCAGCGGGAAAGGGGTCCAGCGAGCCACGGAGCGTCCCAAGGCGTCACTCTGAGTTGCCTCCAGGCGGCTCACCTCCCTCTGGCCTCAGTCTCCCCATCAGCCCAGCCGGGTGTCGGCGTCACCCTGCCCTGCTGGGACACTTCACTGGACAGACGTCGGCTCCCGGTGCCCAGAAGACCCCCAGCCCCAGGTCCCAGCCCCCTCGCTGCGTCCCCTGCCCCGCCACCCCGGCCTCCCCTCTCAGGCCACATCTTCATTACGGAGCCGAGTTGTTTAAATAAATGAATTAATATTGACGAACCATCAGCGACCTAATAAATGATGAGCGGAGGCATGCATGCATCACGCGCGGGGACGCCGCGAGCCCTTAATTACTGCTTCCGAGGGGCCGCAGGCCACGGCGCCGCCTGCACCCCCGCCCGGCCGCCCGGCGCCCCCCGGGTCTCAGGGGCTGGGCAGGAGGGCAGACCTGGGCGTCCCTCCCCGTCCCTCCATCCCGGCCCCAGCTCAGGCCCAGCCTGGGTCCGTGTAGCCTCGGCTCAGCCTCGTCCCAGCCTCCCTGCCTCCCCGCCTGCCTCCAGCATCCCCTCCCTCTCCGCAGCCAGAGGCCTGGTTAAAACACCACTCCGTCCTCATCCCTCCTGACTCTAGAGCCTCCCGCGGCTCCCCAGGGCGCTCCGGAAAAGACCCAAGTCCTCACCATGGCCCAGCCTGGCCAGCGGCCAGAGTCACAGCCGCCTCCTTCCTCCTCCCTCATCCTACTTCCTGCCTCAGGGCCTTTGCCCGTGCTGTTCCCTCTGCCAGGAACAGTTTCCCTTCTGGACCCAGGCAAACCCTGCTCGCCTCAGCCCCCAGCCCCGCTGGGGGAGCCCGGGGAAGGGAGGGAGACCTGAAGGACCGGTGGGCCTGTTCCTTTATTCTCCCCTCTCCCCCTACCCACTCGGGGGTCCACCCACCACGGTGCCTGGTCTCAGGGAGCCCCAGGCTGGGGGACAGAGCCGGACACACACTCGCCCAGCCTGCGTGCAGGTCAGGGCCGGACCAGAGGGAGGGACGGGCCCTGCGTGTCCCCTCTTAGCTGCCCGACGACCCAGCCCTTTGGGGGTCCCCAGCCTGACAGTCTACAGTGGGGTGCCATTGTCCGGAGAGGGCAGGGGCCCAGCCAAGGTCACACAGCCCGGCGGCCGCGGGCCCTGCTCTGGGAGGGGCAGGGGCGTCCATAGAGCTCCTCTGTGTCTTTGGAGCCCTGAGCGCGTGGGCCTGCGTCTGCGTGCAGGGAGACGGCGGCACCCCCTCCACGGGGCTCCTCACGGCCAGGGACACGGGCGCCTGCAGAGGCCCCGGCTAATGGCTCCTGAGAGGCACAGGGAGGGGCGGGCCGGAGCTGAGGAGTGGGGAGACGCAGCCACAGCAGAGCCCGAGGGGCAGAGGACACGGGGAGAGATGGGAGGGGGCGGGGAGAGACACAGAGATGGAGAGAGACACAGAGAGACAGAGACACAGAGAGACAGAGCTGGAGAGAGACAGACACAGAGAGACAGAGCTGGAGAGAGACACAGAGACAGAGACACAGAGAGACAGAGATGGAGAGAGACACAGAGACAGAGACACAGAGAGACAGAGATGGAGAGAGACGCAGAGAGACAGAGGGACAGGGAGAGACACAGAGAGCCATGAGGGGGCACACGGTGGTGCCCTCGGGGAACCCCATGCTGGGGGGTGCAGGGGAGGCTCCGGGAGGACATGGGTGGGCACCCCTCTGGCTCCCACAAAGGCTGGGGAGCCCTGGGCTCGGCCGCCTAGTTGGGCCAGCCCCCAGGCAGTCCCTCCCGTTGTCACCGTCGGGTCCTCTCTGCATCTGTGAGGCTCCTGCCATGTGTAGGGCCTTCCAGCTGGCTGGTCTGGGCCCCTGTGGGAGGGCGGGGATGTGCTGTCCCCGGGCCTCCCTCTCCTGAGACCCCTCCTCCCGCCCACAGTGGTCAGGCCCTCTCCCTGTAGGTGGCCCCTGGCGAAGCGCTCAAGGTCACACTGTGTGGCTGTGGCCCAAACCTGGCTGACCTCCACCTTCCACCCAGAACTGCCTCCTGGCTCCTCCCCGAAGCTCTGGGAGACCCCCAGGCCCCTCCCTGGCTCCGTGCCTCAGTTTCCCCACATTCAGAGCCTCAGAAATACATGATCAAGCCCCTTTCCTCAGAGGCAACCCAACCGTCAGACACATCTGGATCTGGGTACATCTTCTGGGCTCCATGAACAAGTCCCTCCACCTCCCTGAGCCTGGGTTTCCCCCTTGGTAGACCAGGTCGGTCTTATTTCCTGCCTCCCAGGGCTGTCGAGGAGATGAAGCAGGGAGCTAGGGCATACAGTCAGCACTCAATAAGTGTTGGGAATGATTGATCAGTAGAGATCTGTGGGGACACTGAGGCTGAGAAGGTAATCAAGAGCCAAAGTCCAGTCTAAGTGGTTTGGATTTAATTTACTACTATTAACATTATCTCTAAGTACTATTGTTTAGTCAATCGACAGACGTTCGCTGTGGGAGCATTTGTAACTGGGCATCTGAGGGCGCCTCTGGGGTGAATGTGGGCAGAAGCCAGAATCAGCTCTGACTGCGCATCCCGCGTGTGCGCACCGGTGACGGCGGCCGGCGGCGCGGACTGCGCACACAGTAAGCGCTCAAGAATGTCTGCGCATGCGCTCTGGCGTGCCCCACCCCGCCCCGTGTGGCCACATGTGTGCCGAGTGGGAGGGAGGGGCGTGGTCCTGCGCGCTGCCCGCGTGCCCCCCACCCACGCGCGGGGCGGGGCCTCGGGTCAGTGGGCTTCCTCCCGATGCTGCAGAAATTGGTGGTGGAGGGGGTGCCCCCAGCCCCCTACCCGTCTGGTGGCCACTCTGCCCCTCCCACTCGCCACCTCCCCAGACCACACTCGGGGGTAGATCTGCCTTCAGCTCTGCCCACCCCAAGGTGAAGCACCTCCCAGAGGCCTTTGCGGGTGCAGAAGCGGGTAGGGTTGGTGGAAGGGCCTGTCGCCCCAAAACCAGCCCCTTCCTTTCCTTCTCCGAGTGACCCCGCCGGGGAGGCTCCCCAGGAATGAGCAGGGCGCCTGCGTGTTCCGGCTCAGCCCCTCTGGCTTGCGCGAGCTCCAGCCTCAGTTTCCCCATCTGTCTAATGGGATCCTAGACCCCCAGGGGCCAGTCATGAGCCGCAGTCGTTATTTATAATAATAATATTGATATAATCCTTGATTCTATTTTTCTAGAGAGTGACTACTGGATTCACGCGCCCTGAACACGGCGGCACACAGCAGGCGCTCAATAAATGCGTCTGGCTAAATGAGTCTTCCGTCTATCCCGCCTCGCAGAGAGGCGCCCCCCTCTCTGCGCCTCCGTCTCCAAACCCACAAACTGGGGCACCGGTTATCCAGCCCCTCATCCCGGGAGCACCGAGGAGGCCCCTCCAGAAAGGGCCCCCCCACCCCGGGCCCCGGCCCCAGCGGGAGCCGTTTACAAGAAGCGGGCGCCCCCCGCCCCGCTGCGCTGGCGGCCGTTCCCGCCGGATAATCTAATCGCGTTTCCAAGGCTGCAATCGATAACCGAGGAGGCGCCTAAACCAGGCTCTTAAAGGGACGGGAGCCCCATAGTCAGGTCGGGACCCCAGCGAAATGCTGGAAAAGACAGGCCCGTTGCGGCCCCCACCCACAGGCTGTGTGGCCCTGGGCCAGCAGCGTGACCTCTCAGAGCTGTGGGTGCCTCCTCTGGAAAATGGGCCCCAGGAGACCCACTGCAAACCCCTGGATATCAGCATCTCTCCCCATTGCCCAGATGGGGAAACTGAGGCTCAGAAAGGGAGGCAAGCAGTCGAAGCTGTCTTCTGTACTCTGCTGCCCCCACCCTCACCCTGGTGTCCCCATGCAGCCCCCCAAGGTCCTCTGGGGGTTCCGGGGCCCTGCCTCCCCTCCCTGCGGGCCCCAGCTACCTGTCCTGGGATCTATACAAACACACTTACCAATCGATGTCCTCGCAGGGCCCAGCTCATCCACCCTCGGCCAGGCCCCCTCCCTGCCGCGCTGCCCCCCCAACCCCTGAGAACAAGGGAGAAACCGCTTCTTCGTGGGGTGCTTAGGGGACCCTGCCCTGCCTGGTGCTAAAGCAGAAAAACTCCGAGGTCCCTGACTGCCTCCTGCCCTCCCCAGGAGCTGGAATGGAGAGCTGCTCAGAGCTGGAATGGTAGAATCTTTTAGAAGCGACAATGATGACTGCTCAGTAGCAGTAATGGCAGAATCTTCTGGAAGCAGTGACGGCAGCCGGCTCAGGAGCTAGAATGTGGACTTGGTGTCCGGCGTGCTGTGACGGGACCCTGGTGTCCGGTGCCAGCCCTGAGCAGTGCTGGGCCAAGTGGCCTTGTTATCGGCTGTGATGGGGACCAGGATGGAGCCTTCCTCCTGGTCGGCTGGTGGACTGTGCCTCATACATGCTGAGTGCTTGAAAGAGCTGGCCTGGACGGGACGTGGGGACTGGACGTGCCATGGGGCAAATTGGGGCCCAGGAGGGTCATATGGTCGGTGTGTGCTCAGGGCTCGCTTGACCTCTGACCCTGCTGGCCCTACCCCCCAGGACCCACTCGCCCTTTCTGAGTCTCGCCACCCCGCTCTGGCTGAGGGACCCCTCTCCTAACCCCACAGCGTCCTCCCACCCCGACACCCAGGGCTGACCCTCACTTCCTCGATACCTTCCGGGTCCAGGGTCGGGGCTGCAGGGGTGAGAGATTGATCGAGCGGCTGACCCCGTGGTCACCGTTGCCAAGGAAATGGCCCATGGAGGCTGGGGGGTGGCCAGGGCCCCGGGGGAGAGAGGGACAGAGAGAGAGAGGGAGGGACAGAGGGAGCCACAGCAAATGGGTCCTCACAGGAGAGCATCCTGGGAGGCTTGTCAGCTATGCTAACAGCCTCGGGGAACCGCCATTCAGTCATCCCTGGAGGGCCACCTGATGTGCCACTGAGAGGCTCCAGACTTGGCCTGGGCAACCTGAGGTCACCCCACAGGGCTGGGAGCAGAGAGAGCTGGCACTCTGCCTGCTCTCCATGGTGGTCTCTCATCCATTCACCAGGAGACCAGGGAAGGCGTCCTAGAAGAGGGGCCAATAGCACGGGGCCCTGCAGGTTGAATAGGAGTTGGAAGGGTGGAGCCAAAACAGTGAGAAGGGAGGCAGCCCCTCACCCGGATGTGTGAGTGGAGGAGGGGTGGGTGGGTGGAGTGTCAGGGAGAGTCCACTTGGCAGGTTTATAATGGCACCTCTGTCCGGGGCTGGATTGTCAGAACGGGGCATGGATTCCCATAATCCTGGGGGAGCCGCTGGGCGTGTCCTTTGGCCAGCTGGGTGCCCATGGGGTGCCAGACATCAGGAGTGCCTTCACAGGGCACAGCTCCTCGTGGGGGGACAGGCAGCAGCCGAGACCCAGATCAGGACAACAAAAAGAATTGGGGTGCTGGGAGGATCAAGTGGGGGCTACACTAACCGGAGGTGGCGCTGAGCTGGGGACACGTTGGCAGATTCCTGGGGAGTTCTGGGGCGAAGGGAACAGCCACGGCAAAGGCCCAGAGGTGGGAGTGTTTGTGGCCACTGAGGCCTGACCCGGGGCCCAGAGATCACTCAGCCAGAGGCTCCTGTTGGGGAGCCGGGAGAGTGTGGAGCAGGGGGACTCAGAGCCTGTGGCCACAGAGGGACGGGAGAGGGAGTGGGGGCCGGAGAGCAGGGAGGGACAGTGGGGGGGTTGGGCCTCGGGGAGGATGGATTCTGGGGTGTTCTGGTGGCTGAGTTGGTGGGACGTGATCCATAGGGTGTGTCCGGCTGGGACCAGGGTCTCCCCGGGGGTGGACCCGAGTGTGGGCACGTGCAAAAATACGTGAGCCTGCCTGAGCACAGGCGAGTGTGCCCCATCACAGTGAACGCACCTGAGCACACGTGGGCATGCCGTGGCTTGGGCACATCTGTGAACACGCAACAGACATGCCAGAACGTATGGACACGTGTTTGGCAGGACGTGCACATGCGCGGATATGCCGGACCGCGCATTGACGTGTGTTTTCTGGCGTGTTTCTGAGGGTGCGCACACGTGCTCAGGCGCAGTGTGCTCAGGCATGTTCATGCGCGTGTGACTCTGCTGAGGGCAGGTGAGCAGATGGAAGCACAAAGAAGAGGGGGACGCGTGGGCATGCCCGGCGCATGTGCACGTGCGTGAACAAACATGCCCCATGCGTGCCAACACACAAGTGTGCGCGCACGTGCATAGCCCCGCCAGGGCACATGGACACGTGTGCACACACTTGAGCACACTGCACCCGACAGGACTGTTGCAGCACGTGTGTGCACCCCGGGGAACATGCCAGAACACACACGTAAGCGTGAGCACGTTCAAGCACACAAACATGCTAGAATACACACGCGCGTAGAGCATGCACCAACACGCCAGCGTGCAGGTGAGCTCACGTGTGCGTGCAAGCATGACTGAGCGCGTGAGCATGCCCGAGCACGGGCGAACACAGCTGAGAGCTGTGTCCATTACACGAGCACACCGTGGCACGTGTGGACCCGCGCGCGCACACGCCCGAGCAGGCCGGAGCACACGCGCGCGGTCGGGACCCACGGGGAGCTCGGACACGCGCATGCGCAGATCGCAGCCGCGGAGCAGCGCCCGCGGGTTTCTGAGCGCCGGGCGCCCCCTGGTGGACACCGGCCGCGCCACGGGCCCCGCTGCGCGCTTGTTCCCGGGAGCGCAGGGGAGGATCCCATTCCGGGCGGTTCCCCTCCACCGGGTCAGGCCAGGGGTCAGTGTTAGGGTGGGAATAGTACGGGAGGGTCCGGAGGAGTCAAAGGCAGGGCAGGAGAGGTCAGGACGGGGTCATGACAGAGCAGCGGGTCCGCCCCCATTTCCTTCCTCACCATTGAAGCCCCTCCATCCTGCCCGTGCCCAGGTCCGGGGGAGTCTGGCCGGCTCGGTATGCCCCCACCCAGGGGCTTCCCAAGGGCCCCCACCTCGGGGTGGGCTCCGTGGGAGGGGGCTCTCCCCGGGGCGCCACCAGGTGGCAGCACGCGCCCAGGTGCGCACCTCGGGCCTGAACCCCACACCCAGAGCCCCCAGGGCCCAGCCAGAACCCTCAAGGCCAGGGGGAGGGGAGGGGTCTGGGAGGACCCTGCGTGCCCCCAGCACCCGGCCTCGCCATCTGTGCCTCAGTTTCCCCAGCCTCGTGATGGGGACATGCGTGGTTCAGAGGGCCATGGAAGGCCTCTGGGGAGAGGTGACCTTGTAGGAAAGGAAGGGCACAGCAGGCGGGGAACAGCATGTGCAGAGGCCCTGACATGGGCGGTTGGAGCAAGAGAGAGCTGAAAGGCATCCCGCAGCCGGGCTGAGCGAGCCCCGGGCCAGATGTGGGGTGCAGTCCACCGCTGGGACAGCCGAGGGACCCCGGGTTTCTGGCCTGAACCCGGAGGTGGGGATGAAAGCAGGATTCGGGGTCAATGCCAGAATCCAAAGGTTTGAAGACAGATTCTGAGCCTACATTATCAACTTTCCCCAATAGGGGCTGCTCAGGGAGGAGACACTTGCAGAAAATTCCGGAATCCCGGTTCCCCTGGCTGAAACCAAGGTGGATGCCCCAATTTCAAGAGGAGAGACACCGGTGCCCCCTGGGGGGTGGGGTCCCTGTGACCCAAGGGGCAGGGGTGACCAGGAGGGGCAGGGATCCCGTACCCGGAGGCCCAGCACCCCTAACCCCGTCCTCACCCCCGTCAGCTGTTCCAGGGTTTCTGCACCTTTAAAATAGTGCTGCAAAATTAGCTGCTCTGCATCATTAATATGCAAAAATGCAAATCAGGGGGTGATTAAGCCAAAGCCCCTGGAGGATATTTCTGCGGTGATAGATTCTCTTGTCAGCAAGGTTTGGTGGGAGGGCTGTGCTGGCGGGGCTGGGGGTGCGGGGGTGGGGGTGCTTGGCTCCCTGCCCCCGCAGTGCCCTCCTCGATGCACCCACAACCCCTGCCGTCCATCTTCCCCAGGGCCTGGCCTACAGGGCCTTAATGGGGGAGTAATAGGCAGGGTCAGACGGGTCAACCTCACTACGTGATCTGGGGCTGAGGACCCAGGAACTTGGCTGAGGGTGGCCCTGGGGCCTCAGGGCCTTTGCACTGGTCATGCCCCAACCAGGATCACTCCTGCCCTCTGTGTCTCCCCCTGCCCCCTCCCCGGACCCTCTCTGGCCGCCCAGCTCTGAGCCCATAACAGCCTCAGATGCCTCCAGTGGCTCCTTCAGGATTTCTTCTTCGAGGCTGGCTGTGTGCCCCGAGGGGCAAAGACCTCCAGCCTGTGGTCCCACCAAGTGCCCATGCTCAGCACATCCTGGCCAGACGGGGCGCTCACAGACACCCTGCAGAAGTGAAACGGGCTCCCGAGGCGGTGGGGACTCGCTCGGGTCCCCAGCCCATGAGAGGTGACCCCCAGGCTCCCCATCCGGGGAGGGATAGAGACCATGATGGGGGTACGGGGGCAGGGACGGTCCCGTCCATTCGCTGACTCACACAGGCAGGTGGAGGGGAAGGGGGGGCTTTATGGCCACCAGAGTGGGCTCAGCCCCCAGCCCCCAAAGGAGGCAAAGTGCAGGAAAGGGGAGATAGAGGGAGACAGAGACAGAGAGACAGACAGAGACACAGAGACAGAGAGACAGACACAGAGACAGAGATAGAGGAAAAAGAGAGACAGAGAGGGACAAAGAGAGAGACAGAGAGGGACAGACAGAGAGACACAGAGACAAAAGAGACAGAGAGACAGACACAGAGACAGAGATAGAGGAAAAAGACAGAGGGACAGACACAGAGACAGAGGCAGAGACACAGAGACAGAGACAGACACAGAGACAGAGATAGAGAGGAAAAAGAGAGACAGAGAGAGACAAAGAGAGACAGAAAGAGACAGAGACCCCAGCACGGCCCCTCCCAGCAGAGCCTCAGAGCTGGCCTGGGGCCAGCCGCCAGCTGCTCCTCCTCCCCCCGCCCCGCCTCCTCCTGCACGCTGGTGGGGGTTGGGCCCCGAGGGAGCTCCAGCTGCCGCTGCCACACACGCAGCCCCACCAGCTGCCCCAGGACCCCGCAGCCCCCAGGCCAGGAGGAAATGCCTTCGCCAGGGCCAGGGCTCCCAGGCTCCGCTAGCCGTGTGACCTCAGGCCTACCCCCCCGGCCTCAGTTTCCCCACCTGTCAAATGGGACACCATCCTCCCCATCTTCTCCTTCCACCTGGGTGCCAGGCCTAGGCCTGGCGCTGGGGACATGGCGGTGCCCAGGCCAGGCCTGGGGGCTGCCCTCAAGGAACTGGGGTGGGGCACTGAACGAGCAGATCAGATAGCTGTGGCTGTGGGGAGGTACAGGGGGAAGTTAACAAAGGAGCACAGAGGCTGGAGGGTGAGGGAGAAAGGGTGTTCCTGGCAGAGGGGCCAGCCGTGCAAAGGCCCTGAGGTCAGAATGAGATGTGGTGTCCAAGGAGCAGCAAGGAGGAAGCCAGCAGGACTGAAGGGGGTGAGTGAGGGGCTGGAGGGAGGCCAGGCCAGGGAGCACCCTGGTGCTTCATGCTCCCAGTTTCTCCCTCTCTCCAGATCCTTCCCTCTCCCTCTGGGCCTGCCCGGCCCCCAGCTGTGGCTGGGCTCTCTGGGGCCTCCCTGGGCCCCAGCATTGCCCACACAGCCAAGCCACAGGCGGGGAAGGAATTAGGAGCTGGTGGGTGAACTTCTTGCCCTTCTCCGTGCAGACCTTGAATGTGAGGCGCAGAGAGGTCACGGGCCAGCCTGGGACCTGGCTTTCTGCCCTGCTCTGGGGCCCGCTGGGGGTGGGAGGAGACTGAGAAGCAGTGAGGGGTGCAGACCCTGCTCCCAGACAGCGGGGTGATGGAGAGAAACCGAGGGCTGAGGGACCTATGGGCGTGGGAGGCAGGGCCTTGAGACGAATGGGGAAACCGAGACCAGTGGCCTTCAGAGGGAAGGCTCCGTGACCCCTCGTGACCCAGTTCCTCCTGGGTGATGCTTGGGGCCGTCCCTGCCCTCGGGGAAGGGGCCGCCCCTCCTCCATCTGCCAGCACCTGCCCGGGGAGCAGGAGGCCCAGCCTTGACCTCGGTGGGTGATGTCATCACTGATCCCTTTAACTGATGAGAACCCTGACTGGGGAAGTGACCACGCTGGACTCTCTGTGCAGTGCTCCTTGTATCTGCTCCCTCTCAGGATGGCCCGGAGGGGTCTCCGGGGGCGGCTGGAAGCCTGTCCCCTCCAAGAAATGCCCTGTGAGCGATGTCACTGAAGGGGTCGCCGCCCCCCCCCCCACCGTGGAAACCCACCCCCCAGCCCGGGGCCCTGCAGGGTCACACAGCTTCAGCTGTGAGTTGAGAAGCTAAACTTTTCATTTAAAAAATACCAAAACACATACAGAAAATAAAGTCCGACTTCTCAGCTAATCCCACCTCTTTAAAAATATAAAGTAAGAACCGAAAGTCCCCCCCCCACCCCAGAGTAACCGCCGAACCCTTGGGGCGTTTCCTCCTGCACTTTTTCGATTCACGCTTTTTTCCTTTACAAAAATGTTACCCCCCGAATGGTGCCGTGGGTCTGGAACTTGTATTTTATCTGAACAGTCCATCTCAGACATCTTTTGTGCTTGGAACACAGAGAAACCCCATTGGCTGTAAGATGAGGACAGTATTCCTCCTTTAGCCCTGTCAGAATCTTCTTACAAATCCCCTTTGGCTGGACACAGGTTATTTCCAATATTGGCTGCCACAAACCCTGTTTTAATGAACATCCCTGCTTGCTCTATCATTTTTATTAGATTTATTAGTGTTAGGACTAGAATTGGAGGAGGAATTCAGAGGGATGTAAAGTTTCTTCATTGTAATAAGCACCCCCCAGAAGATCCCCCCACCTACCTTCACCATCGCAGGATTTGGTCAACTTTTTCCCGTTTTGCCAACTATAAGGACCAAAGGTCATTTTTTTTGCATATTTGTCTTCAATTCTTTCGTCATGAGTGAATTCAAGCTTCTCTTTCTCTGTCTCTGCAGTGGCCTTTTGTATTTCTTCTTGTATGGACTAATTTTTCATTTTTTTGCCTGGTTTCCTGTTGGGTTGTTGTTCTTATTGATTTGTAGGAACTCTTTGTATATGAAGGACACAAATCCTTCTGTTACAATGTTGCAAATATTTTCCCCCTTGGCTGTCTAACCTCATCTGGTGGTCTGTTACAATACAGAAGTGTTTTGTTTCTGTGTAGTCAGATTTGAAGATTTTTCTCCCTTTATAGTTCTAGGCTTGTGACTTTTTCTACCCCTGAAGAGGGAAGGAGGTGGAGCGGGTGGTGCAGGGCCAGCGTTCTGGGGTCTCCTCCAATCCCAGGAGTAGAGGGAGCTCAGTCGAGTCCAGGCACCTCCCGCCCACGGATCCTGCCTCACGCACACTCCCTGCCCGCCGGCCATGTGAAGACTTCCGTCCACACAAGGACAACTAGGGGCCAGGCTGAGCCCAGCCGTCTGGGGACCCAGAGAGGGCTGGCCGTCACCCCCAAGAGGAGGAGGATGGTGTTCTCATCCCGGGTTCTCATCAGTTAAAGGGATCTACGTCCCTCCCCGGGCTGTTTGGACGACCTACTTGTGCAACCTATTTATTTTCTCTGTGAACACCCAGCCGGGCCACGTCAAGCCCCAGCCAAGGGGGAGCACATGCGGTAGATTTAGCCTCTTTGGGCCTCACTTTCCTCCTCTGCGAAATGGGGCCAACCACTGCCCCCACTCGCCGGGCTGGCGGGAAGATCACAGGAGAGGCCGGGCATCAAAACTGGGTCACAGTGCTGGGCACAAAGCCAGCACCCAGGTGACCCCCCTTGACCTGCCCCTTCTGTAAACACCCACCCAGGGACCCTTCCCTCGGGCGGTCCCGGGCACAGAACCCTGGCTGGGTTCAGCACCCCCGATCATGTGGCTTTGGTCAAGTGGCTACATCCCTCTGTGCCTCAGTTTCCCCATCTGCAAAACGGGTGCCATAACAGTCAGCGCCTCACAGGGCCAGGGTGAGGTTCACAGGGGCGGGGCGAGGTTCAATGAGCTGATGCACGGAGACAGTGCGACATGAGCAGCTACAGGGCCCAGAAGAAGACATAGCCCAGCTCCTGATTTTCAGAAGGGGAAACTGAGGGCTGAGAGAGGCAGCCCCTGTCCGGGGTTGTACAGCCAAGACATGGTGGGGCCAGGATTTGAACCCGGATCTGTAGGTGAGCCGGGCCGAGGGGCTGGGAACAGGACTCCGGTCCGTGTCCTCCCCTGGGCCCTCACCTGTCAGGCCACAAACGTGTCCCTAAGAACCAGGAGCCCGGCGGCGCCTACGCTGCCTTCGCCACCCGCCGGGCCTCCGGAGCGCCCTTATGTGCCAGGCCTCGGGGAGCAAGAGGGAGCAAGGAAACCGCGGCCCCTGCCCTCGGGGGTCCCTAATCTGGTGCGAGTGTCAGGGTGACCAGAAACAGCGAACAGATGGATGGTAAGAGGAGCTACAAGACGGGCGGGGGGCCTGGCCTGCTCTGGGGGCTGGGAGGCTGCCTGGAGGCGGCGGCACCCAAGCTGAGTGCCGAAGGGTGAGGAGGAGACAGCCAGGCACAGCAAGAGCAAGGACCCGGGAGGAGGCACAGCCAGGGCAAAGGCTTGGAAACTCACAGGCGTCTGGAGGAACAGCAAGGAGGGAAACACGGAGGGCTGGTGAGGCTGCGAGGGGAGAGTGGGCTGAGGCGGGGGAGGGGAGAGGCCGGCGCGGGGTCCCGGCTGCAGACGGGGTGGCCGGGACTGGAGTCAGCGTCACTAGCTGCCCAGGGCTCTCCGTGGCCCTCAGCACACCGGGGAGCTGCTGGCAATCCCTGTGCCTCCTCCTGGCCTTTGCCCGAGCTGTGCCCGTTTCCTGATGGCCCTCCCCGGCCGGGGACACCCCAGCAGTTCAGACTCGGCTCCGGGCCCCCAATCAGACCACGGGGCCCTCCTGGCTTTTCCCCAGCGCCCCTGAGGGGACCCACTCTCCTCAGCATGGCAAGGTGCTGGTGGCCCAGATGCCCTTCCTCCATTTCTGGAAGGCACGCAGGAGGTGAAGGAGCTGGAGAGGGCAGGTGAAGCCAGCGGGGGAGCCTGGCCAGCCTCCGGCGGGGGCCTGAGCCTCAGTTTCCCCATCTGAACAGTGGGGTGATTCCTGGGCGAAGCTCAGGGCAGCTGGAGAGCCCTGGGGAGACGGGGGTCGCCCCCAGTGTGCCGGGGTGCACAGGGGTACTCCCCATGCTGCTGTAGGCAGAGGTCAGCAGGCCGCCCTGGGGGTGGGTGCGTGGGCAGCGGCAATCCAGCCAGGCTCCCTGTCCCCTGCCTCTTCCCCAGGAACTGGGCTGGACGATGCCCGTGGGGGCCGCTCGGGAGGCGCCCCGTGTTTGCACAGGCTGCCCCGGAATGTGGCGGGACAGGCCCCAGGGGCCCCTGAGTCAGGAGTTGTGGGCACCAGGCCAGGAGGGGGAAGGGCCGCCCTGGGCAGGTGGCACGGCCTGGGGGTGGATGGGCACAGGGCAGGTGGGGAGGGGGCTGGGGGGGCCCAGGTGGAAAGTGGGCTCCGTGTGGTCTGGCTTGGTCCAGGGCCGGGGGCTCAGCCTGGACTTGGGGTTCAGTCCAGGTGAGGGGCTCAGTCTAGAGTTGGGGCCTGGCCTGGGCTCGGGGCTCAGCCTGGGCTGGGGGTTCAGCCCAGATCAGGGGGCTCAGCCTGGGTTTGGGGTTCAGTCCAGGTCAGGGGATTCAGCCTGGGTTTGGGGTTCAGTCCAGGTCAGGGGGCTCAGCCTGGGTTCGGGGTTCAGTCCAGGTCAGGAGGCTCAGCCTGGGTTCGGGGTTCAGTCCAGGCTCGGGGCTCCAACTAGAACTGGGGCTCAGCTTGGGGTGGGTCTTAGACTGGGACTGGGGCTCAGCCCAGGCTGGAGGCTCATGCATTCATTCACTGACTCTCCACCCCCCCACACAGGCCCGCTGTCCCCTGGGGCCTGGGCACAGGTGGGACATGGACTTCCCGTGCCCCATTCATTCCTGTCACTGGCCCTAAGACGTGCCTGCTTGGAGAAGGGCACCACTATCGACGCCCCAGACCCCTAACTCCATGGTGGGTGGCTGTCTCCTCACACTCACCCCACGGCCGAGCCTTCAGTTACCCCTCAAACCTACCCCCATTCACCTGGCTCATCGTCCCCGCGGCCAGCCCTTCTCTGCCCTAATGACCATCGTGTTCCCTCTCCTCTTGAACCCTCCTCCACAGGCAGCCGTAAGGATCTGGTCCCTCTCCTGCTCAGACGCCCACCATGGCTCCCTAGTGCCCTCACCAGTAAGACCCAACTCCTCCTTGAGGTGTCCTGCCCTCCTTCCGACCTTGGCTGCTCTCCCCTCCATTTCTCTGGGCTCTGGCCTCGCTGGCCTTGGGGGTTCCTTAAATACACCCCATGGGGCCCACCTCCTGGCCTTCGCCCCTGTGGTTCCCCTGCCCGCCTAGAATGCTCCCCGCTCTTTGCGCATTGACTTCACTCATCCTTCTGGTCACAGCCCAGTGTCGCCGCCCCAGGGGACCCCCACAGTGAGCTCGGGGTCCTGTGGCACATGTTCAGAGCTCCTTCTGGGGATTTATCTGACGCCCCGACAGTGGGGAGCGTGAGGGTGGGGCTCCAGTCACGCCCAGAGCCCCCCGCCCAGCTCTCCCGGCCCACCAGCTCCCCGGGATGAGTCTGGGGTGGAGGGCAGGGGTTTTACCATTTGTGTCCCTCCCTTCCTCATATTCCCGGCCCCGAGCACCCGAGAACTCACGCCCAGGAGTGGCTAGCGGTACTGCTTCCTCGTCCATATGACCCCCAACACGGCCAGCACCCTCTCCCTCTTCTGAGGAGGGTTATAAGCCCCCCATCCTGTATCCGGGGAGACCCCTGGCCCCAGGCCCAACCAGCAGGCCCTGCAGAACCTCCCTCCCAGAAGCCAGGGAGAATGAATGAATGGATGAACGAATGAGCCCAGACCCTTCGCTGGGGGTGCGCGGTCATGGTGAGCGTGGACACGTCGGGGTCAGGCCCCTCCACGGGGTCTGAATGGACCGAGAAGCCCCCAGCTCCAGAGGCGGCCGTCCCCCTGCGTGACCTCTCGCTGGGACGATGAAATGGGGTTTGCGCCCCGGGTCTGGCGCGAGTGATAAGCGCTCCTCCCTCCTGTGGGACTTCTGTAAACGGGTGGAGCTCGGTGGGGCGGGAGAGTCGGGGAGGAGCGTCTGTCCACACCCCAGAAGGTACCCACTTTGGAGACGAATGAAAACGGATGGCAGGAGGGTGTCCCCCGAGTCCTAAGTCCAATTACATTCTCTCTGTGGACAACCTTGACCTGCACACCTATTGTGTCTGTCTTCCGGAAACTTTCAACCCCCGTCCCCAAGTTCTGTCCCCTGCCCCCCAACTCACCTGTGGGAATCTGCCCCTGGCATTTGTTTTTCCAACCAGAAATGGGGTTATCTCCTTCACGGCGGGGTCCCCAGCCTGGGCCACGCACAGTAGGTGCGGCTGGGGTGGGAGGAGGACACGGCGGGTGGGGGAGGCCGGCCTCCCGGGCACCCAGAGGAGAACAAAGGCCGCAGTCAGGCGGGCTGGGGCGGGCGGGCTGTGGGCCGCCCTTGAGGGGCCCCTGGCACCAGCCGCTGGCTGCCTGTCCCGTGCCAGGGCCCCGGGGCTGGGCAGAGGTGCCGCCGGAGTGGTGCCCCCACCGGCTGCTCCGCCCGGTGACTCAGCTCCATGCTGGGCCTCCCCAGGGAGGACAATGGCGGCTTGTGGGTGCCGGGAGGGCCTCCTGGCAGGTGTGAGCCCCAGGGTGGACTGGGCCCCAGGGACGAGCTCTGAGCTTCAGTTACTTCATCTGTATAGTGGGTTTAATCACTCGGGGACGAGGACCTGACAGCCAGACATATGGATAGAAAGAGCCATATTTGGGACTAAAGGGAGGGCCTCTGATGGCCCATCCTGCCTTGGAAGGTAGGGACTGGACAGGTCACAGTCACCACTGTGCCCCAATGCCCAGCACCAAGCCTAGCATACAGTCAGTGCTCGATAATTGCACGGACCATGAATGGATCTCTTCCCCACTTCCGGGGGTGGGTGTGGGCCCCCAGGAACACTGGCCCCAACTCTGTGGTTTAGATCCTGAGCATTGTGGGGCAGGAGGGGCTGGCCCACCCTGAATGAGACTGGGGACCCTGAGAGGCCTCAGCCCAACCTGGTCCTCGAGAAATCCCTCAGGCTGGACGGAAGCCAGAGCAGGCCACAGACCTGTGGGGTCAGGGATGGGCCACAGGGAAGGGCTGGGGGCCGAGGGGACCTTCACTGCAGAGACCCTGGTCTGTCAGTAGGGAGAGTCCAAGGGGTGCAGGCACGGGCCGTGGGCGCCTACTCTGTGCCCATCACCGCACCCTCCATTTTCCTGACGGGGAAACAGAGGCCCAGAGCATGGTAAGAATTTGCCCAAGGCCACAGTGAGGCGGGAAGGATGAGGGATTTGAACCCAGACCCCAAGACGCATACCTCCCTCCCCGGGCCTGTGGCATGTGAGGGGTTCTCTGGGCCAGCAGGGGTCAGGGTGAGGGGCCTGTGACTTTGTTAGGGGCCCCCTGCCTCTCCTTGGGGTAGTCTCCATTCCCCCCCCACCCCCCAGGACCCCCACTCTTCGTCCTTCCTTACAGCCCAGCTCCGTGGGCTGGGAGCAGCACTGAGCTGCATGATTCGGGGACTCCAGATGGGGGCGGAAGAGTATTCCAGGCAGAGGGCACAGCAAGGGTGAACGCCTGGAGGTGGGAATGAGCCTGGCAGGTTCTGGAGCAGCGAGGAGGCCACTGTGGCCAGAGCCCAGTGGGCCAGGGGATGGTGGCCTCCTCCCACGCCTGGAAGGGAGGGTAGCTTTCTCTCTGGGGACACAGGGAGCCAGGAAAGCCTGTGTTATTTTCATTTGTAATAATTATTATCCCCATTCTGTAGGGTCTGTGGTCCTCAGAAGCTGATGAGCCCCTGGCTGTGGGGGAACTTTGGAACTAAGTGGACACACAGACCACTGAGAATCAGACGGCCTGATCCAGCCTCAGTTCTGTGCAAACTCAGGTCCAAATTCCATTTTACAGATGAGCAAACTGAGATTCAGGCAGGCAAAGGCCACCAGCACGTCACAGGCACAGCGTCGGTCCACTGACCCTGAAACAGAGCTGGCCTCGGTCGCCCCGCCCGTGAAATGGGTCTGATTCCTTGCTCAGGGGCTTGGGATGCCCGCTCGCAACACCCAGCCCTGGGAGCCAGCCCTGGGAACTCAGACACGACCCTGCCCGAGAGGCTGCGCGGGCGGCCACGCCAACCTGAGAATAAAACTCCAACACCCACCCCCACCGCTTCTCGCGGCCTCTCGCTCGGAGAGTCCCGCCTCTTTCTTCGCTGGGCCGCGCGGAGGAGGGGCGAGGAAGAGGGCGGGGCATAGCCACGAATGGCCGGCGGCACCGCCAATCAGGTTCCCGCGCACTCCCATTGGCCACCGCCGCTCTGCCTTATCTTTCCATCTCACGGTCCTTTCCCTGTTGCGTCACGGGTGCTGCGCCCGCCCGAGTGCGCCTCCGCGCTGGGAGATAGTCCCGGCCGCCTCCCCGCGCCGTGGGCCGGCGGACCCCCCGCCCCGCGCGCCCGCGCTCCCGGGCGCCGGGCGCCGCGGGACCGCAGCCAGACTCCCACGGGCGCGCGGGAGGGCGGGCCGCGGGGCGGGCGCGGGCGGCGGCGGAGGGATCCGCAGCGGCGCGGATGGGGCGGCGCGGGGCGGGGCGTGGGCGTGGCCGGCGTGGGCGTGGCCTGCGCGGGGCGGGGGGCGGAACATGTCTCCCGCCGCAGGAAGATGAGGCAGCGGCGGCGGCCGCGGGCGTAGCGGGCGGACCGAGCCCAGCGTCGCGGGCGGCGGGCACCGCGGGCTCCGCGCACGCCGCCTCCGCCAGCCCCGGCCGCGCAGGTCCCGCGGGCGGCCACGCGGGAGGGCCGCGCCACGCGCCGCCGCCGCCCACGCGCGACCCTCGGGCCCGCGCGCCGCCCTTTGTCCGGGGGGGCCGTTCATGCCGCCGCCCGCGCGCCGCGGGCCGGGCCGCGCCGAGCAGGTAACGCGCGGGGCCGGGGGGCGCGCGGGCCCGGGCGGCCGGGCGCCGGAGCCGGGCGGGGGCGCGCGGGCGGCCGGAGTCATTGTTCTCCAACTTTGCGCCCGCTGGGGGGCGGCGACGTGGAGGCCCGCGCGCCCCCGCCCCCCGGCCCCCGCCCCCGGCCACTTCGGGAAACTTTGCGGGGGCGCCCGAGGGCCGGCCGAGCGCGCGGGGCCCCGCCGGGCGCGCGTCCCGGGCGCCCCCTCCCCGGAGGCCGGCCGGAGTTTGGAGAGGGGCGCGCGGGGGAGGGAGCGCGCGGGGAGCCCTTTTGTCTGCGGGAAGGGGCCGCGCGCCGCGGCTCGCGTCGGGCCCGGGGGCCGGGGGGGAACATCTGCTCCGCGTTACTGCGGGGAGAGGCGGCCGGGGCGCTGGGGGTCGGGAGCCGAGCTTCAAAGGGCTCCCGGGCCCGCCGCCTGCACCGGCTGCGGGGGGTGGGGCGGGGGATTGGGTTCCCGGGCCTCCGCCCACCCCTCCCCCCGGAGGAAGACGCTCCGGGCCCCCCCTTCTCCCAAAGTGGGCTCCAACACCCTCGGAGTCGCCCAAAGTCCCGAGGACCCCCAGAAGTCTCAGCGCCCCCCTCTAAAAGGCTGTTTCAGCCTCCCCTTCCCCCGAGTCTGCCTTCAAATCGGTTTCAACTCCCCCACAAAAAAAGTGCGGTTTCGTACTCCTCAAAAAGTCAGTTTCACACGCTCTCCAAAAAAGAAAAAAAAACTTAGCGGGGGAGGGGGGTGCACCGGGGCATCCGTTTCACACCCCGTCTCGAGCTGGCCCACAAAGCGGGGAGTTTCTCCGCTTCTGAAGTCGGGTCTCCCTCGACTTCGGAACCCCCTCTCCCCCGCAGCCTCCGGGGTTGCTCCGTGGCCGCCCCCGCCCCCGCCCTGGGCAACCCGGGAGGAGAAGCCAGAGGGGCTTCGCCGTGCGTCTGGAGGACGGAGCCCTCGCTCCGCTCCTGCTGCAGGGGGTGGGACGGGGCCTGGCAGGTGGATCCCCCACCCCCGTTCTAGGACGGAGCCCCTGGGACCCTGCGGGGGAAACCCTGGTTTGGCGACCCCCTCCCCCCAGGGGCGGGCGGCAGGGGATGTTTTCAAAGTTGCTTAAAAATAATTCCCGGATACATCGCGACAATAAAACAAGCGAGGGTGGTTTTTTTTTTCTTTTCTGAGTTCGGTTGTTTTTTGTGGGGGGAGGAGGAGAGGGTGGAGGGGAGCTTTGTGCATAGGTCCCTGCGCGGGGCGCCCCCCCATTCGGTCGTGCAGCGGTGAGGGGGCGGCTCGTTCGTACTTGTGGATTTCTTTCGCTGTGAATTTGGGGGTCACCGGCCCTTCAGCGTGCTGTGACAGCTGCTGGGGGGGGGGTCACCAAATTTCCCTTGGGGCGGGGCCTGCTCGCCCCTCCCCCTTCCCGGGGGCGTGGCCACTGGGGACGTGGGGGGGTGGAAATGAGAGATGTGGCGGGGAGAGGGGCGGGTTCTGGCCGGCGGGGAAGGGGCCACGCCCACTCCGCATCCAGTTGAAAATTTGCAATTTGATTCCCTGGTGGTCGCAGAGGGAGTTGAGGGAATCTGTCTGTATTAGAGGCTCTCAGCCCCCCGATTGTTCAGACTCCCCGCGGGCTCTGGGGAGGGGTCTCCAGGGGCCCAGACCCCTGTCTCCTGGCTGCCCTGCTCGCACCCCCAGGGTCAGGATCTGGGGAGACCCAGATCCTCAGGACGGTCACTGGGGCTCCCGCTCCCTGTCTGTCCACCCCCACCGCAGTCGCTGACATCTCTTCTCTCCTTGTTTCTCTGTGTGCGTCTGCGCACCTTCCTGTGTCCACCACCACGGCCACCACTCAGGGCCGTCTCTAGGCCTGAGGTGCCCACCCTGGCCCCTGCGCCCACCGTTGCCACCGGAGAATGAACCAGCCGCAGAGGATGGCGCCCGTGGGCACGGACAAGGAGCTGAGTGATCTCCTGGACTTCAGCATGGTGAGCAGGCACCCCAGCCCCCCGCACCCCAGCGCAGGCCTCCAGGCGCCTCTCAGACCGCTCCTGTGCCCCAGGATTCCTGGAAAGGAGCATCTGCCGAAAACACCCCAATAGCCGGGCCTCAAACCTTTTGGGAGGGAAGGGCCCCCAGATGGGGCTAGGGGAATTGGGGTGCACCCTGACAGGCAGGCTGACACCCCTATGGCAGTGTGCAGCATCGGAGGCCTCGCCAGCTTCCAAAGGCACCTGTCACCCCAGCTGATTGCCCAGGCACAGCGTAGGTCTGGTCTACCATTTTACAGGTGGGGAAACTGAGGCTCAGAGAGAGGGAGAGGCTGCCCAGAGCCTCCAGAGTTCTGTGGGGAGGCTCGGCTGGGAGGCCCCAGCTTGGCTCTGGGCAAGCATGACCTTCGTTTTGTTATCTGTAGAATGGGTGTGATCAGGGTTATACACTGCATGTAGAAGCAAAAAAAAAGTGCCAGCAGTTGGCTGACCTGTGTGGGGTCACTCAGTGAGCAGGCAGACTTGATTGTTAAGTCACACGGTGTCTAGCAGTGGGTATCCAGGAGCTTGGGGTGCCGGTGACGGGAGGGGACTTCAGGAGAGGTGGATAGGCATCTGGCCAGTGCTGGTGTGGAGGAAGCACTCAGCAGACAGTAACCACTACTGTTACGGCCCCCGTTACTGTCAGGGAGAGGCGGCCCCAGGGGAGAGTGGTAGGTGGTTTCTTAGATGGTCCAGGCGGTCTGATCCGGCCCAGAACAGCCCATTTCCCAGCCCGGCAGGTGGAGGTTCAGAGAGAGTGCAGGCTGCTGAAGGTCACACAGCTCAGGCCCAGCGAGGCCGGGAACCGAGCTCGCCTTGTGTGCCGGGAGCTGAGTGTGCGCACCCTGAAGGAGCAGGGGACTCGGTCTGCCCATCTGTGCAGTGGGCCTCCTGTCACGGGCGGCAGGGGGCGGCCAGCGTTTCCTGGCAAACCCAGGAACCCGTGCGTGAACGATTCCCCAAATCCTGCCCCGCCCCTCCCCCAGGAAGCACCATTTGGGTTTGAAACAGGCTGGGGGAGGAAGCTTTCGGTCTGAATTGAACCCTCCACCGGTACGAGGCCCAGGCTGCTGAGGTCTGTCGAAAACAAAAGTCCCCAAACTGAAACGTCAGCCACCCTGCGGAAAAGCACAGCCCACGGGACCGAGGGCCACGGCTCCGGAAGGGCCACGCCGGTATTTTTAAGCCCCATTTTATTTTTGCGTCCCCGGCTGAGTAACCAGGGGTGCAGCTCACTTGTTTTTTTGTTAAACTGACAAGTCGTAGACCACTGGGCCGGAACAGAGTGGCTTGGGGGGGTGGGCACGGGCTCCAACCTGGCCCCTTCACCAGAGGGTCCAAACGTCCCCCCCAGCTCAGAACCAGTGAGCCATTTCACAGATGACGAAACTGAGGCTGAGGAGACTGAGGTGCCCAGTGTCCCCAGGAGAAGGGCCAGGGCTGGGTTTTTGTTCATTCTCCTCGTCACACAAGGAGAGAGCCCGGCCGAGTCACGGGCGCAGAGGCAGTCCCCTGTTGCAGCTCGCGTCCCCCTCCCGTCCTTCCAAAGCTGCTCCTCCCACCTGCTCTGGAGAAACTGAGTTAATTTGTTTCTTTAAAGTAACTTGTTTTTAGACTTAAACCAAATATTTTAAAGGGAAGGGCTTTCGTGTGCCAGGTTCACATCAAAATACAGAGAAAACAAACCACACTGTTAGATCCTCCTCTGCCTCGGCCTGAACTTCTTCTTACTTTAGAGAGGGAGGTGAGAAAGGGGCCAGGGTGGCAGCTCTGAGCCGTGTCCCACTCCACCCCCACCCCCGCACAGGCCTGAGGGGGTCCTGGCCTGAGGCTGGGCTTGGAGGATGAGGTGGGCAGGGAGGAGGGGGTGCTGCGGGCAGGCGCTTGCCCTGTGACTCGGCTGGGTGGCCCCAGCGGGTGATGGCGCCGCTCTGAGCCGTGCGGGTGCATGAGGGTCCTGCGTGCCCAAGACGCCCACGTATGTACGGGTTTCACGACATCCCACGTGGCCTGAGCCCGTTTCACAGAAGAGGAAACCGAGGCTCCGAGGGGTGCGGGGGCCCGTCTGGGCTGATCACGAGGCCTGCGGTGCCCACAGGACACGGCCCAGTGCCCCCTATGGCAAGTGCCACGTCAGCAGAGCCCGTGGCACCCTAAAGGGCAAAACAGAGAGGTGGGGGCAGTGGCTTGGCTGCTGACCCCCAGGCCTGGGATCCCGTTGGTTCTGGTTCTGACCAGGCCCTCCCCCAATGCAGGCCTCGGTTTGCCCAGTGGGAGAGGAGCCCATCCTGGAGGATGGGACCCTGGGGAGGCTGGACCAGTTGAGTGGGCACAGCCACGCCCCCAAGTTGGGGAGCAGGCCTGTGTGAACCTGCCTCCAGCCGGGGTCCCACGCCTCCCATGAGTCTCTGCTTTTGGTCCTGTCAGGGCCAGGCGGCGTGTGGCCTCAGTTTCTCTTTCTATACAGTGGGGCATGGGGGACGGGACCCCACTTCCTGGGTCCTGCCCAGGGCTCGTGGTGTCACCCCAAGAGCCTCACCCACGGACGCTGCACCCCCATCTCCTGACTGGCCGGGGAAGGTGGTGGGGGGCCTTGAGCTTCTCCCCCACATGTTCCCGGCCCTGATTCTGGGCCTCACACAGACGGGATCTGTAAAACGCAGAGCCTCGGGGCAGGGCCGGGCTGTGTTGTGTTTTTTCTGTGTCAGAAGGCTTTGTTGATGTTGGGTTTTCCTGGTTAATGCTGCTAAGCTGGTTAATCTTTAGGGACTTAACACCGTGGGTTTGGGAGAGCCAGGGGGGAGGGAGGGAAAGTGGGTTGTGGCAGGCCCACACGGAGGCTTGGGAGACCCACCCAGTCAGCCATGGGGGGGTGCAGCCTTTCCCCAGTCCCTCCAGTGTCCTGCTCCTCTGAGCCTCAGTTTCCCCTTCTGAGGGCAGGTGGACACTACCTTCGTGGGGTACGGTGGGAGCTGCCCGGGCAGCTGCTGAGCACGGAGCCCGGCGCCTAGGGGGCACTCGCCCCGGTCACTCTCCCCATCCCAGCGTTAGGGCCCAGCCGTCCCCCCACGTCCCTGCCACTCAAGGTCGGGGGCGCATGGAGGAGGTGATCCCGGCTTGGTGGGAAAGGTCGCGGGCGTCACGGCCGGGACTTGAGCGTCCCTGCCATACTTGTTCGTCCATCTGCTGAGCCTCAATGATCTTACTCTGGAAACGTGGAAACTGTGTCTCTTCTAAGAGTGGATACATTGTATCGAGTGGCTAAAAGGTTACTCCCTCTGCAAGAAGCAGACACAGTGTAAACAACACGGTGCCCAATTCCCGGGCCGCTGTGGGGGGCGGCTCTGCGTTCAGAGGGGCGCTCAGGGCTGCGGCCCACGGGGAGAGCCTCGCTCCGCACAGGCGCGTGCGGCGGGGGTGTCCTGTGCCTGTTTCCACTGGGCCCACGGGTGCCTCCCAGCTCAGCCCCGGGGTCTGCCCTAGGACCACGTCCCTGGTCCCCAAACATCCCCAGGCTGTGCCCCCCCTCATCTGTCTCTCCCTCCCTGCAGATGTTCCCCCTGCCGGTGGCCAATGGGAAGGGCCGGCCTGCCTCCCTGGCTGGCGCCCAGTTCGGAAGCTCAGGTAGGAGCTGCTGTCTCGGGGCTGCGTGTTGTATGAAGAGATGGGCGTGTGCAGAGGGGGGGCGGGGGTACGGCTGGAGCCAAGAGCTGAGGTGGGGCCGGGCAGGACACAGGCTCCCAGACAGGGTGCCAAGGGAGGGGTGTCTGGGGGTTGGCGCCCAGGCCTAGCAGGTGGACTGGGGGGGCTGGGCCCAGGTGTCTGGGGGGGTCTATGTCACTTACAAGGGGGCCATGTGAAGTGGCGACTTGAGCCTCCGAGGTCCCCCTAGCCCCAGCAGGGTCCTGGGTCTCCATTCCATCCCCAAGGGGGAAACTGAGGCCCAGAGGAGCATGATGTGGAACCCCAGCCCTCACCAAATCCTGCTTAGCTCCCAGTTGTTTTCATCCGAGTATGTATTAGGTGCTTACTGTATACATACCCAGCAGTGGGGTGACCAACTCTCCTGGTTTGCCCAGGACCCAGGGGGGTTCCTGGGACTCTGAGCGTTCAAATTAGGAACATTCCAGGCACACCTGGACTCACTGGTCACCCTACTTGGCACTGAGTACTGGTCACACAGCAGGAGCGGGGACAGCCAGCACAGCCTGAAGCAACATGGTGGGAGTCAGGCAGCAGAGCGGCAGGGAGGGGCTGTCACAAAGCCAGGGTCTCAGGGATGGGCTCTGAGGAGGGGACGTTGGAGCAGAGGCCTCTTGGGGGTGGTTTCAAGGCAGGGGGCACAGCCCGTGCAAATGCCCTGGGGCAGGACTGTGCCTGGAGTGTGGGAGGAACAACGAGGAGGAGCCCGTGTGAGTGGAGCAGAGGGAGCGAGGCAGGGAGAGGGAGGAGGGGACGGGGCAGGTTGCGCAGGGCCTGGTGGGCCACGGGGAGGACTTGGGCTTTAACTCCCAGGGAAGTGGGAGCTATTAAGGGCTGTAGACAGAGAGAGAGGCCATGTGCATGTTGGGGAGTCCACTCTGGCCGTCCGCAGGGTTTGGGGAGCATCTCCTGGCCCTACGCAGGACTTGAGTGTTTTTCTGGGGTCTCTGGATTGGAACCGTGTCCTTCCATGTCTCGGATCCAGGACCAAAGGTGTGGTTTGGCATCGTCTCTGAATCCCAGTGGCGTGTCCTGGGGGTTCTGGCTGGAGGAGGAGGGGGTTTCAAGGGATAGTTCGCGCTCACGCAACCCCAAGGGGGGGACATCGTGTTGCCGCCCCCTCTGCCCCGCCTTGGCCTTCCCCTCCGCCTGAGGAAGTGGCTGCAGGACTGGCCGGAGTCCTTCCTGAGCCGTGGAAATCCCCATGGGCCACCCTGCCCCACCCCCGGAAACTGCCCCCCAGAGCTGGGGTACTGCCACTTCTCTGCCCAGTGGCGGGTCAGGCCCCGGGGGCTTCCTGGAGGAGGTGGCACAGGCATGCCCTCATTTCCCCCACCCCGGTCTCTATCCCGGGCTGTCTTCCCTCGTCACTGTCCGCTCACACGGCCAGCAGCCCCGAGGAGCTGAAGCCAGGGGCCTGCGAGCCCCTTAGCCCCTGGGGAATGTTCTCCTCTGGGACGCCCCACGCCCGGCCCGGCCCGGCCCGGCCTAAGCGAGACCCCTGGGAACGTTTGCAGATTGATATTCTGTGGTTTCTGCAGCCCTGGCCCGCCCTCTGGCCCTGCCCCGACCCCTTTGGATAGGGAGGATCCTGCCTTGTCCCCCTGACACATCAGACTGAGTTTTCATATTCTCAAGGGACGTGGCGTGGTTAGTTCAGCCTGGGGACCCCGCCTCCACCAGTTTGGTTCCAGCAGTTAATGCCAGCCTGGGGTGGGGGCACGGGACTGGGAGACCTGAGACCCGCGCTTAGGGCCCTCCTCCTGCTCCTCTGGGCACCAGGCAGGCCATGTCACCTGTATCAGGTGGCGCTGCTGCTCGGAGCCTTAGTTTGCTCATCCATAAGCCGGGCGTGTGCCCGTTGGCAGAGGGTCAGAGTCCGTGGGTGAGAGAGGGCTCTGTGAACTGCGGGGTCTGGGGCTCTTCTCAGTGGGGTCCTCCTGGCCCTGCCCTGAGCTCTCGGTGAAGGGGGTCCCAGGCCCAGACCTGAGAGCCACAGTGACTGGGCCCCCCCTTGGGGGGGTCTCCCCGCTCTGAGCTCATTCCCTGCCCCCTCCCAGTGGAGCTGCAGCCCCCAGGAAGGAGGGAGTTCAGGGGTCCATCAGCAGGATGGGGCCCGGGGAGTCACCCCCTTTCTGAGACTCAATTTCTTTCCTTGGTAAACAGGTCACCTTGTTTCCAGATGGGCCGTGTCAGCCTAAGGGGGCACTGCCGTTTGTCAGGAGTTTCCTAACGCTAGTGGGTCCCCGGGCACGGCCTCTCCTCACCCCTCCTCTGTCCTCGCCTAGCGTTAATATTTAGTATTTCTTTAAGTCCACTGCTGGTCTTAAATTCATCCCAGAAGGGCACTTTCTATCAGAAAATCAGCCACCCGGGCCCGCCTGGGCGGTGTCCCTGACGGTAGCTGGGCTAGAAGCTGAGCCATGTTGGGGCCGCCTGGCTCTCTCTGTTTTAACAAAACGTGGTGTCAGAGAGGTGTCGAAGACGAACAAACGGAGGTTTTCTGGTTCTTATCCGGGTGGGAAGCTAAGACAAGAGTCATTTGTCCGCCCCTCCCTTTGGGGAACCCTGCGGGCCGGCGCCCTGATGACAGCACGTCTTCTGCCAAAGACTGTGGGTGCCGAGGCCACAGAGGACATCAGGAAACACTCACTGACGGACCGGAGGAAGCGTCTTTCCTATTTTTAATTCCTCCGCTGCCCTCTGGGTTGGTGTAATTGTAACCATGACACTCGCTCGGAGTAAAGGTCTCACGCTCAGCAGACGCGGCCTCCGCCTTTCGCCTCCGTGGAGGACCCCGGGGTAGCACAGGCCCCGGCAATGGGGGCCTCCGGGGCGGTTTCTGGATGTAGGCTGGTTGGCCGTGGACGTGAGTTCACAGTGAACATGTCCCTCAGTGTACCCGCGCCTCAGCAGCAGCTTTCTAAACCTGCTCTCGTTTGATGGGCATCAAAAAGGAATTCGCCGTTTCGCTGGGCACTTCTGTGACTGATGACGGGCGGTTACCTTTTTCAGAAGCTCATCGGCCACGTGAGTTCTTGTGTGATGAATTTCCCGTTACTGTCTTGTACCCTTTTTTTTTTGTTCTTTTTTTGGAGTTGATCAACTTTTTATCTCTAGCTAACTTTTAATTTTGAAAACATTATAGATTCACAGGAAGTTGCAGCCAAGTGTCCAGGGAGGTCCATGCCCCCTCCCTCGGCCTCCCCCTGGGGTGACAGCCCCGTCTCTGTAGTGTGAGATCAGATCAGGAAGAGTTCACAGAGTGTGCTCAGGTCTCACCAGTTTACGTGTGCACGTGTGTGTTTCTGTGCTGTTGTATCCCACGTGTGGGGCCATTGAGCCACCGTCACAATCCAGATAAAGAGCTGTTCATCAGCACACGATCTCCCTCCCTCCTGCAGCCCCTTCATAGTCACTGCCAGCTGTGACCCCTCATCCCGGGGGACTGCTAATCTGTTCTCCATCCCCACAATTTTGTCATGTCGAGAATGTTTTATACGTGGACTGGTACAATCTGGACCCTTCTGAGATTGGCTCTTTTCACTGAGCATAATTCCCTGGAGATCCGTCTAGGTTGTTGGCTGTATCGATAGTTCATTCTTTTTTCTTGCTGCCTAATGAACTTTTTTTTTTTTTGTGAGGAAGATCAGCCTTGTGCTAACATCTGCCAATCCTCCTGTTTTTGCTGAGCAAAACTGGCCCTGAGCTAACATCTGTGCCCATGGTCCTCCACTTTATGTAGGACGCTACCACAGCCATGGCCTGAAAAGCGGTGCGTCAGTGTGCACCCGGGATCTGAACGCGGGCCGCCAGCAGCGGAGTGCACGCACTTAACCGCTATGCCACGGGGCTGGCCCCCCAATGAACTTTTTAACAACAGTGATAATAGAGCTTATCAACCATGACTTATGTCACCATCTCTTGAGCTCTGTGTGCCAGGCACCAAGCTTGGATCATTTACCGTGAGTCCTCAGTCCTCACAGGTCGAGGAAATAGTTGCAGTTATTATCCGTGTTTACTGTTGAAGATGCTGTAACCATCTCAGCTAACCACCCAATGCTGCCTCCCTGTAGTGTCCTACCCTGTCCTGCTCTTATTGATTTGCAACAGCTCTTTATATAGGAAGGATGTTAGTCTTCTGTCATCTACAGGGTAGTTTTTTAACTTTTCCTTTATAACTGTTGTTACTGATGGAGATTTATAGTTTGTCTCGGTGGCTTACAGGTATAACTTTTATGTTGTAAGTCTTTTCATTTATGGTGTTCTGGCTTTAGGGCCATTTCTGAAACATTCTTAAAAATTGGATGACAGTCCATTCTGCAGTGCAAGTGTAATGGTCGTGAAGGTGTGTGCTCGTTACGTCGGGTTGAGGAACATATGGGAAAAGATGCTGGAGAGGAGAAAAGCGTGCTCTCACAGTCCTTGGCAGAGCAAAGACGTGAAAAATGAATGGGAAGGAGGGAACCTTAACAGTGAAGTGATCAAGGTTGAGCTAACTTAGTAGTTTCTGGCCATGTGCACCCATGGGGCTGCTCAGAACACACACCCCTGGGCCCTGCACCCAGAGCCACTGATGAAAAGGCTGAGATGGGGCCTGTGAGAGCTTCCAGACAATTCTGAGGGGCACCTCCACTTAGAAGCTCTTATCTACCAAATGTATCCTTTTAAAGGCCAAACGTTGTAAATAGGGATCACACCCCTTTTATAAAAATTGACCACATACTGGGCACAATCAAAACCTTTAACATAAAAAAAAAAAGACCCGAGTATAAACATCTTCTCTGAAAAAAATGCAGTAAAACTAGAAATAAAAGACCAAGAAGTAGAAGGAAAGAAAAAGCCTAACCACTTGGAAATACCAAAATTCCTTTTTATCCACCTCTTGAGTTCAAGAGGAAATTAAAGCAGCCAAGACAGCCTAGACAGAAATCAGCAGTAATGTGAACATGTTGAAACTGCGAGGTGCAGCCAAAGCTGTGCTTGGGGAAGAATCATAGCCTTTGATGTTCTCCACATCAGAGCAGATAGAATGAAAAGAAATGGGTTAAGCATTTAAGTTAGGAAGTTACAGAACAACAGAATAAACTCAAGAAAACCTTTCTTGGTGGTTTGAAATGCCTCAGAGCATTTCCTAAATTGCTGGTTATGCATGAAGTTTTATCTCACTTTTTTATCTATTACTGCCTCAGTACTACCCAGTGTTAGTTATCATAACTTTCTGGGATTTTTATTGTCCTACCTCAGTTGTTCTTTTTCAGGTTTTTTCCCCCATATTTTCATACACACTGATTCTTTTTTATGATTTTTAAAATTCTTATATTATGTCTCCTCTTTCCATGTCCCCCCCAAAAAAAACCTGTTGGGATTTGTATATTATGTTAAATTCATAAGTAAAGTTTGGAAGAGCCATTTGTCTTTGTAGTACTAAGTTTTCCCTGGTAGAACCTGGTAACTTGTCCTTTTTTTTTTGACCATTAGTAGTTTTTAAGATAAACTTTGAAAATCGGAGTGAAAGGCACTTAATCATTTTAAAGTTTTTCTTTTTTTTTTTTAATCCCATCACGTACTTTCCCAGGGAGGGTTATTTCCAGGTATTTTAGGATTTTCCATGCTGCAGTCCGGGATCTTTTTCATCACGTTTTCTACCTGGTCGCCTCCTGATGTTCTTCATTCTCTGCGTGTTCGCCTTGGTTTGGTTTTCCAGGTAAACCATCGGGCCGTCCCCAGACACCACGTCCCCATCCCAGTGCAGGTGCCGCGTGCCTTTTCACATCCGTGGGTGTTTCTGGAACCCGCACAGCGTTGCTATTCGGCTGGTTGTCAGCAGGACCAAGCCTGACACTGGCTGTCAATTCCAGATCTTTCTGTCTGTCTGTGTTTATTGTGTTCAGTGCTTTTCCCTCTGGTCCTCCACGACCATCCATGAGGAGCATGTGCGTTAATTTCAGGTGTGGTCCACGTCCTTTATCAGCTGTGGACTAGATCTCTGGCGTCCATCGCCTCGTCTGCATCTCGCCTGTGTCCGACATCGTGTCTGGCGGGGGCTGCTCTCTGCGCTCTGCTGCGTTTCTGAACCAGCTTCTCTAGAACAGTCTCCGACTGGCACCCCCGGTCCCCGGGTGCGTGGGGAGCAGGCCTGCCACCCCTTTGCTTCTGATCCTTGTGGACCTGCCTCGTTCCTCCTGCTGCGATTGTCCTGCTGAGGTTTTGTCCACCCTTCTTGTCAATTCTAGCATTTTCCTGGGAAAAATCACCCGTTTCAGGCACATTTGGGAATGGCGAACGTTGCGTTCTTCAGGAGCGTGTGAAGCCCCCTGTCCGTGTTTGTCGGGGGGTGTCCCTGTCTCAGTCCTAAATTTACTAATTTTCCCTTTCTGTTCTTTTGTCTTTGATCAGCTGCATTGTGCTTTGTTCCGTTGATTTTTCTTCCAAAGAATTGACTTCATTGTGGAAGTGATTATTTATCAACCGACTGCTTTCTCTGCACGACTTCTGTCATAATTCCCCCTCTTTTTAAAGCTTTTTTTGGGCTTTTGAATCGAAGGCTGTGCTCGTCCACTTCTCCCCTGTCGAGTCGTCAGAGGGGTGAGCGTCGCACAGCCCCCTGAGGACCACGTTAGCCATAAGCCACAGCCCATTGGTTTCAATGATGCATATTTTTGTTATTCGTTTGTAGGTACTCTCTCTTTGTGGAGATTTCTGATTTCCCGGTTGGGCTGGAGTGTTTGTTCCTCGATTGGTGAATTTCTAGCTCATGAACGCAGAGATCAGACATGTCTTGAGCTGTTGCTCCTGTTGGGAAGAGCGGAGTGTTCCCGCTCTCGTGGAAGCGTGGGCCGCTTTGTCGCTCTCCGTGGGTCCTGGAGGGGTGGTGGGACGTGGAGCTGGGAGGTCTTGTCTCCCGCTCGACTACATTTAGATTTTTATCCTGGTCAACGCCAGGGACGGAGGGCAGCACGCACGGTCCCCTGCTGTGAAGTGTTGGCTCCGTGCATGTCGTCCGGCCTCAATGGATTCGGATGCCGGGTTATCAACACGTGAACTCAAGTCGGCGGGATTTTCCTTGTGGGTGCAGCTTGTCGCCAGTGAAAAGCCACCCTCTCCTCCAGTGGGAGCTCGTCCCTGAGTTCAGCCTTGTACGTGCATGTTCCAGCCTCCCCCTCGTTGGCGTGACGTGGTGCATCTCTGTGTGCGTCTGACCGAGTTTAGTCTCCCAGGTTGCTGGTTCCAGAACTGCTTTCTGTAGGTGCCACGTGTTAGATTCCAAGAGATCACGTCTGCGGCTGTCTTGTATTTTGGGCCTTTTCTTCCACACCCTCGTGTTGGGTTTTCCCGTCTTGATCCTTCTCGCAGTTGTGTCCGTCGGGCGCGTCTTCTCCTGAGTCGTGCTGGTTTGCAGCTCGACTCTGGTTGTGTTCGTGGTGTTCAAGAACACGCACACACCGCCCGTTCTCTCTCTTTGAGCCCCAGGGGTGGGGTCCCGTCGCCCTCTCCTGTGGGGAGGGGAGGAAGGAGCCTCTGCGTCTCCTCCACCCTGGGATCTGGTATAAGGAAAGGCGCTTTTTAGAAACGTTGTTTCTCTTTGTTTGTGAATCACATGTATTGGAATCCTGCTGGAAAGCACAGGTCGTTGTGTTGACTCTGCCACTTGTGAGGCCTGGAGCAAGTAAGTGACTGCGAGTCCTCATGCCTCAGTTTCCTCCTCTGCAGAGTGGGGGGTCCTCGTCAAGGACTCGGCGACGTGCCCAGAGCAGCCGGCGCCTGCGGACCCCCGCGGACCCTGTCCCGGTGTTGGGGGGCGGCGTCTTCCTTCCCAGCTGAGTGCGCGCCCTCCCCGCGCCCGTCACGTCCTCTGGGCCCGCACCGTCGGTGTCAGTGCCCCTCTCGGTCTGGAGTGTTTCTTCAGGGGACGTTTCTGCAGCGAGGGGACGTTGGTGGCGTACGCCGTGGGGTGACAGCTGGTTGGGAATAGAGTTCCCAGGTTGTCTGTCTGTCCTGGACATTCGGTAAACGCACGTGTGTCTGTCTCAGCCTCTGCCTTTTCCCTCGTCTTCTCTGGTTGTCCCTGAGCCCTGGCGTCTGCGGCCCAGAGGCGAGCGGTCAGCTGCGGCTGTGGCTCCGGTGTGGGTGTTTCTCCCGTTCCTTCCGGAAGGCCGGCTCTCCCACGGCGGGTCTCAGTTTGGGTCTTCATGTCCGTCGTCTCAGAGCCCCTTCTTTTCCTCTGTGTTGCGGGATGTTTCCAGAACGCGCCCTCTTTCCCATCGATCGTCTTTTCTGCATCATCGGTTCTGCTTTTAAACTCCGCTATGGATTTGTTGCGTTCACTTCTTTCCGTAGATTCTCTCTCTCTCTGTTTCTCTCTCTCTGTCTCTCATCTCCTCCTTCTAGACCCGAGAACCCACGTGCTCTGCACCGTCCTGGAGGCGGGGCGGCTGCTGTCCCAGGTGTGCGTCTGTTTCTGGGATGAACGCCGGTTCCTGGAACTTGCTCCATCTTTGGTGTCCACGTCTGTTTCCCCCGTGTCTTCTCACAGAGACGGCCTGGGCTGTTTTCAGAGCTCGGATTTGGGGGCAGGCGATTCTCCCATCCCCATGCTCGGTACCACGTGGTCCCCCTCGAGCCTGAAGCCGCAGGGGTCTCTCTGTTGTCTGTCTGGTCACGGATCTGAAATTCGCAGGAGGGAGGGGGTGGGACAGCTTCTGCACTCCCCAATGACTGCATATTTGTGGGGCCCCCATCGGAGGGCCGGCTCTGCCCACCAGGGAAGCCCCGGGGCTGGGGGTTGCCATCCAGGGGTTGGGGAGAGGGGATTGGAGCAAAGCCCCTGACCCTGGTAGACGAGGCTGCCAATTTTCCCTACGCAACTTACTGCTCTGCTCAGGGGTAGGGCCTGCCACTTTGGGGGCCAAGGGGGAACCCCTACTCTTAGGAGGGGTGGGGTGTGGCCTCCACACACTTCTCAGCCTCAGATCCACTTGCTCAGGGGTGGCATGAGGGCCCCTGCTTTCCCGCCCCACCCCCGTCCAGGGCAGATCCGACACGGGCCCTGAGCCGCCCCGGGCCTCCCTCCTGCCTGGAGTCGGGGCAGGGGCGATGCTTTCTCCCTCATTCCCGACGCTTTTCAGAGCTCAGGGAGCGGTAGGCGGAGCCTTCGGCCGCCGCCAGCCCTGGAAATCTTATTAAAATTTAAAATTCTGCAGACAGATCAAAAAAGAAAGCACACTTGCTCATAAACGCAGAGGGCAGGTGCCAGGGGGCTGGCCGTGAGCGGCGAGCCGGCCTGGGCACGGGCCGGCCTGGAGTCCCCCACAGCCTTCCGCTGAGTTTGAAAGGACACAAAAATTAAAAAGTGGCCCAAAAAGGAAATCACAAGCAGAGAGGGCCCCCTGGCTTGTGGGAGCCAACAGCCCCCGAGAGGAAGGGCTGCCCCCAAATTCAACCCGCTGTCGCTCTCGCCCTGCCGGGAGACCCCAGGGGCACAGGGCAGCCCAACAGGCCGCAGCTGGGGTCTCAGAGGTTTTGATGATGAGGGGAAAGCTGGGGTAGGGGGAGCCGACAGGCTTGGGGTCGCAGTGCCAGGTAAACGGCGCGAAGAAAGCAGTCACGGGCGCGCCTGCCGGAGAGTTGCTCCTGAGGCGTCAGTGTGCGTCTCTCCCCTGATGTGATCCTGGCGCGTGGTGGTGGTTCTTACTGTTGCCGTTGTTGTTATTTTAATCTCTGTCTCGTGGGGCCGCGCTGCCCAGGGCAGCAGCTGTGAGTCCATCCAGCTCTAAGCTCACAGTATTTAAAGCCGCGTAGAATTGGAGATTCTTTCCGCCAGTCGCCCTGGCCACGGTTCAGACGCCACGTGTGGCCTCCACCGTGGACAGAGCAGGTGGAGAACATTGTGAATGTCCCGGGGAGTCCCACAGGAGACACGTTACGTTGTTTCTGGGTGCCACGAAGAAATGGACAACGGATGTTGTGGAGGCTTTGTGGGGGGCCAGCCCTGTGCAGGCGACGCTGGGGTTGCATTGAGGGCCCCAGGCTGAGAGGGGGCCGGGGAGGCGACTTCTCTGAAGTGGGAGGAAGAAACAGCAGGTGTGGGGACCACTAGGGCAGAGCTCGGGCCAGGGGCGTGGGCCAGGGTCTGCTCACTTGTTGGGGGTGACGAGGAATGTGCTGGGGGGAGTCTGGTCTCTGCCCCGAGGGCAGTGGGGAGCCACGGCAGGGGTTTGAGGGAGGGAGGAGAGCCAGGTTTTGCTTCCGAAAGCTCCATCCGGCTGCCCAGGGGGGAGTGTGCATGGGAAACCCGGGAGGACACTGCTGGAGGGACGCGGCCTGACCTCGGGGATGGAAAGCCGTGTCAGGCTTCCGCCTGAGGCCACGCAGGGCGGGCCGTGGGAGTGAGGGAGGGAGCGGGGATGGCTCCCTGGCTGTGCCTGTGGGTTTGGGGAGGACGGTGGATGGGGCTGTGCCTGGGCCTGTGACCCCCTGGGTTCTGCCTGTCCCATACCGTAACCCCACTCCTGGTACTAAGTCTGTGGGTTGGGCTGCTTCGTACAGAGGAACCGGCTCTGGGAATCTTCCTCTACACCAGGGTCAGCGACCTTCTCCGTAAGGGGCCGCACGGTCTCTGTCGCCGTTAATCCACCCTGCCGTTCTGGCAGAAGCCGCCGTAGACCGTGCGGCAACGAACGAGTGTGTGCCGATGAAACCTCATTTACAAAAGCAGGCTGGGAGGACCTGGCCCGAGGGCTGCAGTTTGCCAGCCCTGCCCCAGAGGAATCCAGCACAGGCCATGGCCACTCGGTCCCGACCCAGTGTCTGCTGAGCCCCGTCCGAAGCATGCTCCCCCGTTTCATCAGGCCCAGCCGTCGGTCACACGGCGAGGAGGTGACCCGGCTTTGTTGAGCACCACACGTGCCACCCGCTCTGCGATGTTCCTCGTCATCCCCGCAGCAGCCTGGGCTGCAGCCCCTAGAGCCCCCCCAGTGCCCCCTGCTCCGTCCGCGCCTCCCCCCTCTCCCCGGGGCAGCCGGGCTGGGTCTGAGCCGAGAGCTGTTCCTGCCCCATCCCACCAGCATTAAAAAAAAGAGAAATCATAAAGAAATTATACTCCGACAGCAGCGTCTTATTTTATTAGTATGTTTTAATTAGAACATGGAGCAGGAATGCGTTATGAATATTCATGACTGGCTTATTAAGATGCATAATTAATCGGTGGGGGGGTTAATAACTCTATTAATGGGAGTGGTAGGAGAGGGGCCGTCCCTGTTTCTGTCATTTCTAGAAGGAGGTGGCGGTTTCCAGAAAGGGCAGAGCAGTGTGCAGTGGCCTCTGTGCCAGGAGCTTATGGGGCCCATGCTGGGGAGGTGGGTCCCCAAGCCTTGGGTCCGAGGAGCACCCCTTCCTGCCACCAGGCCTGTGGTCTTGGGACGTGGCCTCCCCACTCACTCCCACGGGGTCCTGGCGCTTCTGGGGACATGTCGTGGGTGCCCACTTGCGGTGGGGGCCACCCAGAGCCAGGACACACTCTCAGGTGGGGGCGTGCGGACAACGGGCAAGTGCACGTAGAGGGAAATTGAGGCTTAGGGAGCACTGGCACTTTGCCCAAGGTCACCCCTGCCTCACCAGCCGCTCTCCTCCCCAGAGCCCAAGTTGGGGGCCCAAGACCTTGGGTTGCAGACACCCCAAACCTTGGAGCAAATGCTGGGTGGATGCCCGGAGACCACGGGAGCCCCCTGCCTGGCCCCTCACCTGCCGAGGCAGCCCTCCAGCCCCCCCCACCGTAATCACAGTGGAAATTTTGGATTAGAACACAAAATCTAATTGAGACATATGAATATTCATTGGGCTGGGAGATTAATATGCATAATTATGCAAATTAGCAATTAAACATCAATTATCTGGGAGGAATGATTAACACGAAGGCACCAAAATAGAAGGATGTAATTGGAAGGAAGTTTCTGGTGCAGAGGAGCAGGAGAGTGGGAGGGCGAGTGAAGGATTCTGGGGGGGGCGGGTGGGGTCCGAGGTTAGGTGAGGGCTTGTGCCTGGGACAGATGGCGGGCCCGGCCCCCTCCACCCCGTCTCCCCGCCCCAGCCTGGCTTGGGGAGCCTTCAGACTCAGAGCTGGACGTGGACACCCCAGTTCTGCAAAGTAGAGTCTTCGTAACCCCTTTACAGAGGAGGGAAACTGAGGCATGGAGGGAGGGGCCCAGGCGTGCTCCCCTTCTGCTGGTCCAGGCCGTGTGCTCTCTGGCCCCGAGGGATGCAGTGGGAAGCTCCCCCAGCCCGGGACGAGGCCTGGGAGGGATCCAGGCACCACTGCCTGCCCGGCGGGAAGATTCCGGGGGCCTGGGCGGGGCCTGGGAGTGTTTGGGGAGATAAGGGCCACACCCCACCCCTGGAGACCAAGGTCCTCTCCCCACGCTGGTTAACCCCTGCTGCGCCTCGGGCCTCCGACTGCCCGTGATGGCGATGTGCCATCCTGGAGGGCCCACCAGCCTGTGCCTGGCGGGTTGTCAGTGGCAGCTGCCACTGTTACTTCAAGAAAGGGACGGCCTTGCCTCCCAAATTGGTGGTGATGGGAAGGGGGAGACTCCCACTTACCCGAGATCAGAGCTCATCGCTCGGCACCCATTTGCCGATGCTCTCGTGAGCCTTTATCGCAGGGGCAGAAGAGACAGCCTGACACAGACGACCCAGCGCCCTGTGGTCAGGCCTGGGCCAGAGGGAGGGCTCAGTGCGAGTGAGGACTCTGCCCAGGGTGGGCGTGGTGGCTGGGGCTTTGATGGATGGGTAGGAGTTGGCCAGCAGAGATAGCTGATGGAACCAATTTTTGAGCTTCAGACCTGGAGGTATGCTAGGTGCCAGAGTGTCTGGGCTGCTTGCCGATGACGGTGGTGTCAGTGTGGGCAGCACCACAGCTGGGTGAGGCTGGACAGGCTCCAGGGCTGGGCTGGCTCAGGAAGGGCCCAAAAAGCCTGCTGAGTCGAGCGAGGGCTTCTTGCTGAGGTGGGAGGGACTGAAGTGGCTTCAGAGCTGATCAGGGCGAGGGGGACCTTGACTCTTTCTTCCGCCCCGCAGGTCTCGAGGACCGGCCCAGCTCGGGCTCCTGGGGCGCCGGCGACCAGAGCGCTTCCTCCTTCGACCCCGGTCGGGTGAGGAGCCGCTGCGGGCGAGGCCCTGGGTTTTGCTCCTCCGGGTGGGGTGGGTGGCTCCGAGGCGGGCGTCAGGCCAGCCTGGTCAGAGATGTGGGTCCATGTCTTGATTTGGGCACTCCCGGGCATGCCTGTTTCCCAGCTGTGGACGGGGCCCCCGCACCCCTCATCCCCGCCTCTCTCCGCAGACCTACGGCGAAGGCGCCCACTTCAGCGAGTCCCATGGTGGCCTCTCTTCGTCCACATTCCTGGGCCCTGGGCTGGGAGGTGAGTGTCTGCGCGGCAGGGCCCCCCCCCCACACGCACGCGGTGTCCTCGGGAGGCGGTCAGCGCACTCGGGGCGCAGCGTGGACACGGCCTGGACCCCCATGGGGGCCGGCCAGGTGCCTGCCGGGACGTGGACTCGGAGGCCTGGCCGCCCAGGGCGGCGGTCAGTGCCCGGCTGGGCCCTCCCGAGGCTGGCATCCTGACCACGGGCACGAGGCCTCGGGCAGCCCGGGCGAGGGCCGTCCCCCTCAAGCCTTGGCTTCCCGCCCATGGACGGGGACTCGGAACCCTCGTGGAGCAGGTGGTGAGGCCTCGCCCGGCCCCACAGGCCGCCCCCCTCTTGCAGACGAGCAGCCAGAGGCTCAGCAGGAAGGGGCCTGTCTGGGAGTCTGACTGGTCAGGGGCTGGTCAAGGCTCCGACCTCTGGGACCACTGGGGCCTGGACGGCTGTCCCGGGTGCCATCCCTCCCGCTGGCTGACCGCAGCGGCCCCCGCTGCTCCAGGGGAGCGTCGGGGTGACCGCAAAGCTGGCCTCTCTGGGGGTCAGGAGGGGCCGGGGCTGGCTGCCCGGCTCAGCTCCCGCCTCGGAACCTGGGCCGTGAACAGGGGGTTTTGGTTCCTGACTCGGGGGTCCCGAGACTCAGGGTCCGTCCCCTGAGAGCCGGGGGTAGTGGGTTCATCGTGACGCCGTCGTCAGCGGTTTACAGGCAGAGGCGCGTCGGGGGGTTGGCTGCGGGGGAGCAGATGTGTGAACTGGGGGCCTCCGCAGACTGACCGATGGGGAGACTGGGTCTGGAGAGCTTGGGGCCCGACCTTGGCCCTGGACCCTGAGGGGACGCCGCCTGCCGGGCCAGGACTAGACGTGCAGTCGGAGCTGGAGGGGCGCGCGTGGCCCGAGAGGAGCCGCATGAAGGGGGGACGGAAGGCCGAGTCTGGTGCCTTCTGCGTGTGGGGGAGGTCGTGCCCGCCTCCCAGACCAGCAGGCCAAGGCCGGCCCTGCCCATGCCCCGGGGTGGCCCCTGCAGCCACGCGGTTCCCCCCTGTTCCTTCCTCCCGCCTCTTCCTGGCACGGGCAGTTCCCACGTCGGCCCGGCCAGCAGGGCCCAGCGCCCAGCTGCGTCCAGGCCGCCGCGTGCCCCTGCGGCCGAGGAGCTCAGGGAGGGCAGCGCTGAGCCCAGGCCGAGCACAGGGCAGCAGGCGGCGAGTGCCCTGCGCCCAGGGGCGGGGTCAGCCTGTCCCTGTGCTGCCCCGGCCCGGTCTGGCTCCCCGTGAGACCCTGGTGAGCTATTCCTCGCGGTTTGCCTTCGTCCCGCTCTCAGGGCCTAGTGCGTGGATTAGGAGCCTGCTGTATGCCCGTGGAGCTCATGGGCCCCGCAGGTCCCCACCCAGAAGCTCAGCTTCATCCCCTTGTGCCCTTCATCCTTCCTGTCAGGAGACTCCTCTTTGGCACCTCCTGTATGCGGGGCCTGAGCCACAGCAGCCCTGAGGGGCGCAGCCCCGTCTCGCAGGGGCGCCACTTCCCCGGCTGAGCCCAGGGCCCTGGCGGAGCCGGCCAGCTGTTTCCCACGCTGAGCCTGGGAGGAAGGAAGCGCCGCCGTCACCCCCGTTCACTCGCTGGACTGGGGCCGAACCCCCGCGGGCCTCCAGGCCGTGGTTTGTTCACCCCTACGTGGGCCCTGTGGGGCCTCTTCCAGCCCCGCCCCCCAGCAGCATTTGCTCCAGGAGTCTAGTCGAAATCCTTGTCGTTTTAAAGTAAGGAAAATGGGAGAATTTTCCTGCTAGTTTGAGAATAATTCGAATCAGTCAGCCGAGTGTTCTGCTTCCTCGCTCACAGCAAAGATGGTTATGGTCCACTGTCAGTCGCGATTGGTGCCCAGCTTAAGCTAGGAACAGACTTAGAGGGCTCAGGTGCTGATTGATGCAGCGATCTGCTTCAGGCGAGGCTGGATCCAGGCGTCCATGCAGTCTCGTGAGCATGCCTGCAGCTCTCTCCGTCAGGCTGTCTCCCCAGAGCTCCAGGTCTCACCCTCCCACACAGAAGGGCCCCTTCTCCCTGAGTCACTTGAATCGACATCCCCAGAGATGTCACGTGCTCATTTATGAGCTAACCACTGGCTGGGTGCCGGGGGTGGAGCTGAGGCCCTGGGCACTGAACTGTGCAGACGCCAGGGACCCCGGCCTGTCCCCTGGGAGCCCAGCGCCCTGGGGAGGCGACACCTCACACCTCGAACAGAGGAAACCAAGGCTTGGGGAGGGCAGTGGGGACCGAGGCAGTGGTGTCCCTCCCCAGGGACGGGACGTGCGGGGGGCCCCTGGTGGGTGTGCAGAATCCTCTGAGGGTCATCTCAGGACAGTGTCTGGCGGGACCCCCACTTGTCCC
The DNA here is from genome assembly GCA_028646465.1 of Rhinoceros unicornis. NCBI lineage: Eukaryota > Metazoa > Chordata > Mammalia > Perissodactyla > Rhinocerotidae > Rhinoceros > Rhinoceros unicornis. Next base: position 13,028,738 of record CM053548.1, read on the forward strand.
TCAGGCAGATGGGGAGGCCAGTATCACACTGTGGTTTTCTTGGTGTTATGCACTTATGGAGCGCCTGCTGTATACAGGCATGCGCCAGGCATGGGGTCAGCCCCTCGGGACACGCCGTCCCTGGGGTTGGCTCCAAGTGACCCTGTCTTCTCCCCTCCAGGCAAGGGCGGCGAGCGGAGCGCGTACACCGCCTTCGGGAGAGACGCGGGGGTTGGCGGCCTGACTCAGGTGAGGCCCGCATCTGTGGGGCGGGGGCCGCGGCCGGACCATCAGCAGCCTCGGTCTGCAGGGCACAGAGTGGGCAGCACCCCGTTTTCCATCCTGGGGGTGGCAGTGCAGGTGGGGGGACTGGGGGGGTGACCAGTGTGGGGGCTGCAGTCACGGCTTGACCTCCCCATTTTACTTCCCCCGTGGGTTTTAACTTTTTTTTTTGTGAGGGAGATCAGCCCTGAGCTAACATCCGTGCTAATCCTCCTCTTTTTGCTGAGGAAGACTGTCTCTGAGCTAACATCTATTGCCAATCCTCCTCCTTTTTTATTTGTTCCTTTTTTTCCCCAAAGCCCCAGTAGACAGTTGTATGTCATAGCTGCACATCCTTCTAGTTGCTGTATGTGGGATGCGGCCTCAGCATGGCCGGAGAAGCGGTGCGTCGGTGCGCGCCCGGGATCTGAACCTGGGCCTCCAGTAGTGGAGCGCGCGCACTTAACCGCTAAGCCACGGGGCCGGCCCATGGGTTTTAATTTTAAACGAACTCGTCACAGTTTCTTCCCCTGACCTGCAAGAGGTTCGCCGGCCGAGCTGAGTGCTGGTCACTCTCCAGCAGCGGCTGAAATAGGCCCGGGCTGTGGGCCAGGCCGGGCCGGCTGACTGTGACGGGGAAGAGGGGGAGGCCAGGGAGGCCACGGCTCCCGTCCCACAGCCCCCTCCGGGGGTCCAGCCTGGGGCCGCCGTGCGCAGCCAGAGGGGCTCCAGTAGACCCCGCCCACCCCCAAGGAACAGGCGGGGAAACTGAGGCCATCCCGGCAGCCCCGTGCCCTCCCAGGGGTCCCGCCCCACAGGCTGCCTCTTCCCCCCGGGGCGAAATTCTCCCCCACACCTGCCTGGTGAGGCCGACTGGAGCGGTGGCCAGCCACAGCGGTCTCAGCATGGCCTCCTGTCCTGGTCACCCCCACGCCCAAGGGTTTCATTCCTGTCCCCACTTGCAGCTCCCGGATCTCGGGGTACGCTGGGCCTCATCCCAGGTGGCACTGCCTGTGTGCACACTGGGCCCAAGCCAGAGTGGCAGCAGGCGCAGCGATTGAGCGCCAGCTGGGTACCAGGCCCTGTGCCCAGGGCAGAACTTGCATGGCCCCCTTCTGTCCCCACGAGGCCCCCTGAGCTGTGGGAGTGGCCGCCGTGCCCATTTCACAAACGGGAGAGCCGAGGCGGCTGGCGCCCCTCGCGTGAGCCCAGGACTCCTGCTCCCGAGGGAAGGAAGCCCATTTCCAACTGATCTGAGCAGAGTTAGAGTGTTCACCTGCAGAAAAACGAAAGACGCTCACAGAGTGAAACAGGCAGGTTCCGCCGACACCAGACGCGGGTGTGCACGTCGAGCGTCCTGGAGCGGGCCGTCGCATCTCTTCCGTGGTCTTTGTCCTTCGTGGAAACGGCCATGCAGCTTACAGGCTGTAGTGCCCATCTCGGATCAGACACACACAACAAGTGTCTGCAGAGATGCAGCTGAGAGGCGGGAAGGGCTCCCCGCAGGGTCCCCGTCACCCCTCGGACCGCCCCTCGGCCTCCACCTTCGTGCTTGTGTGTTTTTTTACCCGGAATTGGCCAGGGGGCCGGGCGCCAGCTCATGCCCCCTGACCTCCATCCTCCGCAGGCCAGCTTCCTGCCCAGCGAGCTGCCCCTCAGCAGCCCCGGGCCGCTGTCCCCGTCGGCCGTCAAGGGCGGCTCCCAGTATTACTCCTCCTATCCCGGGCACACTCGGCGGAGAGCCGCGGACAGCGGCCTGGGTGAGTGGGGCAGGGGTGCGGGGGGCAGGGCAGGGAGGGGGTCGGCCTGCTGTGGGACCCCCCTCCGGGTCCTGGTGAGGCGCTGGGAGGGACGGGCGGCGGGCCGGGAGAGGGGCGCGGGCACTTGGTCCCGCTATCTGCAGGGGTCGTGGTCCGAGGGCGCCACAGACAGGCGCCCTGCGCTCTTGGAGGAGGCACTGGGTTCGGTCCCGCAGCCTCTGCTTACAACATCCTCATTAACCCATCGGCCGGTACATGACCTTGTGTCCATCTAGAGACGCCATGTGTACACGGCCGGCTCCCCCCCGCCGAGCTCGCGGCCAGCCCGTGACGCTCGCCGGAAGGACGCTGGTGCACACGCGTGTTTTCCCCATGTGGCCCCGCGTGGCCTCCCGGAGCTCGGGCTGGCCGGCACCTCAGCTCTGGGCGTGGGGGCACTTCAGACAGCAGAGCCCCCACAAAGACACGAGAAGGGACCTGGTTTCCTGGGCTGGCACCAGAAGGCGGAACAGGCCTGGTCCCCCCGGCTGGGCACATGTGCGCAGGGGCTTTATATCCAGGGCCGCTGTGCGCGCGTCGTCTGAATGACTGCAAAACACTGAGGAAAGGGGTCGGGGGCCCCCGGTTACAGCGGGCGGGTGGATTTGCACGCTCGGGGTCTGGACTGCGAGGACCGCTGTACAGGAGAGGCAGGCTGGGGGCGGGCGGCAGGGGGCCACTGTCCACTGCAGACCCCCACCCACAGTTCGTGCACGTCTTCAGAGCCAGCAGGTGCACCCGAGGCCTCGTTTAAAGAATTTTATTATAAGTGAAGTGGAAGGGTCTCTTCCCCAAGGCGCAGGGTGGGGCTGTCTCCTGACTGCCCCCCATGGCAGGCGTGTCTCCGGGACCATGAAGGGCCCCCCCTGTCCCCAGCAGGTGGGGCGGGAACCAGGCCAGACGGAGTCACTCACTCCTCTCACTCCCAACAGACTCGCAGCCCAAGAAAGTCCGGAAGGTGCCTCCGGGTCTCCCGTCCTCGGTGAGTCATGGGACAAAGTGGGGACCCCACAGGCTCAGGGGCCTCCTCATCGGAGGCCACACAACACGGCAGTGGGCGCTGGGCTGCGTGTGCTCCTGCAGCCCGGAACACGCGTGTGGGTCCACGTGTGGGCAGTGTGGGCAGGCCCCTCGTGGATTCTGAGCCCAGAACCCCACGGGCTTAGCTGGACTTCTGACCAGAGACCATCTCCGAGGGGGGTCGGGGCAGTTCTTCCTTAGATCTAGCCTGGGTCCTTCTTGCTTTAAGAGAAGGTGGTTTCCTGTGGTCGAGGCCTTAGAAAGGGGTGGGTGGGGGTCCTGGGAGTGGTAGCCGGCAGGGGCGCCCTGGGGGCTGGTTCAGAGGGTCCCCACCCTGCCCAGGGTCGCCTGGGCTCCTTTGCCACCCCTGCGTCATCCACCCAGGTTCGAGCCGCCTGCGTTCCCGCCCTGCTGCCTGTGGTTGGTGGGGTGCCAGGCTCACAGACGGCATGGGGCCCTGAGCAGCTCGTGGTGCCGGGGTCTGCGATTTAATCGCTGGAAGGAAAGGCACTTTGCTGGATAGCCTGGCTTGGCTGCCACTGCCCTCTCTGCCTGGCCCCTTGCTGCCAGGCGCTAATCCTGGAACCCATTTGCCATTTTGTGGCTCTGGGGCAGCCAGGGCAGAATCCTGATCCAGGGCCCTGCCTCCGAGGCCCCGGGGTCTCATGTGATCAGGCTGGGCCACGCGAGGTTCCAGCACTGGGGGAACAAGGAAGAAGGAGGGGCTGGGGGTGTCACAGCTGGGCTTTGATGGATGACTAGGAGTTTGCTGGATGAAGGAGGGAAAAGACATTCTGCGTAGGGCATCTAGTCTATAAGGGCCTCAGGTGCGAGAGGCTGGAACTTTGAGGGGAGCAGGAGGTCGGGGCAGAAGAGAAAGAATAGAAAGATGACAACGCATCCAGAGCCTCAAATGCTGAACCAAAGGGTAGTTTTAGGGGCAGTGTTAGCACAGCACTGGGAAATGGGGAGGTGGTGGACTGCTCTTCAGGTGGAGGGCAAGGCTGGGGGGTGGGCCAGTCCGGGACCTGACCGTGCCCGCCTGCCTGCCCGCAGGTGTACCCACCCAGCTCAGGTGACGACTACGGCAGGGACGCCGCTGCCTACCCGTCCGCCAAGACCCCTGGCAGCGCCTACCCCTCTCCCTTCTACATGGCAGGTGCGGGGGGGCTCACCCAGGACGGCTGGGGTCCTTCTCCCCTGCTCCCATGGTCCCTCCTCCCCCCTCACTGTCCCCCTTGGTCCCCTTCTCCCCCCTCATGGTTCCCCTCTCCACAGATGGCACCCTGCACCCCTCGGCTGAGCTCTGGAGCCCCTCGGGCCAGGCGGGCTTCGGGCCCATGCTGGGTGGGGGCTCGTCCCCCCTGCCCCTCCCGCCGGGTGGTGGCAGCTCCGTGGGCGGTGGTGGCAGCGGGTTTGGCGGCCTGCATCAGCACGAGCGCCTGGTAAGCCCCGTGGGCTGGGGAGGATGAGGGGTGGGGGCGTGGGGTGGCGCCCCGTCTGACCCTCGACCCCGTCCCGCCGCAGGGCTACCAGCTGCACGGCACGGAGGTGAACGGCGGGCTCCCGGCCGTGGCCACCTTCTCCTCGGCCCCCGCGGCCGCCTACGGCAGCGTCTCCGGCCCCACGCCCCCCGTCAGCGGGGCCGACAGCCTCATGGGTACGGCCCCCTCACCCCACCCCACCCCGATGCTGCCCCGTGAGCTCAAGACCCGGGCGGGCACAGAAGTTTGTTGGGGCCGGCTATTGTTAACATGCCTCTCTCCCGAGCCCGCCCCGGATGTGGGCTCCGGCTCCCAAGACCTTGTCTCAGATGTCTGGAGACAGCTCTGTGGGGGGTGGGGAAATTGAGGCCCAGAGACGGGAGTCGCTCGCCTGGGGTCCTGCAGCCCGCCTTCCCCGAGCTTCTGCGGAGGCAGGTGGGGAGTCATCAGGCAGAAACCAGAGCAAAGCCAGGGGCTTACCAGAGCGGGGCAGCTGAGCGCAGGAGGGAGCTCCCCGTCAGCTGGGGCATCCAAGCTGGATGGATCCCCGAGGTCGGGCCTCACCTCTCTCCACCCACAGGCTCCCGCGGGACCACGGCCAGCAGCTCCGGGGACGCCCTTGGGAAGGCGCTGGCCTCGGTGAGGCTCGGGGCACGGCGGGTGGCGGGGTGGCAACCCCGTGAGGCCGGCCCTGACCTGCCACCCCGTGGCCTGTCTCTCTTCATGCCTGCTGCAGATCTACTCCCCGGATCACTCAAGCAATAACTTCTCGTCCAGCCCCTCGACCCCCGTGGGCTCCCCCCAGGGCCTGGCAGGTCTGTGTGGGGTGCTGGGGAGGGGGTGCGTCTGGTGCCTGCAGCTCTGGGTGGGTGGGCTGGGAGCTGGACGGACCACCCGCCCCGGAGCTCACGTTCCCGTGGGCATCCAGGGAGGCTCCCCGGAGGAGGTGGCCTCCAAGCCAGGGCTTTTAAGTCACCGTGTGGCAAAGGCTGGGCAGGAGGCAGGATGTGGGGGTCTGCACCACATGAGCATAGGGGTAGGGGAGACCTAGCGGGGCCAGAGCTGCAGGCTCGTGGTTTGGGCCTGGGCACAGAACAGACACACACATTGGTGTTAACTCCGCAGATGTTAGGCACCAGCTGTATGCCTTATGTACCTTGCGTGCTCTGCCGAGGGGGTTGATCCTTCTGTCCCCGGGAGGGTGCACTTGGGCGTCAGCTGGGGAGGTTTCTGGGAGGCTGTGTGATTTCGTTAAAAGACCGGCGGGTCCTCTCCTTGCCCTGGTCTCTGCGGCCCCCCGGCCGGCTGCTTCCCTGTGGGCCATGGAGGGGCTGGCCCCAGGGCACCTACTGTGTGCAGCGGCCGCCTTCCTCCTGGGAAGGTGGGGGGTGGGTTCTGCAGACGGGGAAACTGAGGCTCAGAGACGTGAGCCTGCCCACTGAGTTTGCTCCCCAGCCTAGCAAGGAGCTAGGTTTAAACCCAAGCCCGAGGTCCCGGGGGTCCCCAGCAGGCCCGCGTGGCCGCCAGCGCTGAGAGCAGGCCCCTGGGCCCTGAGGTCCGCTCTGCGGGCGTGGGTGCCCCCGTGTGGCCATCGAAGATCGCAGGCTCTCAGCCTGCTCCCTGCCCCATGGTCCTGAAGCCCCTCCCTCCCTGGGCCGCGCTGCGTGGACACCCGGCCTCCAGTTCCTCGTTCACGCCGCCGCCCCTTCCAGGGACGTCGCAGTGGCCCCGAGCGGGAGCCCCCAGTGCCTTATCGCCCAGCTACGACGGGGGTCTCCACAGCCTGGTGAGCTTCCTGCCCGGCCGGGTGGGGCCGGCCCCAGTGGGCGTGGAGGGCTGGAGGGGGGGGACGACTCCCTCGTGGGAACGCCTGGGAAGGGGGGCGTGTGCACAGACACAGGGACATTCGTTCCCGGGGCCCGTGGGGGCAGCTCAGTGTGTGTGCGGTACCCACGTTTCACGTGACGGTGAAACCATGTCCGTGAGAGCCGTTGGGTCCCGTGTGACCAGCAGAACTTGCACTGGGACAGACGGCCCTTTGACGAGAACGAACTTCTCAGTTAACGTGTTGGGAACGAGGTCCAGAGCTGGGGTGGCCAGAGCTGTCACGTGGCCCTGTGACCAGCGAAGGCTCACGTTTCGAGCTGGGCCACGTGGGGCTGCCCGGGGTCCCGGCGGCCCAGACCCCTCACCCCCTCCCCCCTCCCCCCGCAGCAGAACAAGATGGAGGACCACCTGGACGAGGCCATCCACGTGCTGCGCAGCCACGCCGTGGGCACAGCGGGCGATGTGCACGGGCTGCTGCCCGGCCATGGGGCGCTGGCCTCGGGCTTCGCCGGCCCTGTCATGCCGCTGGGCGGGCGGCACGGCGGCCTGGTGAGTGCGGGGCCGGGTGGGCGGGCAGGGCCAGGCGGGCGGCAGGGCCTGGGCAGCCCTGACGGCCACTCCTGTTCGCAGGTGGGAGGCGGCCACTCGGAGGACGGCCTCGCGGGCAGCGGCAGCCTTCTGCACAACCACGTGGCCCTGCCCAGCCAGCCCAGCGCCCTCCCCGACCTCCCTCGGCCGCCCGACGCCTACAGCGGTAAGCCCCGGCATGGGGGTGGCCTACACGCGGGGTCCCCTGTGCCCAGCGCCCTAGGCAGGACAGAGAGGCCTCGTCACGGAGGGACCGAGAACCACCAGGCCAGCCTGAGCGTCCGTGCTCTGCCGTGCACAGGCCTGGGGCTTGGACCCCACACTACCCGCCAGAGCCTCACAGTGGCCTGCGGGCTCGGGACTGGGTCCTACCCGTTTCCAGTTGAGGAAACTGAGGCACAGCGTGACTGAGAAAGCCCTACCAGGGCCAGGCACCCAGGATCTCAGCGGGGGTAGGGGGTCCTGCTGCTTCTTGGGTCCGGGCCGGGCAGGCACGGTCACTGGCGACACTCCTAGAGGCCCAGAGAGGCCGGCAGGGTCAGTGGCCAGCTCCTTTTGGAAGGGAGGTGGGGCTCAGCATGCTGTGGGCACAGCCTCAGTGGGCAATATTGTGGGCCATTGTGGCCCCTGCCTTTTCCTTTATTCGTTCAACGGTTTGCAACCGAGTTCACCCGACACCTGTGTACTTGGCATCAGCTGTGTGTTTGGGGCCTCTCTAGGCACTGGGCAACAAAACAGGGAATTAGAAAGCCCTTCCTAGGGGGTGATATGCTAGTGGGGTAGACGGACAGTTGCCAGGGAGGAAGTGTGGAGAGGAGGGGGTTGTAGTTTTAAAGATGGGGGGCAAGATTGGCATCTGAGCAGAGCTGGAAATGAGTGAATGCAGGAGGGTACCTGATGGAAGCCCGTGCAAAGCCCCTGGGGCGGGACTGGGCCTGGCGTGTTGGAGGAACAGTGAGGAGCCCGTGTGGCTGGAGGAGCGGGAGAGAGGGAGGAGGGAGAGTGGAGAGGAGACAGGGCAGGTCGTGCAGGGCCTGGTGGGCCGCAGGGAGGATGTGGGCTTCTACCCCGAGGGAGGGGGCAGCCCTGGAGGACTGTGGGCAGAGGAGGGGGGACCTGACTCCCGGGGCGGGGGGTGTCGCAAGCGCCCTCTGGTGGGGGTTGTGGGGAGGACAGATTGGGGGTGAGGGCGGGAGCCAAAGACCAGGGCGGAGGGGACTGCGCTGGTCTGGGGGGGGGGTGGCGATGATGGGGGCAGATGGTGGGGGCTGGCCGGGGCAGGGGCCGCAGAGGGGCGAGCGGTGGGTGGGGGTCCGGGTGTTGTGAAGGTGGAGCCCCCAGGGTTTGCAGATGTGGGGGAGGTGGTGGGATTCGTGTCTGGAGCTCAGGGTGGGGTCCAGTGTCATTGGCACACGGTGGACTTTAGAGCCGGGACCCTGCACAGGGTTACCATGTGGAGCAGACTCAGGGCGGGGACAGGTGGCCGCGGGAGGTGGGGGAGGGTGGACTGTGCTGGACACCGAGAGGAGGACCCAGGCTGGACCCACGTGGGGTCGTGTGCCCGGGGTGGGGTGGCGTTAGTGGAGTCCTGGGCGTTGCAGGGAAGCAGAGAGGTCGGCATAGCAAGGGGGGTGAGGTCAAGAGAGAGCTTCTTTCAAGATTGCAGAGGTGACAGCACATTTCGGGGGGCCCTTGGCAAGCAGCACACTGTCCGCTTGGCAGGAGGCCTTCGAGGAGGGGAGGCGGGTGCGGGGCAGGGCTCAGCGCCCACTGGGAGCAGGTACCTGGGTCTCCCGGGGGCCAGTCCCACAGGGCCGTTAATGCCGGCCCTGCTACAGCAGGGGAGACCGAGGCCCAGAGAGGGTTCGGGGACTCCCAGCCGGGCGAGGCTGAGCCTGGCCGCCCTCCCCGTATCAGCCTTGTGACAGGTACACCGCAGCACGTGACTAATGTGACACGCGTACACGGCAATGCTGCCTAACGTCCTATGCCCCGGGGACCCACCACACGACCCAAATCAGGGCAGGTCCTCCCGTGCCTGGGGACCCTCCCCATCTCCCCCACAGCCCCAAACCAGCCTCACTTTAGAGTCGGTGCCTCCCTGTGTTTCTCGATGGTGTCACTGCACAGCAGTGGTCTCACGCAGGGACACTGGGCAATGTCTGGGGACATCTGTAGTTGTCACACTGGGGGTGCTCCTGGCATCAAGTGGGTGGGCGCCAGGAATGTCCCCCAGAGAGTGACCCGTCCCTGGTGGGAGCAGTGCGAGGGGGACCCTGTGCTGTTATATTCCAGGTCCCCCCTTTCCCTTCCCTTCCTTCCAGGTCCCCTGTTGAAGGGGGACCCGGCTGGTGTCTCGTGAGGTTGGGTTCAGTGTGGCCGTGGCCCTTAAACCACACGCTGTGTTTTCATGGCGTTGCAGCTCTGTAGTGGACCTCCGGCTGCATGTTCTTCCACGCTTGTCTGCTCGTGCACGTTGGGTGTGGGGTCTGCTGTGCTTCAAGGGGCTGAGGATGGGCCTTGGCCCTGACTTGGGAGGTTAGGGCATTTCCCACTCTGCTTTTGTGTTGGTGCTTTCCGGAACATTCTGGAATGTTCTCCTGGTGCAGGAGTTTCTCAGGTGTGATTCCAAGTTGTAGAATTTCCAGGTACGCACGTGTCCACCTTTTCCAGATAACGCCCGAATCTGGAAAATTCTTGTTGTCCAGAGGGGCGGCGCCAGCCTGCCCTCCCACAAGCAGTCCTTAGAATTGTCAGGCCTCTCGATTTAGCCCACTTAGTGGGGGTGAAACGCAGCGCGTTGGGTCCTGATTACCGTTTTCTCAACCTCCTGAAGCGATGAAGCAGATTTCTTCGTGGCCACATCTGTCTCCTTGTCCGTTCGGGTGCTCTGCCTGTCTCCCGTTGGGCTGTCTGTCCGTTTTTTATTGATTTGGAGGAGCTCTTTACATATTCTGGGCCCCATCCTTTGTTGGTTTGCACGTGATGCGTGTCCTCTGTCCTGGGATCCTGTGGCTTATCTTCTTGGTGACATCCTGGTGATCAGAAATTTTCCATTTTGATAGAGTCCAGTTTGTGGATTTGTTTCCTCTTTTGAGAAGGGCTCTTTAGTATTTTAAGAAGTGGTTCCCTGCCCGTGAGTGGCAGTGAAATTTCCATGCTTCTCCTGAAGTCTGTCGTGTCGCCTTTGCGTCTCAGGTGTCAGTCTGTGGGGCGTGGGGCAGAGGTGCAGGTTTAGGCTTTGCAGAGCCGGGCCCGCCCGGCCGTCCGGGAGAGCTCGCGCCCCGCACCCGGGGCCGGAGGGCCTGGCCGAGCCCTCACCCAGGCCTGTTGCAGGGCTCGGGCGCGCGGGCGCCGCCTCGGGCGCCGGCGAGATCAAGCGGGAGGAGAAGGACGACGAGAACGCGTCGGCGGCCGACCCCGCGGAGGAGGAGAAGAAGGAGCTGAAGCCGCCCCGGCCGCGCACCAGGTGCCGCCCCCCCCCCCGCCCCGCCCCGCCAGGACGCACACCACACGCGCACGCACGCACACGGGCCCACCGCGCCCCGGCCGCGCCTCACTGTCTCCCTCTGGCCCCGGCCCCGTAGCCCGGACGAGGACGAGGACGACCTTCTCCCCCCAGAGCAGAAGGCTGAGCGGGAGAAGGAGCGCCGCGTGGCCAATAACGCGCGGGAGCGGCTGCGGGTGCGCGACATCAATGAGGCTTTTAAGGAGCTGGGGCGCATGTGCCAGCTGCACCTCAACAGCGAGAAGCCCCAGACCAAACTGCTCATCCTGCACCAGGCCGTGTCGGTCATCCTCACCCTGGAGCAGCAGGTGCGAGGTCAGTGGGGGCG
>CM053548.1:13045265-13087765 GCA_028646465.1 Rhinoceros unicornis
CCCAAGCCCCAGGGCTGCCTGACACCCCCCCCCCCCCCCCGTGACTGGAACGCCCCGAGGCTGGGGAGCTTGAGAGCACCCTGAGGCCAGCACAGGTGGGCCATCCAGGCTTGGGGCCGGGGCCACCGCCTCACCCTGAGCTCACCAGTCCTCCCCAGGGGTCTGTCCCCCAAGACCAGTCACAGGACAGCGAGGAGCCATTGGCTTTCGGGGGATGCTCCTTGGTGACCCCCTGCTCTGTGTGGGTCTCATCTCTCTGGGGGAACCTGCCTCAGTTTCCCTGTTACTCTGCTGGTCCCGCCAGGAGGTCTGGATGGGCAGGGGCTGGGCTGCGCCCCACGAGGCCGCCGACTTGAGCTGTGTATCACAGATGTCACTGAATTATATTTATATATAAAGAGATTAATCCAGCCCTGAGGCGGGGAGGGGCCCCAGTTACTGGGAGATTGTGCTCTCAGTGCCTCAAGATAACTGGTTTTCAAAAAAAAAACTTTCTTTTTTAAAGAAAGATAATTTTATACCAGTGTCTGCAGAGCTGGCCGGATCCCCTGGGATTTTTAACCGACCCCCCTTAAAGCCGTGTACACAGCCCTGCAGCAATATGTGACAGTTTATGACGGTCCTCGGCTGGCCCCGGGTCTCTCAGCTGCTGCTGAACGAGGGGGCGTCAGGAAGGCGGTACCCCAAACTCGGGGTCCCCACCGTCCTCGTACTCCCACTGAAGATAGCCCTGGGGTGCGTGGCCCGTCGGTGTGTCCCCCCGGGCGGCCGTGAACAAAGCTCACACACGGGGCGGCTTAGAACCACAGGGATTCACTCCCAGTCTGGAGCCCGGGTGCCCCAGACCGAGGTGGGCAGGGCCGTGCTCCCGCCCGGGCTCCAGGGGAGGGTCCTTCCTGCCCCCTCCAGACTGGGGGCTCCCGTATCCCTGGGCGTGCAGCCACATCACCCCATCTCTGCCTCCGTCTCCACGCGGCCGTCTCTCTCTCCCCATGTGTCTGTGTGCAGATGTCCCTCTTCCTGTAGGGACCCCCCCATCACTGCACCAGGGCCACCCACTCCAGGACGACCTCACCTTAACTAATGGCACCTACAGAGACCCTGTTCCCAAATAAGGTCCCGTTCCCAGGTCCCGGGGGTCTGAACTTGAACGTGTCTTTTGGGGACACAGCTCAGCCCATCACAGTGGACAGTGGTGAGCAAGGCGACAGAGCGACTGGGAAAGGCGCCCCCAGCCATTCCCCGTCCCAGGAGCAACCCTCCAGGGGCGACGAGGGCTCCCAGGGAGAAGCTGCTCCTGGAGATGCTGCCGATTCGTGTTAATTAAATACGTAATACACCAGAATCACTGACGTCCCCACATTCAGTGGGTGAATTGTATGGTAAGTGAATTACATCTCAGTAAAGGTGTTTAGGGGCCAACCCCGTGGCTTAGCGGTTAAGTGCTCACGCTCCACTGCTGGCGGCCCAGGTTCACACCCTGGGCGTGCACCGACGCACCGCTTCTCCGGCCATGCTGAGGCCACGTCCCACATGCAGCAACTAGAAGGATGTGCAGCTATGACATACAACTAGCTACTGGGGTTTTGGGGAAAAAAAGGAGGAGGATTGGCAATAGGTGTTAGCTCAGGGCCGGTCTTCCTCAGCAAAAAGAGGAGGATTAGCATGGATGTTAGCTCAGGGCTGATCTTCCTCACAAAAAAAAAAAAAAAGGTGTTTAAAAATATATCTTAAAGGTGCCAAAATCCTCAGTAAGGCATCACCTCTGACCCAGCAAGGGCTGGCTCCGCAGAAATTTCTGGAAGGAGCGTCTGCTTGACTCAGAGAAATCCAGGGGGCAGGGAAGGGGCACAGGGAGACAGGTCCAAGTCTTGGCATCAGCGATGGTGTCGTGGGCGTGCTCGTGTGTTCTGCCTCTCCACGTGTGCGGCTCACGGGGTGTGTGTGTGTCTCTCACACGTCTTCGCCAGGCCTGACCGAGAACCCACTGAGCCTGGCCTCCCGGAGCAGCCCTGTCACCCGAGGGCCAGGCAGGGAAGGGACATGCTGGACTAGCACGGGTACAGGCCCCTCTCCGGTGGTCGTCCTCTGAGACGACGCTGTGCTGCGGAGGGTGGTGGCGGCCCCCAAAGAGATGCCCATGTCCTGCCCCAGACCTTACTCGGAAAAAGGGCCTTTGCAGACATGATCAAGGTAACGTTCTGCAGACAAGCTCATCCTGGATTTAGGGTGGACCCCAAATCAATGACAGTGTCCTCAGGAGGCACAGAAAAGGAGAGACAGATGCAGCAGAGGCCACGTGGAGACGGAGGCAGAGGCTGGAGGGATGTGGCCACAACCCAGGGATGCTGGGGCCCCCAGAGGCTGGGAGAGGATAAATTCCCATTGCTTTAAGCCACAGTGTGGGGTAACTTGTCACGGCCACCCCGGGAAACGGACAGTGTGTGTGTCCTTTATAACCGGCACCAGGAGCCGTCACCTGTTGCTGGCGGGACTGTCAACGGGCGCCGCTCCCCTGCAGAGGAGTCCGGCGGTACCCCGGAAACGACCGGATGTCCTGTGTCACTTACACCTCGGTGAACACAAGGAGTTTGGCGGCTTCTTCTACAAGCATCCACCTCCCTGCGAGCCCGGCGGGCCCTCCTCCAACACCCACCCGGGAGAAAGGAAGACACGTCCGCACGAGACCAGGACACCGCTGCTCGGCGCAGCTGCACGTAACCCAGAGGTGCTTCCCCAGGAGAGTGCGCGGACTCAGGTGCACCGGATGATTCTCGGAATAATCACGCTGCGTGCAAGAAGCCAGACACCAAGACAACACACTGTGTGATTCCCTTCATAGAAAAGTCTAGAAGAGGCAGACTAGTTGATGGTAGCAGAGAGCAGATGAGTGGCTGCAGGGGCTGCGGCCGGGGGAAACTTCTAGAGGGCAGGGGGAGGAGTTTGTCATCTCGATTGTGGTGATGGTTTCACGGGTGGGGACCTATGTGCAAATGTTAAGTTGTATGTTTTAAATATGTGCATTTTTCTATGTCAAACCTCAATACAGTTGTACATCAGTGGGTGAACGGATCCACACAGCACGTCCATCCACACACTGGAATATGATGCAGGCATGAAGAGGAGTGAGGCCCTGACACAGCCACACCGTGGACGGACCTTGAACACAGGACGCTCAGTGAGAGAACCAGACACAGAAGGACACACGGTGTGTGATTCCATTGATGTGAAATGTCCAGAACAGGCAGATCCACAGACAGACAGTGGGTTCGTGGTTGTCAGGGGCTGGGGAGGGGGATGGGGGTGACTGCTAATGGGAACGGGGTTTCTTTTTGGGGAGATGGAATGTTCTGGAACTAGATAGTGGTGATGGTTGCACAACCTTGTAAATGCACTAAATGCCACTGAACTGTACACTTTAAAATGGTTAATTGCATGTTATTTGAATTTCTCATCAATAAAAACAAGAAAAGGAACTGGTTTCCCCTGAGGGCCAGAAGGGAACCCCACAGGGAACTCCTGGGCCGAGGGCAGCGGGCTGTGAGGGAGGCTGGCAATTCCTGCTTATCCACTCTGCTGCTCACAGAATCCTGGTTATTCTTTCGAGGATCTGCCCCTCCCCCAATTTCAGCCCATGTCCTCGTACGAGAGGGGCTGACTCTGCCCCGTTTCCACAGCAGTCTGATGAGAACCAGCCTCGAGGCATTTTCTGATTATTGAGAAAGAGATGCCAGCTTCCTGCAAGGGCTGCTGGAATGTCAATCCCGAGTCTCCAGCTGCTGCTGCTCAGAGAGTGAGGGTGACACAGACGAAAGAAGAGCCGAGAGATGGAGAGAGAGAGATTCGTAATGACAGCCCTCGACTCCTGGATCCAGCTGTGCCTGAAGCCATCCAACATGCCGGAAAACTTCCTTCTTTTCTCTTAAGCTGGTTTTTGTTGTTTATCCCTTGAAACAAAAGCACTCTGCCAAGTGAGCTGAAGTACACTAGCAGGAGGAGCAAGGAGGCAGGGCTTCAGGAACTGCTGGATCCAGGACCCGCACCCCCATGGCCTCTATGCCCATTTCTGCTCATCTTTGCAGGCAGCTTTATCCTCTGTCTCTCTCCTCTCTCTCAACAATCTTCATGAGGGCCCTTTCATCCACTTTCTAAGTTGCCATCAAGGACAGAGGCATATTCAGGTCTGAGCCTTCCAGGCTCAGAAACCCTACAGCAATTGGAAAGGCCGAGAAGCAAGATCCAACCCAACGGCAGTGCGCATCCCTGGTGCCCAGACTGTGGTCTCGAAATCCTATTTCTGGCACCCACCCCAGTCCGTGGCCTGGAGCAGGGGCAGGGCGCACCCTGCAGCCCCCCGCCGAGAACTGAGCGTGGAGGGCGCTGAGGAGCGGATCCCAGGAGGACGAACCCACGGTGACCGGTCCTCACCTCCAGGCCCCAGAGGCGGCGCCTGGAGAGGCCGAGCCGAGGACCGCCCGGCCCGGAGGCCCATCAGCGGACAGGGAGGAGGCCGAGACGCTCACGGGCAGGGAGCCTGCCTCCCTCTGCCGCCAGAACGAGGAGCCACCAGTCTCTCCAGCGAAAACCTGCAAAGAAAAATCCGACAGGGCCTCCAGGCGGCAGACAACTCAGGATGAGCCGGCCGAGGCTCGGGGACGCGCTGCCATTCGGCCAGGGTCCCGCTGACAGCGAGTCAGTGACAGCCCCTGACTCCTCCAAGAGGGGGTTCAAATCGCACCGCTCCCCTCTGCGCGACTGTGGAGAGTCCCTTCGCCGTGTGGCCTGTTTCCTTCATTGTGAATAACGTTCTGGCACGAAGTAAGAACACAAAGTCACCAGCCGAAGGCTGCGGGCCGTACTTACTCACCAGGGGCTGTGCAGCTGGGGGCCACTCAGACCGTCGGAGCGAAGAGACAACCACCATCCCCAGGTCACCTGGGCACAAAGCCCCGCCTTCCGTACCCGCCCACTCCCACCCGCGTCTATCATCGTCTTCCGACCCTCCCCGGAAGTGACTATGCATGTGTTCCGGGTCTGCGCGCGCAGCGGCGGCGGGGGCCGGGCGGCGTCCGGTCAGCCCGCCCGGGGCGGGGCGGGGCGAGGCGAAGATGGGCGGGGGCCTCTCTGTGCGCCTGCGCGCTGCCGCGGCCGCGCCTGCGCAGTGTGTCTGGGCCGGGCGGGGCCGGGGTCACCCTGAGCTGGGGACGGCGCCGCGATGCTGAGCAGGTTCTTGGGCCCGCGCTACCGCCAGCTGGCCTCGAACTGGTGAGGACGCGGCTCTTCGGTCGTGCCGGGTCACAGATGGGGAAACTGAGGCACAGAGGGGCGGAGCGGTCCGTCCCGGGCACACGTGCGTGGCGGGACCCCCCGTGGCCAGCAGCTCTGAGCCTCAGTTTCCCCACCTCTCCCTGGGGCCGCCGTGGTGCCCACCTGCTGGACGGACACGCCCGGCACCCTCGGCTCAGCCCTTGGGGCCTGACTACGGAACCTGCACGTCCCCGGCTTTGCTTTTGCTTTTATGATGTTGAACGAGGAGCGTGACCCCGACGGCCGCACCTGTCGCTGCCCCCAGTGGGAGGAGGGCGGGACCGGGGTGACCCACGTGGCAGCCAGGGATGGGGTGACCTCGGCAGCGGGTTGTCCGGTGCCCACCACCTGGGGCGCTGAGAAACAGGGGCGACCCTTGGCATTCGCGTCCTCGAGCTCAGGCAGGGAGCGGGTGGGGGGTGGGGGCTGCCGCTGGACAGTGGCACTGGCGGGGCCCTCAGGTGGACACTGACGGTGGCGCCTTTCAGCTGGGTGACCCAGGCCCAGGACGGTGGAGGCCAGCCCTGGCATCAGGGGAGAACCGCCGGCGGCCCATGCTGCCCCTCCCGCCATCAGCTCGGAATTCCTGGGGGCAGTGGGTCCGGTCCTATCGGTGCTCGGTTAGGGCGGGGACGCCCCCATCCGGGCCTGCATTCGGTCAGTAGGCACTTATCGAGCACCCACGATGTGCCAGCACCCCGCACCGTGTTGGGCGCCAGAGACTCGGTGATAAACTGAACGCTCCTGGCTGACCTTCTCGTCAGTGGAGGAGAAAAAGTGAACAGATGAGATCTAGGATATGAGGCTGACCAAAAATGATAATAAGGGAGGGGCACAGAGAACTGAGGGATGTGCGGTGCTGCCTCACCAGCCTCCGGAGGCCAGGAAGCAGGACTCATCCCCAGGAGGCACTGTGGGGTTGTGGCTCAGACTCAGCTCTCAGAGCATCCATGGTCACAGCCGGGACCCTGCCCGTCACCCCTCCCTGAGCCCTGGTGTCCTCGTCTGAGAAAGAGAAGAGGTTGTGAGGGGGTGATGAGAAGTCCCATGAGGGCTTGTCAGTGTGATCATCTTTACGTCCTTCCTGGATCCCTGTGGAGGTCAGATCCACAGGGCCCCAGGTGGAGTGACCAGGACTATGGGGGAGGCAGAGGCCTCCCCCAGGGAAGGTTCCTCTGACATTAACAACTCTCAAAGCTGTGGAGCTATGGCAGGAAAGATTCCCTCTCTGTTCATGACCTCTGCCCCAGGAGCCTGTTCCAAAAGCGGCAGTCATCGGTGACCCCACCGAGGCCCCAAGTTGAGTTATGTGGGCTGAGATGCAGGGAGCAGGCCCGGCCCACACTTGGGGGGTTGTCACTGGTGAGGCCAGTTGTGGGAGGGTGGGGAGGGCTAGTATGTCCTGTGGAAACAGAAGCCTTCCACCTCCTCAGCTCAGGAGCAACCCCCCTCCAACAGCCCAGGCACATGGTTTATGATGATCTGGCGAGGTGGACACATGGGTTCAAATCCTGGCCCTCCACAGGCCAGCATGGGACCTGTGATAGTTATTTATCGCTGCATAACCAATGGCCTCCCCAAATTTAGCAGCTTAACCAACACTCATAATGTCACAGTTTCTGTGGGTCAGAAATTTGGGCGGCTTAGCTGGATCCTCTGCTCAGGGTCTCCTGGGGCTGCAGTCTCATCCGAAGGCTCAGCTGGGGATCTGTTTCCAGGTTCATGCTCATGGTTGTTGGCTGGGGTCTGACCTCACTTCTCTGCCACATGGGCCCCTCTATAGGTGGCTCATGATGTAGCAGCTGGCTTCCCCAGAGGGAGTAAGAGTGAGCACACCCGTGATGGAAGCTCGTCTCGGAAGTGACTCCCATCGCCTGTCTGTGTTTTATTCATTAGAGGCCAGTGACTGGGTCCTGCCTACACTCAAGGGGAGGGATTGTATGAGGGCATGAACCTCAGGAGGCGGGATTGTTGGGGCCATTCTGGCCCCTGCCCATTGCAGGACATAAACATGGCATGCAGTGGACTCAGAGCCCCTGGCCTCGGCTCTGCGCCTTGCTGGGTGTGTGTCCTCAGGGGAGTGAGTCGCCCTCTCTGTGCCTTGGTCTCCTCATCTGTGAGACAGGGACCCTGATTTTTGTGCTGTCAGTCCTACAACTGTTGCAGGGATCAACAAGTCGCTGTAAACGACGTAGACAGTACTTGCATGCGGACATTAGCTGTCGTTCTGGTGGTTACAAGCTTGGGGTTTTTTCTTTGTTTAGCAGCAGAATTTCTCAAATAAAACCTTAAGCGGATCCCAATATGAAAGCACATGGGAGTAGAGTCCCCTCAGGGTCTCCTGGCTCATGCTTACCCTGTGGGGTCATCAGCGGGATGTGTCCACACTCTGGGCTGGGGCTGGGCTCATGGCAGGTGCTTGATAAATGGTGACTTGGGATGAGGGGACCCAGATGTGCTACTGGGAGGATGAAGCCTGACCCTTGCCGTGCTCTTGCAGGATTCCCACGGTGAGCATGTGGGGCGCTGTGGGCGCCGTGGGGCTGGTGTGGGCCACCGACTGGCGGCTGATTCTGGACTGGGTGCCCTACATCAACGGCAAGTTTAAGAAGGACGATTAATTACACTGACCCTCAGTGGAGCCCTCTGGTAAGCACTGGCAGCTGTTGGTATGTAAGCCCTGGGATTTCCACGTGGCGGAGGAGTGGGCTTCCAGAAGGCAGGCTGCCGCCGCTTCCAAGGCTGTGGCGGCAGGTCTCGGAGGCTCCCCTGGACCATTCACCCAGGAGAATCCATCGGCACAGAGCTGCCAGCTGGTAGCCTTGGTCTGTGGGCTGGGGAGTGGCCACTGCCCCCAGGTGCTCACTCCTGGAGGCTGTCCCTGCACCCTGCACTGTGCTTGCCATCTCAGTCTGCCCAGCCCTCGGTGGGACGGAGGGACGCCCCACTTGACAAGTGGGAAAGTTGAGACTGGCCCACAGCCACTGGCCGCCCAGGATGGGCTGCTGTGAGTGTTAGTGACCCCTTGGACTCATCCTTTATGTCTCTGACATGCCCATTGCTGTGCTGGCCACACTGCCTGTTACTAGCTGATTACCCACATGACGGTCTGGAGAGCTCACGCTGCTTACGCCCCCATTTCCAGATGGAGACCCAAGGCCCCAGGCCACGCAGCTCCTAAGGGGCATGGCTAGATTTGATTTTGGAGCCTGGCTGCAGCGTCTGTGTTCCTCCTGATGGCTCTTTCTTTGTCATAAGCATGGGAGCTGGGAGCCTTCTGGTCACTCTGCCTTGTTCCCCTCTAGGTATCTGGTGGTGCCAGCTCCTTCCATCTGCGTCTAGAACAACCCAAGCCCTCAGAATAGACTGAGGAAATCCACAGCGCGACTTAGGACTTGCTGTGTTTCTGGAAACAGCTCTGATGTTTGAATGCACACAGCATTAAACCTCGCTCTGAAACCTGCCCTGCCTGGATGTCGTCATGCTGGGGACTTGGTTACCTTGACTGCAGCCCCGGTGGCTCGGATGACCTGGGGGTCCTTCCAGCTCCAAACTTTTGCAAATCTAGAAGTTTCCCAGTGGCTGTCAGAAATTGATTATTTAAGATGTTTAATGGGTAATACTGGCACAGTGTATTTTTTAGTCTGTCGCTACCTTAGCAAATTACCCCCTGATTGAGTGGTTTAAAACAACATACATGCATTATCTCAGTTTCTGTGGGTCAGGGATTTGGGAGTAACTTAACTGAGCAGTCCTGGCTCAGGGTCTCCCATGAGGCTGCCGTCAAGCTATAGTCCGGGCCTGCCTCATCTGAAGGCTCGACCATGGCTGGAGGAGCCACTTCCCTGCTCGCTCTCGCTTGTGGCCGTTGGTGGAGGCCTCACTTCCTCTCCACACAGGCTTCTCCACAGCACCGCCTGAGCCTCCTCACAACATGGTGGCTGGCTTCCCCAGAGTGAGTGATCCCAGAGAGAGCAAAGAGGAAGCCACAGCCCTTTTATGACCTACCCTCGGAAATCTCGTGCCATCACTTCCTCCACATTCCATTGGTTAGGAGCAAGTCCCTAAGTCCCGCCCACACTCAAGGGGAGGAAGTTAGGCTCTGCGTTATGAAAGGAGGAATATTAGAACTTGTAGATGTGTTAACCTATCACGTGAGGGATAAAGAATGAGCAGGCACACGAGGGCATGTGGCACACAGTTCCCTCCCTGGTGTCCCAGCCCAGTTCTCTCCAACTCACCCAGTTCTTGAAAATTCTAGAGATGGTCTATGCACATATAAGCATATTAGTCTGCTTGGCCCCCATAACAGTCCCACAGACCATATGGGTTACACAACAGGGAGGCTGGAAATCCAAGATCAAGGCTCTGGCAGGGTCGGCTTCTGGTGATGGCAGACAGCCACCTCGCTGTGTCCTCACATGGCCTTTCCTTGTGAGAGCAAGTGAGCCCTCCGGTGCCTCTCAGAACTAATCCTATGGGATCAGGGCCCCATCCTCTGACCTCATTTAACCTTCCTTACATCCTTAGAGGCCCCAGGTCCAGACACAGGCACACTGGCAGTCAGGGCTTCAACAGATGAATTTGCACAGGGGGGAACACATACCTTCAGTCCACGACAGCTGCAGTTTAACACAAGTGGCTTCGCTACACACCTTTCTGTACATATTATTTCACCTAAAGCCTATCTCCCGGAGGCCACACCACTTCAGAAAACGAGTGTCCTCAGTTTCTAACTGGCTGCCTAGACCGACATTTATTAACTAGTCTGTCAGCAAGGGACTCATCCACTTCCTGTCATTTGCTATTACAGTAATGTCCAAGATGTTATTTCAGACATGAATGAATACACCTGTCAGATAAACACCTAGGAGTGTTGAACTGGGAGACAAGCGAATTACTCTTAAATCTGGTTAACAGCTTCTGACTCCTGCCGGGTAGAGACCCTGCAGCCCCATACCGCAGTCTGAAGCACAGGGAAACATGCTCCTACGTACAAGTTTTTATGTATTTTTTGTAATGGTTCGTGGTTTTCATGAAAACATAGCTGAGTTTGTTTCCGTGAAAGCCAGGAAAGGAAAATTCTGATTCAGGTTTGGGTATAGGTAGAACCTAATTTAAGCTTCAACTATTCTGAGTTTTAACAAAATTCCTTTTCAGTATTTTAATACTTTTTCAACCACTTTAATGTTCTGGGGGGAAAGTTAACCCTTAAAAAACGACATAAAAACACGTGTGAAGGGGCACGTCTTTCTCATTTTGTCTCGAGCTCCAAAATGGCTCAGCACAGCACAGTTCAATCCTGTCTTCATTCCAAGTTTTGACGTTCATTATGGTTTTTTTGCATTCATTTTGAATTGTTAAAATATTGCATCAAATACCATTCACTTTGATGACTGAGGTTTTCGGCACCCCCTAAATTTTGCGCCCCAGGAGAGCGACTGGCTTACCTCGTATTAGCTTGCAGGGACCCTTGGCAGTGTCTGGGGACATCTGTGGTTGTCACGGCTGGGGGTGCTCCTGGCATCAAGTGGGTGGGGGCCAGGGATGCTCCTCAACACCCCACAGCACCCAGGCCGGCTCCCCACAGAAAGTGACCTGGCCCCAATGTCAGCAGTGCTGAGGGGAGACCCTGCCATTGAAAGTCTTTTAAAGGTTCCTCACATGACACCTTCTGGTTCAATCTCTATTTTTTTCCCCTGCAGACATGGGCAGGAGAGGGTGTCTGCTTCGGGATGGAGCCAGCCAGCCCTGGGAAGGGAGTTGATTTCAAAGGGACAAAGTGCAAGGAAGGCCCAGCTGAACCAGACAGGAGCCAGGCTGCCCCTGTCCCTCCCTCCTGGGGTCTCTGCCCACTGGCGTCTCGGGGTCATGTCTATCCTCCCAGTCAGGCCCCCGTGCCAGCTCACAGGGCCTCTGGACCAGCCCTTCGGGGGACAATCCTAGGGGCCAGCTTGGGCCATGTGACACCCATGGGCCCACTGTCCATGCTCTGGGGTCAGCCAGGGCCCGAGGGGGTGAGATTGCTCTAGAAGCGAGTGAGGGCCAGCGGGGCTGGATTCCTGAGAAGGTCAGGCACCTATCGCTGGTCTTCGAGGGTTCTTGAGGTCCAAATCCTGTGATCCACCACCACACACCCATCGGGACGGTTACTATCACAAACAAAACCCAGAAAACAACCGGTGTTGGCAAGGATGTGGAGAAACCGCAACCCGTGTGCACTGCTGCTGGGAACGGGAAAGGGGGCAGCTGCTGGGGAACACAGGACGGCGGTTCCTCAGAAGATCAAACATAGAATCACCACGTGACCCAGCAATCCCCCTTCTGGGTGTACGCACAGAAGCGAAAGCAGGCCCTGGGGTGGTCCCAGGACCCCCAACACTGGGAGGTTAACACTTCTCCCTTTACACATCTTCACGTGGTCTCACTGGTCACGATGAGCGCGTATATCTTTGTAACTCTAATTTTTAAGTTAAGAGGTAACGTCGTACACGCGGGAAGAACACCCACCCAGTGGCTGAGAGCGTTGCCTGCCGCGGAAGGCCAGGGTCCTGAGGTCTTGGGTTCCGACCTGAACTGTGCAGACAGGAATCCAGTGCCCCAACCAGCTTTGTGACGTGGTGACCGCCCATTCAGGGTGCCCGCCTGGCCACTTACTGAGAGAGAGCAGCCCCTGGGGAACCCGGGAGGGAAGGGGACACAAGGAACCGTGAGAAGCTGCACTTACCTGAAGACTTTAAAATAAACAAACAAGTGACGCCTGCCTGCCCCGCTCTTGGGTTTCCAGCCTAGGACCTGCCTCCAACCTGAGCGTGAATCACGGGGCCACAGAGCTGCGGAGACAACTGCAGACGCGATCCAGGTGTAGACCGCCCCTCTGCTTCCCTTCGTGGAGCCTGGCTCGCATCCTCCCCACTCGCCCCGCAACTAAAGCTAGGACAGACCCATCAGGAGGTCCAGCCTGCTCCTGGCACTGGCCACAGCTCTGTCCACTGATTCAGCAATCTTTTCTTAAGCACCTGCGCTGGGCCGGCCAGGCTCTGCCCTGGGGGGCGGGGAGCAATTCAGCCAGGGGAGGGACTGAGGCGGAGTGGGGTGGGGAGCCACGTGGACCCTCTGGCTGGGGAGGGGACGGGATCGCGGGGGGAGGGCGACAAAAGTGGGGGCGGGAGATTCCGTAGGAAGGTCCTGGACTCCCCGGGCGACAGATGGTGGCTGGATGCGGTGGAGGCGGGAGAAGGGGGCGGACTCCCGGACTCCGAGGTGTTAGAGAAGCGCTGGGTGGGATTTGGAGTGTGGAGAGGGGTGGCCACCGACAATGCCCCCCGAGGTGGACGCCAGTGAAGAGCCTGGACGCTGGGAGACCAGAAAGGCGGAGGGATGGAGGACCGGCCTTGATGGGCATCCCGGGATTCAGGCGGGGACGTGGGAGCAGAAGAGGGGAGCAAGACCCGCGGGCCCGACAGCGCCACAGCGACCAGGGAGCGCGGTCACGACTCAGACCCCTCGCGTGGCCAGGGCGCAGGAGCGGGACAGGGGGATCCTCGCGCGGCCACAAGCCCCGCCCCCTGCCCGTGCGCTGATTGGCGCCGCCGCCGCGGGGCGTGCCCTGCGCCGCGCCTGCGCAGTACGGGACCCCGCGCGCGGGCGGGTGGGCGGAGCGGGCCCCCCGAGCGGGGGCTGGCGAGCGCGGGGAGGGGGCCGAGAGGGCGGCAAAGCCGGCGCGCGCCCGGCTGGGGGCGGAGGGCGGGGGCCCGCGGGCCGGAACAGCCGCGGCAAGTGGCGGCGGCGGCGGCGGCGGCGGCAGCTGAGGCGGCGGCGGCGAGCGGGGGTCCGGGCGGCGGCGGCGGCGGGCCGAGGAGCCGGGCGCGATGGAGCGGAAGAGGTGGGAGTGCCCGGCGCTCCCGCAGGGCTGGGAGAGGGAAGAAGTGCCCAGAAGGTCGGGGCTGTCGGCCGGCCACAGGGATGTCTTTTACTATAGGTGAATGAACGTGCCGGCCGGGCAGGGGCCCAACGGGCGCCTCCCAGCGGTCTCTGCGGCGGCCTGGGCGCCCCGACCCGGGCCGCGGCCTGGGCCCCGCGCGTGCGTCGTGCGTGTGTGCGTGCGTGCCTGCGTGCCGGCGCGAGGCCCAGGGCGCGTGCGTGCCGGCGCGCGGCGGCGGCCGCGGCCCAGTGCGCGTGCGTGCCCGGCGGGGCCCCGGCCCAGTGCGCGTGCGTCCCCCGGGCGGCCGCATGGCGCTCGGTCTGGCCCCGGGTTGGCGGCGGCCTTTGTTCGGCGGTCGTGGCCAAGCTGCCAGCGGGGCGAGGGGCGCCGGGAGCGGGCCAGACGCCGCTGGGAGGCGGGGGTGGGGGCTGGGCTGTCCCTTTGCTCCGCGTGGGGCGCTCCTGGGGCCGCGCGCGCCCCGAGTCGGGTAGCGGGCGAACGGGGTTTCGGGGAGGGCGTGCCTAGGAATGCGGGTTCCCGGGACTTTCCCAGGGTGGCCGGGCCTCTCCCTCCTCCGTCCTTGGGCACATTCCGAGAGCGCCACCCCTGGGGTCGTGTCCCTTCCGGTCGGAGAGATTGGGGACCGAAGCACCGAGCTAAGGACACGCTGGTCTGTGCGTGGACGTTCCTGGGTCTGAGGCTTTAAGAGCCCCTTCTCCCCAAATTGAAAGGAGGGGCTGCCCTTGGCCGGGGAGGGGTGGCAGGTTTCCTTCTGAGGAACAAAGAGTGAGGGGGCGGTACGCAGCTCAGCCCCAGACAGTCGGCCACCTGCTGTTTGCCTTCTCCCTTCCTTTTTTTTTTTTTTCTTTCCCTGATTGGTGGAAGATTCTTTTGTTTCTGAGCCCGCTTTGATGGCTCCCTCCGCTTTGCTTCGGGACCCTGGTGAAAAGAAAGTGTCTGGGGCACTTGCCACGTGTTGAGTGCCAGCGGGTGCTGGGGGTGTGCGGCGCGTCGTGGGCCTGGAGACTGGCTGGGTGCCCCCACGGAGAGGCAGGACCGCGCTCCATCCACCCGGCACCGGGGCCCCGTGGGCTTTGCTAGCCCTGGTTTGGGAGGAGTGGGGGAAGCGAGCAGGGAAGGGACAGCCACAGGACGGGCTTGGGTTCTGGTTTCCGAGAAGTGCAGGGCAGCGATGGGGAGCCAGACTGGGGGCCCCCAAGTCGGTACAGCAGTTGGCCGGGACTTTGTAACGTCAGTCACTGAAAGTGACATTGCAGGCAGCGTCTCGGGGACACGTGTGTCCATTCCCCTTCACTGCCACCCTCTGTGAGGTCACTTCCTGCTGGCGCAACCTCCTCACCTAAATCCTCGGAGTTCTCTGCTCCTGGGTCAGAACAGGGAGCCCTGAGGCCAGGAACCGCCTGCCTTGTTTCATTCCACTTGGGCTTGTGTGCTGGTCTCTTCCTTTTGGATCTAAAGACTGAGGCCGGTCTCTGTCTTTTAGTCTCTGCAGCACCTGCTGGGTGTCTGGCATTGTCCGGTCCTGGCTCTTCAGCCAGGAGTGAGCCCTGGGCCCTCCCCTCCTGAGTGACAGCTGATGCACCAGCCGTCACCCTGTTCTGAGTGGTGACGTATGCTGAGAGGTGCAGGGGTCTGTGGGGGCCGATAAGGGGGGTGCCTGTTGAGATTGGGGCCATCAGGGAGGTTTTCTAGGAGGAGGTAACAGATGAGCCCTGACAGTGGAGCAGGGAGGTGGTCCAGGCTGGTGCAGAGGCCTGGGAGGCTGAGGGCTCTTGGAGCGCCCGAAATCATCATCTCTCCACCTGCTCGGGCACCTCTTGGGGCTTCAGCCCCGAGCGTAGGGGTCTGGCGGAGGGGAAAAGCAGGGGGAAGCTCCAAATGGGCTGGAGAGCTGCGACTTCAGGTTTCCTCCAGCTCCATTGAGAGGTGAGGGCCTGAGATGGGAGATAAGGGGGCACGGGGTCCAGCACCTTTCCCAGGGCTCTGGCCTGAGTGACCCAGCAGGCGGGTGGGTGTCACCTTCCCTCCCAGTGGGTAGGAGGTCTGTGGGGATATGATATGGACTCGATGGTGTTTTCTGGAATGTGGGTCCCTCACCGCCTGCGGGAGCCCCCTGCCCAACCAGGAGGCTGGGCAGGAGCAGAAACAGGAGATTTTCTCTTAATCCAGAGGGCAGGCCCATCTCGCCCTGGGTCCCGGCCCTGCGTGGGGGGACGTGCAGGCCTCCATTGCCTCATCCAGAGTGGCAGGGAGCGAGTGTGATCTTGGATAACTGTCATACGGGAGAGGTGGAGTGACCCCCAAACCGTCACCTGGGGGCCACCCCCCAGCGTGAGGCCCCTGGCCTCCAGCTTTGCTCCCGGGGTCTGTTGTCACTGAGACATGGGGTGAAATGGGAGGTGGCAGCATGGGTTTTCTATGTGAAAATAAGTGTCCCTGCTCCAGACGGGGAGTTACCCCCTGACTGGGGGGTGGTCCTTTGGGGTGTGTGGAATGGAGGGGACTTCTCTCCATGGTCTCGTGTTAGAAATAGAGCTGCACTTAGGAGACGCAGGAGGGCCCCTTCCCTGGGCAGCAGGCTGAGGGGCCACAGCCCGTGGCCTCGCTGTGGGGCCTCCCCTGGCTCGAGGCCCCCACGGCAGCCCCTTCCTTGGACGCGGAGCTTGGGTGTGGAGACGGAAGGTCGCCAAGGCCGCGTGTCAGCCCCTGCGGTATCTCCTCGGGCCCTAGGCTCCTGGACCATTGACAGGGCCCAGCCCAGAGCCGCCCTGCATCGCGGCCCGTCTGGGGCTTCCAGCACACTGTCTGCACCCCCAGGGTTGGCCTGCCGCCAGAGAAAGGCCTACAGTGCTCGGTTGTTTTCTGTACATGCACTTTTGTTAAATCCAGGTGTTTTTCCTTCAGTGAAACTTCAGGGACATCTTCCTGCGTCAGTACAGATCTGCAGAACCTTTAAAAATGGAGATGTAATTTATCTTCCGTATAATTCACCCTTTAAAAGTGTACAATTCAGCGGTTTTAGCACATTCACAACATTGTACAACCATCACCACTCTAGTTCCAGAACATTCCATTACCCCAAATGGAGGGCCCGGGCCCATCAGCCTTCACTCCCTCCCCTCTCCCAGCCCCTGGCACCCACTAATGTAGTTTCGCTTTTGTATCATTGTTTTTTGTTTTTTTGTTTTGTTTTTTTTTTTGAGGAAGATCAGCCCTGTGCTAACATCTACCAATCCTCCTCTTTTTGCTGAGGAAGACTGGCCCTGGGCTAACATCCATGCCCATCTTCCTCTACTTTATATGGGACTCCGCCACAGCATGGCCTGACAAGCGGTGCGTTGGTGTGCGCCTGGAATCTGAACCCGGGCTGCCAGCGGTGGAGCGCGCGCACATAACCGCTGCGCCACGGGACAGGCCCCCATCACGCATTCTTAAAGGCAGAACAGCCGCAGGTGGGGTGACTGGAGAAATGCTGGCGAGGGTTCCCTGGGGTCCCCTCTTCCCTCTTTGTGGGCAGATCTGAAGCCTGTGTCAGGGACTGCCCTGCGCGTATGGGCTCAGTGTCCACAGCAGCCAGCTCAGAGCGTAAGAGGAAGGGGAATCTTCCAGAAGAGTCCACAGTGGCCTCTGAACCCAAGGCAGTCGGGCTGTCTGTGCTGGGATGCCATGTCCTAGCAGATGAGGCTGGACCCAGGGAAATAGCACGAGTCCCTGCAGCGACCTTTCTGGGTCAGAGGGCCCAGTGGGGTCGCCCGAGCTGAGTGCCACTGGCCACACATCACTGCAGAAATGGGCTTCCTCTGGCTCTGCCGGCTTCCACACTGCCCTCCCTGTCCCTCGTCTGCCCCCCTTGCCCCTCGTCTGCCCCCCCGTCTGTCATCTACCCTCCCTGTCCCTCGTCTGCCCTCCTCAGCCCTTGTCTGCCCCCCCGTCCCTCGTCTGCCTTCCTGTCCCCCGTCTGCCCCCATGTCCCTCTTCTGCCCACCTCACCCCTCGTCTGCCCTCCCCATCCCTCGTCTGCACCCCTGTCCCTCGCCTGCCCCCTTCGCCCCTCGTCTGTACCCCCGTCCCTCGTCTGCTGTGTGCTGGGACACGTGGAGCCGGGCTGGAGGGGGCAAGCGTGCACTCGCTAGAATTAGGGGCTTGTCCTCGAGGTTTTCAGGGGACACAAAATCCAGCCCCTCGCCAATCTCAGACAGATGAGCTGTGACTGAGAGTGACTGTTTCGAGTTTGTGGCACAAATGTCCTTAGAAAGGCCCCAGGCCCACCGAGTGCCACACGAGTGCCACACGAGTGCTGTTTTTCTAACAACTCGGTGGGGCTGTAATTCACACACCACACCGTCACCCATCCACAGTGCAAGTCAGTGGTTATCAGGATCTGCACAGAGTTGTGTACTGTCTCCCTATCTAACTCCAGAACATTCCATCACCCCAAGAAGACACTCTGTGCTCATTACCAGTCACTCCCCACCCCCTCCCCAGCCCCTGACAACCACAAACCCACTTTCTGTCTGCGGATCTGCCTGTTCTGGACATTTCACATCAGTGGAATCACACACCGTGTGTCGTTCTGTGTCTGGTTCTCTCACTGAGCATCGTGTGTTCAACGTCCATTTTCGTTGTAGCTGTGTCAGGGCCTCACTCCTTTTCACGGCTGTGTCATATTCCAGTGTGTGGGTGGACACGTGTGGATCCATCATCCATCGATGGGCATTTGGGCTGTTTCCCCTTTATGCCTGTTCTGAACCACGCTGTTGTGAACATTTTGGTGTAAGTGTTTGTGTGGACGCATGTTTTCATTTCTCGGGTAGACACCTAAGGGTGGAATTGCTGTTTAATCGTTTGAACATCTGCCAGACTGTTTTCCACAGTGGCTGCCCCAGGTCACATTCCAACTGTTGCTGTCGTGTCCTGGTGCCGTGCTGGGCACTCTAGTGTCACCCCACTGGACACCCACAGCAGCCCTGTAGGCTGGCGTCACTGTGTCCTAGAGAGGTGGTTCCAACTCTGCCAACAGGCCACGCCTGGGCAGCTGTTTGGGGTCCTGGCCCCAAGGCTTATGATTTCACAGCCCAGCCCCCAGCAGACCCTGGTCCCCAATGCTGTAACCACGAGAAGGAGCCTGCCGTTAGGGACTGTCTCTCAAACACCTGCTGTCCTCGGGTCTTTGCTCAAGAACACGGCCTCCTGTTTGTGGAACGTTCTAGAAATCCAGGTCTGGGCTCTATCCTTCAGTATTGGGGCGTTCATCCCTGCTCTCAGGGTTGGCGTCTGCAGTGGACCCCATGCTGCCCGGCTGCGCTGGGTCCTGGTCAGGAGGGGGCGTTGGGGCAGGGCGGGGGTTGGCCCCCCACGGCCTGCCCGCTGCTGACCCCTCCTCTTTCCGCAGCCCGAGTGGGAAGAAGTTCCGCAGCAAGCCGCAGTTGGCGCGGCACCTGGGGGGCTCCGTGGACCTGAGCACCTTCGACTTCCGCACGGGCAAGATGCTGCTGGGCAAGCTGAACAAGAGCCGGCAGCGCGTCCGCTACGACTCCTCCAGCCAGGCCAAGGTGAGCCGCCCGCCGCCCTCAGGCCAGGAGGGGCCGCGCCGTGCCGGGCGCACCAGCACGGTCCACTCTCGGTGGGAAGATAGCTGTTCTCGTAGCTTACTTGTCCTGGTGTTGGAATCACGGCTGTTCGGGGAGGGGAATTTGGAAGCTCCAGGGGCGTGGAGAGAGGGCGCCGGGCGCCTCAGGTGCGTCTGCCAGGCCTTTCCTCCCAAGACGCGGGCGCCCAGTGGCGCTGTGCCCCCGTCTCTGATGGACGCGTGTTCAGGGGGCTCCTCAGAGAACGAGAGCGGGAGGCGAGGACGGGGCAGGCATGCGTCCGGGGCCCCGACCACGGCCCCTGCGGGCAGTGGGCTCGGCGTCGCCTCCGGATCCCTGGGTGCCATGGGGTGCACTGGTGACCCGGGGCCACGAGGTCTGTTCCCCGGAGCCCGGGCATGGTTTCCTGCGCTGACTGGGAAAGCCGCAGAGGACCCGGCCCGGGGCGCGGGTCGGGGTCCCAGGCCGGTGCCAGCGTGCGTGTCTCTGCAGGGCAAGCCCGACCTGAACACGGCCCTCCCCGTCAGGCAGACAGCGTCCATCTTCAAGCAGCCGGTGACCAAGATCACCAACCACCCCAGCAACAAGGTGAAGAGTGACCCCCAGAAGGCGGTGGAGCAACCCCGGCAGGTGAGCCGGACATGGCCACGTGTGGACGCTGCGGGACGCGGCTCCCTCTGGCGGCCGCCTCGGTCAGGTCGTTCAGTTTTGGGGGTTGTTTTCAATAGGAGCGTGTGTGCAGCTGTATAACCTGCTTTTCAAAAACCAAGACTTACCGTGTTTCTACACGTCCTTCCAAATGCCCGCTAGAGAGCCGGGGTGCGGCCGGGAGGGGGCACGCTCATGGGGACCCCACGGCGAGGCCCCCTGCCGTCACTTGCTCCCTGAGTGGCGTTTGGGTTGTAACCTCTAAGTAGCAGTTTAGAAACCTGTGTCTGGGTGTGCCCCGTGTGTGGGATCAGCCTCAGGACTGTCTCCCCGAGGTCCTGTGGGGAGGCCGAGGGCAGGAGCTCGTTGCCCCTTCCAGGGGCTCCCAGGTCCCCTGTCGGCACAGGTCAGCACCTGTGGACGGTGCCCGGGCCGCGGGAGGGGGTGACCAAGGCTGTGTCCCCTGGGCCCCCTCGTGGGCCTTGAGCTCAGCCCTGGGTGGGGCTTGGACCACTGCACCCCAACTTCAGGGTGAGGGGGGCTGTCCCTCGGTGGGGTTGGGGACCCCGGTGGCAGGGACGGTCATCTTATGGGAACCATCGCAGTCCACGCTGATGGTGAGTCTGACGTCCTGGGTCCTCCTCCTGCTGAAAATCAAGGCTGGAGTTTCTCTGCCCAGGAGGACGGACCTAGGGTCCACGCACCCTCATTTCCCCAGTGGGGGCTCGAGCAGCCCTGGCAAGTGTGGGGTCAGAGGTCACACTGAGACTGCCACCGTCCCGACTGCGCGGGGCCGCCTGTTGTGGGGGCCGGGCTGGCCCGTGGCCTCATGTGTGTGTCTGGCGGCAGCTCTTCTGGGAGAAGAAACTGAGTGGCCTGAACGCCTTTGACATCGCTGAGGAGCTCGTGCAGACCATGGACCTCCCCAAGGGCTTGCAAGGTGAGGGCGCCCTGGGGGTCGGGAGGGGGCGGTGGCCGAGGGCGCGGGGGGAGGCACCGCCCCGCCCTCCCTCCCCCGTGGACCGGCGGGGCGGCCCCCCGGTTCCTGGTCCTGGAGACGGCCTGGCGGGCTGTGGACCTGCGGGGCGCGTCTGTCGTGGGGGGTCCTGGAAAGACGTGGCCGTGTGGTTTTGCTCCTGCACCATAAACACAGAGCCACGCCGTCGCTGAGAACGCGCGGCTTGTGCTGCTCTGTCCCCCATGACCGCGGGCCCACACGGGGGGCTGGGGACGAAAACCTGAGGTCGGGAGGGAGGCCCAGGGCCTGGTGGTAACCGCCCCCTGCGCCCTGCTAGGTGTGGGACCCGGCTGCACGGACGAGACCCTGCTCTCGGCCATTGCCAGCGCCCTGCACACCAGCACCATGCCCATCACCGGGCAGCTCTCGGCCGCCGTGGAGAAGAACCCCGGCGTGTGGCTCAACACGGCCCAGCCGCTCTGCAAGGCCTTCATGGTGACCGACGAGGACATCAGGTAGCCGCCCACCCCCCTCGCTGGCCGGCGGTGGCGTGGCTGCCCGGGTGAGAGCAGAAGTAGCCAGCTGAGGGGTCCCGCTGTTAGAGAGCGTCGGGACGCGGCCCCTCTGGGGGTCCTCAGCGAGGGCTGGCGGACGTGGCCTGCGGGAGGGAGCCCGGCCAGGGTCCAGCTCTGCAGGGACGTTCTTGCGAAGAGAAGGCGGTTGTTCCCCCGTGTGGGCGGGCTCCGCGTGGGCCCTGCCCGCCCTGAGGGTGTGAGGCCTTCCGTGTGCCTGCTGGGGGTGCCGGCTGTGGTGGGTACAGGAGGGGCCCGGAGTGGCGGGGGTGGCACGTGACAGGGACAGGGTGTAGTGGGGGTGAAGCTGGATGTCCCGGGGCCTGGATGCTGGGCCTCCGTGTGGCGAGCCCCGTGTGTGGTGCCAGGTGCCAGTGGGCTGAGGGCAGGAGGTAGCTGTTGGCTGGAACCTCTTGGTGAAGAGGTGGATTGAACTGGCACCCGAGCGGAAATATCTGGAAGTGCGGCTGGGATAAAACACATGCTTTTAGACTTGAAACCATCGGCGCACAGCCGACGTCCTAAAGGAGCTCTCCGGGGCCCACGCGGGCGGGTCGTGGGCGCCTGGGCTTCTGTCTCGGGCCAGTGGAAAGCTGCGTGGGTGCGGAGCGAGCCCCATGCCCGTGCATGGTGGGCACACGGGACGAGCGCCCCCGGGAGACGGGGAGGAAGAGGAGAGGCTGCCTGTGGGGAGAGACAGGCGGGTCTGTAAGGCTCGGCAGAACTTCTAGAAGTAGGACAGCCGCTGAGACGGAAACTCAGGCCGTGGGTTAGGCGCGGGGTCCAGTCCCGTCTGGAGCGAGAGGAGTGGCCGGCGGTGCGGAGGGAGGGACCCCGCGGGGCTAACGGGAGCGGCGGGAGGGAGGGGAGGCCTCGCAGGGACAGGGCCCGGCCGGCGTTGGCCAGAACTGGGGACAGACGCCCCGTTCCAGTGGACATGCGGGCAGGAGGGCAGCCTGCAGAGTGGGCTGACGGCCGTGTCCAGACCTCGGGGACGGGAGAGCCGCTCCCCACCCCGAGGCCGCTTCCTGGAGAGCGCGTTACCCCGGCGGGCTGACGCTCGGCGTCTTTTCTCTTGGCGCACCCCGCTCTCGTGGTCGTGAAGGACTCGGGCACTAGATGGGGCAGGCAGGCGGCCCCCCTGTTGGCAGGGAGGGGTCTCCGCGGGGAGGGGGCAGCGGCAGAAGCGAGCGGGCAGGCCCCAGGGGGCGTGTCGAGCGTGTCCCGGGACGAGGAGCCCCCGGTCTGGGCCCGGCAGGGGCGTCTGATCGGGAAGGCTGCGTTCGAGGGCCGCAGGCCGGGGCCAGGGGACGCTCGGCCCCCGAGGTGACCGGCCCACGCATCTGCACGTGCCTCCCTCCTGGCCCTGGGCTTCCGGGAGGCGGGCGGGGCCCTGAGCGGCGGGTCTGTGCCCCAGGAAGCAGGAGGAGCTGGTGCAGCAGGTCCGCAAGCGGCTGGAGGAGGCGCTGATGGCCGACATGCTGGCGCACGTGGAGGAGCTG
Organism: Rhinoceros unicornis; assembly: GCA_028646465.1. Lineage (NCBI taxonomy): Eukaryota > Metazoa > Chordata > Mammalia > Perissodactyla > Rhinocerotidae > Rhinoceros > Rhinoceros unicornis. The sequence continues at coordinate 13,067,786 of CM053548.1, forward strand.
GCCCGGGACGGCGAGGCGCCGCTGGGCAAGGTGGGCGCCGAGGACGACGAGGAGGACGAGGATGAGGACGAGGACGAGGAGCCTGACCAGGACCCAGAGACGGAGCGCGTCTAGAGCAGGTGCCGCCAGCGCACCCCGGACCAGCGCCCGCAGGCTGGGGGCCTGCCCCCTGGAGGGCGGCCCGCCGGGCCCTGACGAGCCCTGTCCCTCTCTTCCAGAGGCACCGCCGCGTGTGGCCGCCCGCAGACTCGGCCCTGGGCACGTCGGGACCAGGCTCGGTGCCCGGCCGGGAGGAAGGGGGCCTCTCTTTGCCCTTCCCAGGCGTGTCCCCTCTGCGGGCCGCAGGGGCGTCTGGGGGCAGGGCTGGAGAACGGCCCCCGCCCGACGGACCCCACGTTTGCTCTTCTCTGAAGGCCCGGATCCCCGAGTGCCCGTGGCTCCTGGGCCCCGTCTGCAGGAGGCCCCTCCTCGGGGTCACTGCTCCCCCTGGACTCGGGCCGCCGTGCCCCTGACCTTGGCCCCGCGGCTGCCACCCTGAGCGCCCCACACAGGACAGCCGCCACGGGGTGGGACGATATTGCAGGGCCCGTCCTTCTGGAAGCGGGTGCAGGACGGCTGCCCCGTGCGCCGGCCCCACCGGGCGAAGCCGTGACGCCCAGAGCACAGCCGGAAGCAGACGGCACAGCCCAGACGCTTCCTTCACTAAACCCTGGTGCAGACGGGCCGGGCCTGCCTGGCCTCTTGTGTTTGCTGCACGTGGACCTGAACTCGGCCCCTGCTTCTGGAAACCTCCCCTGAGGGTCAGCCGCCGGCGACGGAGAGAACTGCTCACGGCTGGAGCAAGCGTGGCCGGACGTGCCAGGCCAGGGCTCCGAGGCACCTCTGCTATTGCCGGCCTCGTGCCTCAGTTTCCCCAGCTCTCGGGGCTGTGGCGGCCGCGGCTCCTCCGCCTTCGTGTCCCGGGTGCATTTACGGCCGAGCATTTCCCAGCGCCGGGCGTCCGGAGCAGCAGCCTCAGGGAGCTCTGGGCACAGGGGTGTCGGAGTGCGGCCCGAGTGCCTTGGTGAGGGCGGCTTCCACCCCTCCCCTCGGCCCCGGGAGCGCCCTCGGGGGCCTGTGCGCCCCGCCCCGCATCGGCCTTAAGCTCACAGAGGGGCTCATCCAGGGGAGCCCCACCCACGGCCCCCGTCCCCGCTCGGCCCTGCCCAGCAGCCTGTGACCGTTGGGAAGGACCCGGGTGGTGGCCTCGCTTGGCTGGATGCCCTGGCCGATCCGGGGGTGGGGACGATGGGCGGACCCCTCAGAGTGGGGGAGGTCGCTGCCTGCCGTTGGCCTGGGACCCCAGCTGACCGCATCCTCCAGTGTCAAGTCGAAGCACAAATCTTCCAGAGCTACGGCCGCTGCTGCTGGGGGTGGGCTCTGCCCCACATGGGCCGTGCGCCGTGGGCCGTGGGCTGTGGGCCGTGGCCGTGGCTGGGCGCCGCAGGCAGGGCACCCCAGAAAGGCCCCTCCCCTGAGGCCGGATGTTGTCCCGCCCCTCACGAGGCCGGCGCCGCAGGGGGGCCTGTGGGACCGAATAAAGCCATCCCGGGCGCGTGTGGTGAATTCTGAAGACCGAGTGTGTGTGTCCTGAGTCACGGGAACCTGGGCCTCGGGGTCGGGTCCCCTGAGCCCTTCAGCGCCTGCGTCTTGTGTTTGTCACCAGACCACGGGCTAGACGATGACGAGGAGTCAGCGGGACGGGGGCCAGCCTTTCCCAGGGTAGGGGGCGGGCTCCCCTGTGGCCCCAAGGAGGACCTGGGGGCAGAGGGGCAGCACCTGGCCGCCTGACGTTCAGGTCCCAGCATTGTTAGCCCAAGAGCCAAGCATAGAAGCTTCCAGAAGATGCGGCACACCTGGGCACGTTCAGAGTGGGGTCCTCCTGCTGCCTGGACGGGGACAGGTGGCTTGACACCAGACGCTCCCACGTTCACTCCTAAGAAATGAGGTGGCCGGTCCAGGTCTAGGCCAGGAGCTCGGGTGGGGGCGTCCCGGGGGGTCCTCAGGGCCCAGCACACGGGGACGCTGCTGAGCCAGCCCTGCTGCCCCCATGGGCTCCCAAGGGGCCCTGTGCACTCAGACCCTGCAGCCCCCAGGCCAGCACTGACATTGGCCACCGCAGCCCCTCCAGCGCCCCCGCCACCCTCGTCCAGCGGCCATCGCCAGCTTCTCTCCTGACCTCGAGGTTGGGCGCAGGAGTGGGAGAACCCCAGCCACCCACCTGCCCGGCTAGCCCCTGCCCCCGTCTGCAGGCCACAGAGTCTGTCTCCCCGGGGGCCAGGGTGCAGGTGGGGCCCAGGACCCCTCCCCAGCTGCCTGGCGCCCCCAGGCCTTCTGTCCCCATCCCACAGCTGGTCAGGGCCTGGTGGCCCTCCTCACCCCTACTCCATGGGGGTCTCTGCCTCCCCATCGCTCGCCTGAGCGCTGCCCCCCCACACGCATTCTCTTTACTCTGCAGTCAGCCCTGCCACCCGGAATCGGCAGCAGCTTCCTGGGGGGAAACTGAGGGTCGGGTGAGCGACTCGCCAATGGGCACCAGCCAGAGAGGGGTCCGGCTTGCCTGAGAACTTGGGCCTCCCCGACTCCAGCCCCTGTGCTGCTGACCCAGCCCCCGACCTCAGAGGCCCTGAGTGGCCACCAACCTCAGGAGGGAGGACGGGCTGGGTCCCGGCCGCTCGGTGTTTGGCGGGAGGTGAAATGCCCCCAGCCCCACGTGGGGCCCTGCGCACCCGAGCCTGTCCTGGACCCTGTGATGACACGGGGCCCCTGGGAATCCAGGGTCATCCCCTGTCTCAGGGGTATTAACTTAATCCACCTGCAAAGTCCCTTAACCATGTGAGGTGACACGTCCACAGGTCCTGGGACCAGGAGGAGGACGTCTTTGGGAGACATTAATCCTCCGACCACATTACCCTGAAGATAAGACTCCCCATCGTCTGACGAGGCAGCCCTGGCCCAGCACGGCCCGGCCGCTGCGGCCTCACCTCCAAGGTCATTCCAGCCCCCTGGCCTTTGTCCCCAGTGTCCCTCAAGGGGACCGAGTGGTTGCCACAGAAGGCCTGGAACTGGTTGAACTCAGATCCACGGGGTTTGCCGAGGGAGGGAGCCAGGGGGCAACCCGAGGCCATGGCGCCTAACAGGACAAGTTGGGAGTTTATGGGTCAGAGAAGGGGTGGCGGGACCCCCTGGAGCAGAGGAACCGGCTTCTTTGAATTTCAAGAACAGTCGGACAGGATGGCCACCAGCCACGTGTGGCTATTTAAGCTCAACTAATTAAACATTCCTTTCCTCAGCTGCCTTGGCCACACGGGGCTGGTGGCTACTGAACTGGACAGAGCAGACGGAGAACATCTCCATCATTTGGAAAGTTCTAGCGGACAGCAACATTCTAGAACAGGGATCCTTAGCCTTGGGAGGATAGGGGTGGGGGAGAGCCAGACACTCCCTGTAAGATCAGGTAAGGCTTGTTCAACATTCCAGGGGCTCAAAAAGTGGAAATGACCCAGGCGTCCATCAACGAATGAAAGGTTACAGGAAAGTGTCCACCCACACACCGGAACACGACGCAGCCATGAAGAGGAGTGAGGCCCTGACACAGCCACACCGTGGATGGACCTTGAACACACGACGCTCCGTGAGAGAACCAGACACAGAAGGCCACCATGATGTTAATTTTATGTGTCAACTTGCCTGGCCTGAGATGCCCAGGGAGCTGGTAGAACACTATTCCCGGTGTGTCTGTGCAGGAGCCTCTGGACGAGACCAGCATTTCATGCAGTAGACCGAGTAAAGAGATCGCTGCCCCCACGTGGGCATCACCCAATCCATCAGGGGCCACATGGAACACAAAGCAGGAGGAGGGGCACATTCTTCCTTCCTGAGCTGGGTTGTCCAGCCCCTCCTGCCCTCAGACACGGGGCTCCTGGTTCCCGGGCCGTCCGCTCGCACTGAGTCGCCCCGCGAGCCCTCCTGGGTCTGCAGCTTCTGGGAGCAGACCGTGGGACTTGTCGGCCCCATAACCACGTGAGCCGCCATCAAGCCCCCCCTTCTCTGTCTCCACGTGTCCTAGCGGTTCTGTTTCTCTGGAGGACCCTGACGGATACAGCCACACAGTGCCCGGCTCCGTTTCCGTGGAGTGTCAGAGACAGGTCACTCCACAGAGACAGAGGGTGGACGGCGGCTGCCAAGGGCTGGAGGGCTTAGAGGGGTGGGTGTGACGACTCAAGAGACAGGGTTGTTTTTGGCTGATGATAATGTTCTCAGAGTGATGATTGCACAACTCGAATTTGCTAAAAACCACTGAATTGTGTACTTTAAAAGGGTGAACTTTGATGTACGTGGATCATATCTCAATCTAAAAATAAAAGATTTTGGGCCGGCCCTGTGGCTTAGCGCTTAAGTGCGCGCGCTCCGATACTGGCGGCCCGGGTTCAGATCCCGGGCGCGCACCGACGCACCGCTTCTCCGGCCATGCTGAGGCCGCGTCCCACATGCAGCAACTAGAAGGATGTGCAACTATGACATACAACTATCTCCTGGGGCTTTGGGGGGGAAAAAAAAAAGAGGAAGATTGGCAATAGATGTTAGCTCAGACCGGTCTTCCTCAGCAAAAAGAGGAGGATTAGCATGGATGTTAGCTCAGGGCTGAGCTTCCTCACAAAAAATAAATAAATAAATAAAAGATTTCAGGGGCTCAGGGAACCTGAAGTTTGTGCACAGATCCCGCCCCAGAGGCGTGGGGAGCCAGCCTGGAGGGGGACAGAGGGTCCCTGGGCGGCCGTGGGGGAGAGCAGGCGGCCCCATCGGTCATCACTGGTCCCGGGGGCTCTAGTGGGGGTGCTGTCTGCAACACTGTCTTTCCCTGACGTTAAGGATTGCCTCATTTAGATTTTAAATATATGCAAAAAGTAAGCAGATGAAACAGAGCCCTAGGTGCCCACCGGCAGCCCCCACCAAGCCACCATCTCCATGCTCCTACGTGCCCACCTGCTCCCCACCCTGAGGGGTTTGGATGCTGTTTTCATCCACAGACATTTCCCAATGAAGCTCTCAAAGGACATTTTTTTTTAAACTTAAAAAATAGATATGTTTATTATGGAAGGTTTCAAAGTACACCAAACAGACAAATGAAGCCTGTGTGACAACACCCACCCCACGAACGATGCTCGTGGCCCTCGTCACCCCCTAGACCCCCCACCCCGCTCCGTATTATTTCATTCCCACACCCTACCAGAATCTTCAGATGCACAGCAGAGTGGAAAGAATTTTACAGCGACCATCGTGTGCCCGCCACCGACACCAACTCCAGATGGGCGGGCACGGGGGTACGTGGTTCTCGGCCGGGGTGATTCTGCACCCGGGTAATGTGTCTGAAGATGTTCCCGGCTTTCCTGCCTGGGGAAGTGCTGTGGGTTGCATTGTGTCGCCAAAAAAACATAGGTCCATGTCCCAATCCCTAAAGCTGTGAATGTGACCTTACTTGGAAATAGGGTCTTTGCAATGGCTGGTGTCCTTGTAAGAGGGAAATTTGGGCACAGACGCACAGGGAGATGGCCATGTGAGGACACAGAGACTGGAGCGATGCGGCCACAAGCCAAGGATTGCTGGACCCCCAGAAGCTGGGAGAGACAAGAAGGATTCTCTCCTGGAGCCTCCGGAGAGCGCAGCCCTGCGACACCTTGATTTTGGACTGCTAGGCTCCTGGCATCAAGCGGGTGGGGCCAGGGATGCTGCTCCACCCCGCACAATGCCCAGGACCACTCCCCCCCACCCCAGAGAATGCCCCTGCCCCAATGTCCGCAGTGCCTGGGGGAGACCTGGTCTAGGGTCCACCATTACCATTCTCCTTGGGCTTCCGTGTCTGTCCATCTCTCCACCTCTCGGTCCATCCCTCACCCCACCTTATTCCTGGTGCATTTCAAAGCACACTTACAGTTCTAAAAGGACTTTCAAAGCGCATCACCACAGGGCCATTATCCACAAATCCGTGCAAACACCAGACAGGTCTGTGTTCACACATCCCCGACTCTACGCTGACATCAAGACTCTGGAGACCCTGTTCCCAGCTTCCTAGCTTCACTCCTCGTCCATCTGTTGCCCCAACAGCCTCCTTTATAAATCGGCAGTCACCTTTGCTCCCGATGGCCACACAGTTCCCCCCACACCCTCAATGGTCCTTCACCACAAACCCCTTGGGTGATCCCCCAGCCCCACTTCCCTTCCCTCACCTTCCTGTGAGCACGTTTCTTCATCTACTTACCCCCTCGTTTTTTTTATTTTATTTTATAATTTTATTTATTTTTCCCCCAAAGCCCCAGTAGATAGTTGTGTGTCACAGCTGCACATCCTTCTAGTTGCTATACGTGGGACGCGGCCTCAGCACGGCCAGAGAAGCGGTGCGTCGGTGCGCAAACCCTGGGCCCGGGCCGCCAGCAGCGGAGCTCGCGCACTTAACCGCCAAGCCACGGGGCCGGCCCATACCCCCTCGTTTTGCTGGAGTCCATCCTGCAGTATGCTAAGCCAATGTGTGACCACCGGGGGGTCAGCCATCACTTTCCCCAGGAGCCTGGCCTTCTCCTTCCTGATCCTGTGGAATGTGACCGAAGCGTTTAGGGGTCCCAGGACCCCTAACATGTGTGCCCAGGACAAGCTGTGGGGCCCTAGCTCTTTGGAGACACTGGACGCACAGTCCCCTTCCATTATTTCTTGGACAACGTCCCTCCGTTTTCCCTCTGTCCTCTCTGGAACTCTCCGATGGCACCTCTCTTTTCTCTGTCCTCCCAGTTTCCACCTGTCTTTCTGGGTGACTTGGGACATTTCTCTGACTTGAATCTTCCAACCTCCTGCTGAGGTCTTCCTTCCAGCCCCTGGGTAGTTCACTGTTCACTCCCAAGGCCTCTCTTGTTCTCTCTCATCCTTCTTCAGCCTCCTGTTGACTGGACGCTGTGCCATGAGCAGAGTCCATGACCCCCCTGGTGCCCCGGTATCTCCAGGTGGCAGCCGTGACCTGGGGTGGGGGCAGCTCCCCCCAGGCCTGTCTGTATTTCAGTGTCTCCCTCATCCTCAGACACTGCCTCCCCACCTCCCCCAGTCCCCCAGAGGGAGGAAGGTGTGAGTGGGGCCTGCGAGGAGAAACCAGAAAGCAGAACAGCCGGCAGGGAAGGGAAGGCCATCCAGAGGACAAGTACCTGGCCCCGGGACACAGCCACCTAGCACCCGGCTTGCCTGAAGACCTCTCCAAGGGACTGGAGGTCAGGGGTGCTTTAAGGAACACATGTGTGCATGCACGACCCCCACAGAGGTGCATCCCAGCGCAGGCGGCTCTCCAGGCCTGTTCCCCATGGTCACCACCAAAGGCCCAATGTTATTCCCCTTTCCCTGGCTCGAACACCCTGTCCTCCATTCCTGATCTCTCCCTGCCCCACATGAGCCGCTTTCTCAGCACTGACCCCCTGGATCCTTTTGTTTCGCACACCATAGGGCAGCCCACCTGATTCCACCCGGGGTGGGGCCCCAGGAAGGGGGACGAGCATGTGCCGAGGCCCGGCCCTGAGGAAGGGCAGCCACGGTGACTGCTCGCAGGGGGTGCGAGGGGGACTTGAGGCGGCCCAGGTGGGCGAGGGCAGGCCATACTGGGCCTGGAGTACCAGCGACAGCCAGCGGACGTTTCTGTGGGGAGATGGGGACAAGGCCTGCGGCTGGAACATGGGGAGGTGGGGGGATGCTGGTCAACTACATGGAGTGTCGAGCAGACCCGGTGCCGCCCTCCCGAGCTTCCTCCAGGCGGAGGGGACAGACGTAAGTTATCAGGAAGTAATTAACACTTCCAGGCGTTCAAGTGCACAGAAGAGAAATCCTGGACTCCAAGAGAGGAACTTGGGCTGGACGTGACCTGGGGGTCAGGAGAGACACTTTAGGAAGGGAAAGGGTTCCAGGCACAGGGACCAAGGCTGGCAGTGAAGGCTTTAATGGGGGACACCTGTGGGGAGAAGTGACTGGCCCAGAAGGCCGGTCCAGCCGTGGCTGAGGGACTACATGGGGGGACCACGTGGGGTGAAGCTGGTGGTGGACCCAGGCAGAGGGGCCAGTGTGAGACAAAAGGGGCAGGGCGCCCCTCTCCCACCTAGAGAGCCTGGGGAGTTGGCCTGAGGTTCCACAGCCAGGCAGAGACCTGGGCCAGGGTCCCGTCTGGGCGGGGTCCATCCTCCACTCTTCCATCATGAGAAATCCCATAGGGGTAAAGCGGAGGGCACCATCCCCCCAAGGAAAACAGAAGGCCGGAAGGGCAGCTGGAAGGGCCGCAGAGACAGGGTAGCCTGGAGGTGGGCACGCTGGGCTGCCCTAGGGGCCTGCAGGGCAGGGCGACAGCCAGGAGAGGGAGGGTCGGCGGAAAGCAGCCCAAGCCAGGAAGCACCACCCACGTGGCGCAGCCTCGGGCTCGGGGCACCCTCCGGTGCTGGGGGCGGTGGGTGCCCGTGACCTCCCGGGGGAGCCCGCGGGGATCAGGTGCGTGCGGGCAAAGGGGGCGGGAGACCAAAGGCCCGGCGGGTCGCGAGCGGCCCTGGGGAGAGAGACTCTGGGGCGGGACAGGGGCGGGCGCCTGGGCGCACCGAAGGACCCTGGCGCGGGGAGGCCGGGCGCTCTCGGGCCGGGGCCCGCGGCCACCTACCTGCGGCCGCGCCGCACGTGCGAGCGCGCCGGGTCCCCGCCCGAGCGCCCGCGGCAGGGGGGGTGGGGGGGGGTGCCCGCGCCCACGTGACCGCGCCCCGCCCCGCGCGTGCGCCCTGCCCGGCGCCCCATTGTTGGCCGGGCGCGCGTCACGGGGGCGGGGCCGGGGCGGGGCGGCCGGAGGGAGGCGGCGGGAGGGCGGGAGGGAAGGAGCGTCCGCGCTGCCGCCGCCTCCGAGCCCGCCGCCGCCGCCGAGGAGCAAGCAGCCGCGCGCCGCCCGCCCGCGCCCCGAGCAGCCCCGCGCCGCCCGCCCGCCGCGCCGCGCCCCCCGCCCCGCCGCTGGATGCCGGCGGCCGGCGGCCCAGCTCTCAGAGGCGGAGGGCGGCGGCGCGGGCGGCGGCGGCGGCGCGGGCGGCCGGCGGCCGAGAGGCAGGAGCGCGGGCCCGCGCGCTAGCGCCGCCATGCCCAGCTCCCCGGGCCCCCCGCCGCCGCCCCCGCCCCCCGAGGGCGCCGAGGAGGCCGCGCCCGCGCCCCGGCCGCCGCCCGAGCCCGACGACGCGGCCGCCGCGCTGCGCCTGGCGCTGGACCAGCTCTCGGCGCTCGGGCTGGGGGGCGCGGGCGGCCCGGACGAGGAGGGGGCGGCCGCGGGCGGCGGGGACGGCGCGGCGGCGGCGGCAGGGGGCACGGACGGCGGGGCGGCGGCCGAGCCCGCGCCCCCCGACGGGCCGGAGACGGGCGCGCCCGTGGTGGCCGTGGGCCCGGGCCCGCTGCCGCTGCTGGAGCCCGACGTGAGCCCCCCGCCGCCGCCGCCCCGGCCGTCGCCGCCCGACGTGTTCGCGGGCTTCGCGCCCCACCCCGCGGGCCTGGGCCCCCCGACGCTGCTGGCCGAGCAGATGAGCGTGATCGGCAGCCGCAAGAAGAGCGTGAACATGACCGAGTGCGTGCCGGTGCCCAGCTCCGAGCACGTCGCCGAGATCGTGGGCCGCCAGGGTGAGTGGCCGCCGTCGGGGGCGCCGCCCCGGGGGTCCCCGCGCCGCTCGCCCCGGGGAGGGGGCCGGACGCGTGGGCTCCGGCCTCGGTGGCCGCCTGTGCGCCTTTGTCCTGCCGCCGGCCGCGGGAGAAAGTTGGGCGCAGCCCGCGCGCCTCCCCTTTGCGCCCCGGCCCCGCCGCAGCCTTTGTCTGGGCGCCTCCAGCCCGGAAAGGCCCCTGTGTGCGCGCCGCTGCACAGGCCCTGGCCGTCAGCCGTGGCGTCCCAGGGACCAGGGGCCGGGCTGGGCGGTGGGCTCTCCTCCACACCCAAAACAGGCATGGGGCGGGGCAAGCTGGGGTTGGGGGAGCGTCTTGGGTGGGGGGCGTCTGGGCAGGGTCAGGAGAGAAGTTTGGCCGCACAAAGAGGCTACATCTCCAACTGCCAGCTTGGGGGCCCGACTGGGGGTGGGGTCAGGACGGGATGAGAGAGGATCCCTACCCGGCTCAGCCCCAAGTCAGGGTTTTGGGGGCGTGCGTAAGAACCAGCTGTAAATTCTGCTGCTGGGGTCCCACCCCACAGCCCTCCCCTGGCAGGCCGGCTGGCGGCAGGCCCAGGGTGTGGGGGTCCCGGCAGCGGCATTGGTGGAGCGTCCCTGTGGCCGCCCCATTGTTCTCTTTGTTAGAGAGCCAGGCTGAGATTCGCAGGGTGACATCAGGCTGGCTGCTGCTCATTGGCCCTGGAGCTGCGGGGCGGGCGGGCGGGAGGGTGGTGGGCAGTGCCCGGCCCAGCACGCACCCACCCACCCTGTTCGCCGCCTGCCCACCGGCCTCAACTTTCTCCTGCCCTCCTGCCCCGGGGCCCCCTTCCCAGCTCCCAGCTCCCTGCTGATCAGCCAGGTTCTAGAACTTGGGGTGGGGCCTGGGCGGGGCTGGAGGAGGGGCCACAGGATGCTCAGACTGGGGGCCCCGCTTCTGGGCCCTCGGTAACAGGAGCTGGGGAGAGTGTGAGGGGCTTGAATCGCAAGGTGACCCGGTGCCCACACCACTGCGGCCGGAGGAGGGCAGGGATGCCCTGGACACCGCCCTCTAGTTCCGGTGGGCGGGGCGGTTTGGCTGGTGAGCCCAACGGCTTCGGGTGCAGGGGCGTTCAGCTTTTCCGCCGTCCTCGCCACGTGTGGACACAGAGGGCCAGGCGTAGCGCTGGGCCGAGGGACTGGCCGTGAGGCATGGCAGCCGGGAGGGGGCGAGTGGTTCTCTGAGCCCTGCTGGCCGCCTCCCGGGGCAGGCACGGTGGCGCCAGGCTGGACAGTTCCCCTCCGCCATCCTGTTGCTGCCTAACTATTTAGGACCCCCGTTCCCGCCCCGGCACCCCGTAACCGCGTTGGGACGTGAAACGAGACGACTGCCGTGTGCTGAGTGTCCGGCAGCCTGTGGGGGTCAGAGGTGGAATCCGAGGCCTGGGGGCACTCGCCCAAAGTCACTGGGGTGATCTGCTAGCAGGGGAGTGTGAGGGCGTATTCTGTGTGAACGTGGGTATCCTGGCTCCCGAGGGTCCTTCCGGAGAGGCCGGGTGCACACGGGTGGTGGCAGGAGTCAGGGGCGGGCGTCGAACCCGTGGCCTCGGGCTGAGCAGTTTTGGGGCAGAAGTGGACCTGGGGCGTCCGGCCAGGTGTACATTTGGCACCGTTTCCTGGGTGCTGGCCTGGGTTGTTGCTGGTGGCTGATAGCAAGGCAGGCTCAGGGGGGTACGGTGGGTCCTGAGGGCTTACCCTGCAGGCAGGCAGCCCTGTGACCCTGGACAAATGAGAGCCCCTCTTTGTGATGGGGGGTCGGCACCTTCCTGGGGTTGACGTGAGGGTTTTCTGGTTCTGTTCCCAGCCCCAGGCTGGCTCATAGTGAGTGCAGGACATACCAGGGAGGAGAGTGTGAAAGTCAGGACGGGTTGGCATCTCCCTGGCTCTAGAACCATCTGTGGCTCTCATGGTTCAAGCACACCTTGGAAGACTCTTGGTGCCCCAGCCCTGCCCCTCCCTCGCTCCCATCACCCACCCCACTCTCCATGCCGGGGAAGCCAGTCCCTGCCTACTGCTCGGTCTCTGCCACTACAGCGGACAGGGCCCCGGCCCCAGCCCCCCATCCTTTCTGTCAAACCCCAGGTTCAGGGCTGCCGCTCCCCCGCCTAGCCAGACCAGAGTCACGTGGAGCCGGGGGGGACCCTTCCCCTGACATCACTTGGTTGTTCTCCCAGCCTCAGTTTTCTTATTCCTAGAATGGATCCCTGCTCCTTCTGGGCACAGGGTGGGCGGTTACAACCCGAGAGCTCTCAGGTACCCCGCACGGGAGCTCGACCTGCCCCATCTCGCTGAGCCCTGCCCGAGATCCCTCCACTTTCCAGAAGATCCTGTAGCTCTCGGTCACAGACGGGAAGACGAGGCTGCAGGAGGCAGAGCTCGGGCCAAAACCGGGTTGTCCGGGCTGGGATTTGACTCCAAGTCTCGTGGGTTCTGCCTGCACCACAAGGAACAGAGGAGAGCCGGGGAACAACTTCCCACCTTGCAAAGCTCCATTTTATGGATGGGAAAAGAGGGGACTTTGAAAGGATGCGAGGTGGGTACCTCCCTCCAGCCAGTCAGCAAGGGTCTTCCGGGGGCCACTGCACACTTGTCGTGGGTGTGACTCTCTCGGGCCCCCCTGGCTGGCCCGGGGCATGTCATGTCTGTGCCCGGCTGGGCTCCTCGAGGCTGGGCTCCCCGCGCATAGTAGGTCTTCTGCACACAGTGGGTCTTCAGTCAGGGATGAGTGAATGGATGGTGCTGAAGATGGGGTTGGGACTGGCGGCCACCTGGGTCTCGTTCATCTCTGCTCTTGTCAGACCGAGGACAGTGGCCTCCTACTGTCCTCCTTGGCAGTGGGTCTCCTCTGTCCCTCCTCTGTGCCCGGCTCCGCCCCTGCAGGCCTCACTGCAGAGGTGTTGGGGGGGTCCACGCCTTGTGCTCCTCTCTGTCCACTGTGGGGCATAGAGAGAAAGGGGTTCCCGGGCCCAGTTTGGGGGCTCCTTGTGTTGGCAGTGTGGCCGCACCCTACCCTGCCTGCGAGGGGGGTTTCCACGTCCCTGTTTCACAGACACTCTTCTGTGACATGGCCCAGCCTGGACTGCAGCCCACTTTGGCCCTGCTTTGGGGACAGCACCCCACGGGGTAGGGGGCCAAGGAGTGTGGGACTGACTTCATGGTGGCAACTTGTCCCAGGCCTGTCCCCACTTCCAGAACTCTGCTCCTGCTGTTCCCTCCCCCACACGTGTCCCCTTACCCAGGGCGGCCCCTCGGCTCCCCCTTGAAGTCTCGAGGTTTTGTTCATACGCGTGGCCCGTGGTCACCTGCGTGGGCTCCCTGGGGGCAGGGCTCCAGAACGGGGTCATGTGAGCCACGGGAGAGGAAGGCTCTGCTTGGGGGCCCGGGGCCCCGCCCCTTTGAGGGGAGGGTCCGGCTGGCTGCAATGGGGTGGGGGTTGCGGGGCCAGAGCAGAGCCAGCCTCTGGGGTGGTCACCCACATTCCCAGGCCCTCCAGGCTCTGAGTTGGAAGCCTGGGGGCAGGACCCAGGAATCTGCATTTCAGCCAGTGCCCACCGATCAGTGGTAGCCCCCAGGGGTCCCCCTGGGTGTGGGACTCGGCCCCCTGTCACCACCCACTCTTGCCTCACTGTGTCATCCTCACTGGGGCAGGAGTGTGGCCGGGGTCACTGCTGGAACCCCGCTTTCCCAAACTGGGCACTCCCACCCCCTCCAGTTCTGCCACCTCTTGGGGTCTTGGTGTGGGTGGGGTTTGGGGGCGAACTAGTGTCACGGCTGAAGTGCAGAGAGCCAGCGGAGCCCCTGTCTGGGGGGTTGTCCCCCCCCCCCACATTGGCAAATCTCCTGCCCTTTCTCAGGGACTGGCTTCCCTCTCATGGCGGCTCTGCCAGAAGCAAACGCTTCCCGTGAGGTTGTCACCCTCCCATCAATTTCCCTTGAGATCCATGAGGGCAAGCAGCCTGCCTGGGGCCCCCGGCCGGTCCATAGCCCATTGGGTTCTGCCCCAAATCTGTGAGCCAGGTCTGTTTCTGCCCTCCTTGAGGACACTGAGGCATAGGAAGGTCCCTCAAGTGCCCAAGGTGATCCCCAGAGCACCAGCCCTTATAGCACAGTCCCCAGCCTCGGGGAGTTCAGAAAGTCAGGTGTGCGGTGTGAAGAGAAACTCAGAGTGTGTGCAGAGCCCGGCCTGGTGCAGTCAGGTATACTTCCTGGAGGAGGGGGCACTGGGCTGTGATTTAACACAGAGGGAGAAGACGGCGATGGGGGCGATGAGAAGCTTACAGGTGGGAAATGTCATGTGTGGGAAAAGCATGGCCAGGGCAGGGGAGCTGCAGGAGGGGACAGGACAGGTGTGTGTGATTTGAAAGCTGCCAGATAGGGAGGCGACAATCCCCTAGGAATGGAGCCTGGGCCAGCTGTGGGGCAGCCGCAGGTCGGGGGGGGAAGCGGGATCAGGGTGGGTTTGGAGGCTGCCAGTGAGGAGGATGGGGAGGACAGCTGCCCATGGGGAGGACCGGGGTGTGGGCGTGGGAGGAGTGGCTGGGACCCAGGAGGCGAGGCCGGAGGTGGAGGAAAGCAGCCCCTCCCCGTCCACCCCAGGAGATTTCTGCTCCTGACTCACTGGCCACTTTTGCTCAAAGCCCTGGCTGGAGGGCTGCTGCCCTCCCTGGGCTGGGGTGAGGCTGCCCCCGGGACGCCTCCTGCCACCTCCTGGCGTCCCTTCGCCTGGAGCAGCCCCCCGGCCCAAGCACCCTCTCTTTGACTGGTCGTGCTAACTTTGTATGTTCCGCTGCTGGAGAAGTTAGCAACACTGTTGTCGCTGTCAATGCTGCCCTCTGTTTGTGTGGAAACAATGTCCCTGTGTCCCTCCAGCCTCCCCAGAGGCCGGAGGGGGCTCTCCCGGACTCCTGTGCCCAGGCTCAAGCCGTCTCGAAAGGCCCGGGGGTGGGGTGCGGTGGCAGGGACCTGGGTGGGCCTAGACGTTGCAGGGGCAGCTGCCGTTTGTGGAGACCCTGCAGCCGCTCCTGCGCCCCCTAGACACTGGGTGAAGTGCCCAGTCACGGATCCTGCGGGATCGACCACTCACACACACACGGACGCTCCTGTCTCTTTTGTGGGGTCGGCCCCAGCCCAGCCAGCAACGAGGAAGCCACGTTGCCATGTCCCCAAGCATCTCCTCTGAGGCCGGGACCACTGGGGGCCTTGGAGGCGTCCTGACTTGGGGCCCAGGAATCTGCTGTCAGGGGAGGGTCGCTTGGTCAGAAGATCAGAGGCCATTTCCACAGTCTGAGCCTCGGTTTCCCTGTCTGTCACTCGAGGAGCTGGTGTCAGAGGGTCTGCATTAGTGTCCTGGGGCTGACATAACGAACGGGCTGGCTGGAACAGCAGAAATGAACTCTCCCAGTTCTGGGGGCTGGATCTCTGAGATCAGGGTGTCGGCAGGGCTACCATCCCTGACACTGGAGGGGACAGTCTGTTCCGTGCGTCTCCTGGCTTCTGGTGGCTGCCAGCAGTCCTTCGTGTCCCTTGGCTTGGAGCCACATCGTTCCAGTTGCTGTGTCTGCCTTCGTACAGCCATCTTCTCTGTCTCTGTGTGTCCCTCTTCTTGTAAGGACACCAGTCATTGGCTTCAGGGCCACCCTCCTCCAGTGTGACCTCTTTTTAACTATTACATCTGCAAAGACCCTATTTCCAAATAAGGTCCAATTCTGAGGTTCCAGGTGGATGTGAATTTTGGGGGACAATATTCAACCTACACGGTCCTCCTTGCCTTTTTGCCCCCCCCAGGACCAGAGGGGAAACTGAGGCCCTAGGAGGGACGGAGGGACATGGTGTGTCTGAGGATAAAGCCAACAGGGGCACAGCCAGGAGGTGGGGGCTCCCAGCCCTGGGCGCTGCTGGTCCCTGTAGTCGCTGCCGGGAGGGGCTGTCCTGGGGAGGGGTCCCCACCCTGACCGTGTGTCTCCCCCCCACCCCCTCCCCAGGGTGCAAGATCAAGGCTCTGCGCGCCAAGACGAACACCTACATCAAGACGCCGGTGCGCGGGGAGGAGCCGGTGTTCATTGTGACGGGCCGGAAGGAGGACGTGGAGATGGCCAAGCGCGAGATCCTGTCGGCCGCCGAGCACTTCTCCGTCATCCGCGCCACGCGCAGCAAGGCCGGCGGGCTGCCCGGCTCCGCGCAGGGCCCGCCCAACCTGCCAGGACAGACCACCATCCAGGTGCGCGTGCCCTACCGCGTGGTGGGGCTCGTGGTGGGGCCCAAGGGCGCCACCATCAAGCGCATCCAGCAGCGGACGCACACGTACATCGTGACGCCCGGGCGCGACAAGGAGCCGGTGTTCGCCGTGACGGGCATGCCCGAGAACGTGGACCGGGCGCGCGAGGAGATCGAGGCGCACATCACGCTGCGCACGGGCGCCTTCACCGACGCGGGCCCCGACAGCGACTTCCACGCCAACGGCACCGACGTCTGCCTGGACCTGCTCGGCGCAGCCGCTGGCCTCTGGGCCAAAGCCCCCAACCCGGGCCGGCGGCCCCCCGTGCCCACGGCCGGCCTCCGCGGGGACAGCGCCCTGGGCGCCCCGGGGGGCCCCGAGGCCTTCTACGCGGGCAGCCGCGGGGGGCCGCCGGTGCCGGACGCGGGCCCTTCCAGCCCCTACGGCGGCTCCGGGAACGGGGGCTTCACCTTCGGCGGGGACGGCCCGGGGGCCCCCACGGGGCCGCCCGCCCCCGAGGACTGCGACTTCGGCTTCGACTTCCTGGCGTTGGACCTGACCGTGCCCGCCGCGGCCACCATCTGGGCCCCCTTTGAGCGCACCGCGCCCCTGCCCGGCTTCAGCGGCTGCTCTGCCGTCAACGGGGCCCCCGGGCCGCCCGCCCCAGGCGCCCGGCGCAGCAGTGGGGCCGGCACCCCGCGCCACTCGCCCACGCTGCCCGAGCCCGGCGGCCTGGGCCTGGAGCTCCCGCTGGCCCGCCGCGCCGCCCCCGACCCGGTGGGCGCCCTGCCCTGGCGGCCCCCGCAGAGCGCACTGTCATCCTTCTCCGGCAGCGCCGGCTTCTCCACGGCCACCTCGCTGCCCAGCGGCTCCCCAGCCGCCGCCTGCGCCCCCCTGGACTCGGGCGCCTCCGAAAGCAGCCGCAAGGCCTCGGCCGCGCTGTCCGCGCCCCCCGCCCCGGCCGCCCCCGGCGCCCCGGCCCTGGCGCGCGAGTGCGTGGTGTGCGCCGAGGGCGAGGTGATGGCCGCGCTGGTGCCCTGTGGCCACAACCTCTTCTGCATGGACTGCGCCGTCCGCATCTGCGGCAAGAGCGAGCCCGAGTGTCCGGCCTGCCGCACGCCCGCCACCCAGGCCATTCATATCTTTTCCTAGCGGGTCACCTCGGCCACCCGGCCGTCCGCGGGCGCCGGGGGTGCGCGTGCGCGCGCGCTCCAGAAGGGCGCCGGGGGCGCGGGAGGAAAGGGGGCGCGGGGCGGAGGTCTGGGGGGCGGCGGGTAGCGTGGCCAGTGTTTACAGACGAGCTTTAACTCCGGTCCCAGGCGTGGAGACGGCGGCCCAGCGGCACCTCAGTTCTTAACAAATAGCAGTATTGAGTCGACAGGTTCAAATAAACCCGAGAGAAATGGTCTGCTTGCACTTTTTATTTAAGACGCTCCTCTCCAGGGCGATCTTTTTAAGAAAAAAAAAAACAAAAACGATTTTTACAACTCCCGGTTGTCTTTTTGTACGTAGCGGGATTCTGATGTGACGGTCGGTTCCCGCGCGGTGGCAGCCCCGTAGGAACCTCCCCAGGGGGAGGGTGACATTTTTACTCCCTTGTTGGGGCTGACCGGGTTCCCGTTTTGTAAGGTCAGCCGCGCGGGCCGGAGGGGGGTGGGGGGCGAGGGGCGTCCCAACCAGAAATTTCTAACTTTTTTTTTTTTTTTTAATTATTAATCCCTTCTGCTGTGGTTCCTGTTGTCAAATTTTTAAATTTTTTTAAATTTGTTTTTTTTTCAACTTTTACTTTTTACCTCTTGTGTATATGTAGGGAATTTTTAGGGAAATATGTACTTTATGGAATAAATTTTAAGAACTAAAATATATTTTATTTTAAATAAAGTAAGGGACCTTTAAACTTACACAGCTAAATTACTGATTATATATTTGCTGAGCTGACTTAAGGGTTCAGAAATTGTATCAAGAGTTTTATTTTTTGACTTCAAAGCCTTCTTAATAAAGTCTTTTTACTACACGTGAGCCCTCCGTGTGGTGTGGGGTGTGTGGGTGTCGGGGGAGGGGCCAGGGGAGGGGGGCTCAGACCCAGCTCGTCACCCCCTCATCTTCCAGATGACAGAATTAGGGCTCAGGATACGCCGATTCCAGGGCCCAGCTGTTCCGAAAGTCAGGTGCTGTGTCCTGTTCCAGACCAGGGCGTCGGCTCTGCAGGGGGCGGTGGTCCAGCCAGGCCCCCCTTTCCTGAGGCTCAGATCCCCCACTTCCCCCGGGGCCGCCAACCGTGGGGCCGGCCGTGGCCGATGTGGAGGGGGTGGTGCCAGGCATTCCCTGCCCGGGGCGCCTGCCCAGCTCTGTGGTTGTGTGCGACCCCTCAGCCCCTGCAGGACAGGGTCCACCTGCCATGGTGCAGATGGGGAAACTGAGGTCTGGGAATCCCCCTCCAGGGAGGGGCCTTGGTGCCTCCCAGTCCCCAAACGGACTAGCTGGGAGCCGAGTACCCTCGGCCCATCCGGTCGCCAGACACGGGTCTTCAGGGCTGGGGTTGCCCTATGGGAGAGGACTGGGGGACTGTGAGGTGGACCGTCAGCAGTCAGCAGGTGCCATCAGAATTCTCAAGGAGGGGAAGGATGCTCTGGAGTGCATGGAGGGCAGGGTGTGGGACGTGGTGACAGGGAGGGGCCCCGGAATGTTCCAAGGGCAAGCCTGGAGGTCAGGGTGCCCATGGGCTGCTGGGTTGAGGAGTGGGCAATGAGGAGGGGTCTGGAGGACAGACCCTGTTAGGAAAGCTAGGAAGTCATGGTGGAGCAACCTGGAGGGCTTTCAGGAGGAGGCGAGCAGCTCAGGATGACAGGTCAGGTGGGGTAACAGGAGGCGACGGACAGGGAACAGCCACAGATGGACAGGGCACCCCCCGGACAGCGCCCCCAGTGAGTGGCGGCCACATCTGACCCTCCAGCTGAGGGGGGCAGTGTCTGGAGGGCCGATCTTGAGATGAGGTCATCCTGAATTAGGGTGGGCCCTAAATCTAATCACGAGTGTCCGTACAAGGACACACAAAGGGAGATCTGAGACCCGGCGACACAGAGAGAGGAGAGGCCGTGTGACGATGGAGGCAGAGATCGGGGTCATGTGGCCACAAACCGAGGGACGCCTGGAGCCCCAGAAGCTGGAAGAGGCAGGAAGGACCCTTCCCTGGAGCCTCTGGAGGGAGCGCAGCCTGCCACACCTTGGTTTCGGACTCCAGATGGTGAGAGAACAAATTCCTATTGTTTTAAGCCACCCACTGTGTGGTGATCGGTTATGGCCACCCCAGGAGACCAGTGCGGGTGGGTGGGCAATGCTTAACCCGGGGCCGGCCCACAGTTCAGCTGTGGAGTGGACGTGGCTGTGGTGTCGGGAGGCGGCAGGGAGGTGAGGGTGTGAGGACCACTCCCCTGCAGTCTGGCCGCAAAGAAAAAGAGAAAGGGCCGTCTCCGAGGGTCGAGGGGTCGGGGTGGGGGCTGGGAGTGAGTCTGGGGAGGAGGTGGGGCTGGAGCCCGAGGGAGGGTCCCAAGGGGAGTGGGCACAGTGCGGGTTAGTCTGGGGTCTGCAAGGAGTTGAGGGGCGTCTTGGGGTGGCTTCGCGTCTGGGGAGCTGTGGGTGGAGTCAGCTTGTCAGTTTGCTGCTCTAAACTGGGGGCAGCAGAGGCTCCTCAAAACTGCCCCAGGGTGCCTGGGTGCTTGGCAGGGGACGAAGAGGGAGGAGGTGGCTGAGTGACTGGCCAGGAGGGGGTCAAAACCAGGGCTAGGGACCAAATCAGACTAGCCAGAGCCCTCTCAAGGGGTTTCTGAAATATGAATGGTAAATAGGGGCGGGACCTCCCAACCAGGGGGCAGGGCTGTCAGCCGTGCTGATCTGAGGACATGCTGTCTCAGGACTTTCCAGAAAGGTCTGAAGGGTGGGCTCCCTCCCCACCGGGGGGTTGCAAAGCTGATAAGCTGGAGTCCAGAGCTGCTGCGGCCCTCAGAGAGAGCTGAGAGA